>KN846960.1:1790875-2294895 GCA_000835435.1 Phialophora macrospora
CACTCCAGACTTCACTTCACTCCAGACTTCACTTCACTCCAGACTTCACTTCACTCCAGACTTCACTTCACTCCAGACTTCACTTCACTCCAGACGTCACTTCATCCTGTTCTGAAGCAAACAATAGTATTTATTTTTCATTTCGTACGACTCCTTTGTCCAACAATCATGGCTACCACCACGGACGACAAAACCTCGACCAAGCCACTGCCCGCCGACTACCTGGTTGCCGTCTTCGATCGAGAAACTAGCTTTCTCTACCTTTACGCACAAGGCAAATACCCCACGCCCACTCTGACTTCATTCGTCGAGAAGCCATGGCTTGGCGGCTTCAAATTCGAGTTCCAAGGCGTGTATGTGACCGGCTTGGAGAGTGGTGAACCAACAGAGCATCGATACGCACAAAAGATCAAGCTGAGAGTCATACCGAAAGAAACACCGAAGGAAGTCCTTGTCGTCGTCGCAGCCGGGCCTGGGGAGGAGGAAAAAGTCGACACTGTACCCGTGGAGAGCGTTCCTTCCCTTCAGGGCGAAGAATCGAATGCGTGAGTCATATTTGGCTCACCGAGAAACTTGGAAGACTGGAGGCGTTGAAGAAGAAGAGGCGGCGGCGGCGGCGGTGGTAACGGCAGAGGGAGAGGAGATGCTCAGCGAGACAAATTTTCCTTACCGGGTGGATCGATGCTCAAGTGTTGGAAGAGGGTGGGACAAATGCCATTGTTAATGATTTCGATTGCCTTTCTGTTCTTACCGATAGGCGATGCAGTTCTCTCCTTCCTCCGTGTGCTGTGCCGTCATACAGTGCCAGGGCGGGGCTAACAGAAGCTCTGCTCTAGCAGCATGCATCTAAATACGATAGTACTCGAACAATCATTCCTGCTCAGGAATACTGTACTCATTGTTTTCCCGCTCTTGTCGTTCCACCTCCACACAACCAATCCATGTACAACCCTCCCCCAGTTTTCCAGTGGAGGAGCCATTCATGCTCCTGTTGACGTAATCTTAACGTGTAAGGATATCCTAGACATACATATACATCAAGCTGGCGCGTGACTTTCATTCGACAACTTCAGGAACGGACTGTGTATGAATTCTGACTACCACGTTCTCGCAAGGATCGAGCGAGAAGCCTTGGGTGCTAAAATGGGGCTCCACCTTATAATTACCGTATTGGGTAGGTATGTAGGTTTGACAGGAACAAGCTTGCGCCACTTTCGGGGGGCTTAATTGATTACTACTACGTACTCCATATCTTTCTCTGCTCCACAGTTGCAGTAACCCAACCCGCACGGAGATGCAGACCCAGGACGAATGTGGAGATTCTCCGAGCCGGAAGCTGCAACTGTTGTTCTCTAAACCCATTCGAGCGGTGTCGAGCTATCCTACAGTATTAATTACTGAGCAGCCGAGAACATGCGTCTAGGATAACGACTTGACCAGGCTACACAGCAACTCGCCAGCGTTTAAACGTGTTCTGACACGGGTCGAACGAATATCCCGCGAATTCTTACTCCTGATAGAAACGACACTATGTAATTCTCTGTCGTCCAAACTCCTGTCGTGTCGTCGAGACTATGTACCTACCTAAGTTGGAATAGGTTAATGTTTCGGCTTTCGCGTCCGCATCTTCTCAATCATTCTTTCCAGGCGTTCCACCTGCTCCGCGTTCATCGATCTGGCCGGGCCACCAAGTAAACCATGCGCATCGAGCATTGCGTTGATCGTACCAAGCTGGTTCTTCATCCCAGTCGGCTCTGGGGCTCCGGGGAAATATTGGCCTAGAGCGCGATTCACATGGTGTGGGTTGATGCCCGTCGGCTGGAGCTTCTGTGCCGCTTGAACGAACTGTGGGCTCAGCCCCAGTGCCGCCGTGATTTGCTCTCCCTGTGCCGGCGTAAAAGGGTTCGGAGCATCCAAGCCTCTGCCTTGGAGCATGTTTCCCAACCATTCCACGGCCGGAGCGAGAGTGTCCCGTCCAACCCGCGAAGTGAATCCTGAAAGGCCGGGAATAATGTCTGCGATGTCGTAGATGAGACTCTTGACCTTGTCTCTGTCGTTGAGCACCGCGTAGTGACCTAGCAATGTCATCTTGGCCGAGAAACAATCGGCCTCCCAATCGTACTCGGGGAATCTCCGCAGAAAGCCCTCGTACCACGATATTTCTGGCCGCTCGACAGGCACTGGCGTGCCGTCCAGGGGGGAGCCTGCTCCGAATCCGACGATCTTCAAGGCTTGGGTGACCGTATAGGCACGCCTTTGAGCATCGAAGATGTACACCGGACCCATACCCTGCGCCTCCGCTGTCCGAGCAAGGTCAAGGTATCTCTGCCTCCCCGCGGCCCCATTCCCAAGCATGATGCCTTGCAGAGCCAGCATCTTGTCAATTGACGCGACCTGCTTCCAGAGCCCTGTTCGGCTGAGACTGTCGCGAGCCTGGGCCAACTCGTGGCACAATCCCGCCATGTCTGAACGGTCGACGTCAACAGCCTGGATCTCAGAGCATAGCTGACCCCTGTTCATGGTTTGTTGCTCAATCACGGCTGCGGCAGGGACGAACTCCGGGGGTGTCTCTTGCTTAAGCGACTTGGCCAGCAGCAATGCAAAGGTGGCGACAGTCTGCTCCAATCCATCTCTGGCTGGCTTTGGTGGCAAGCACTTCGCGATGGCCATTAGCTCCGATTCTACCTCCCGTGCTGGCAGGTCGGCACCGCTGGCGACCGCGGCACACCAGCAATGAGCAATAGCATTGTTTGGAGGCGCGAGTCTGAGTGAGCCGGCGAATCTCTTGAGTTCCTGATAGTCGTCCTCGAGAGCAGAGAGTTGTTTGCAGTCGTTGTCAAACATTGCGTACAACATCCAGGAGACCGAGAAGAGGTCAAAAGCCTCAGCGTAATGGGCCCGGTTGACATATCCTCCGCGAACGACCCGAAGCTCTCGCCAGTGGCGCGCCAACATATCGCTGGCCTTACCTTCCCCCGTGTTAGCTGTCGATGGGTTGCCTCCATTCTCGAACATGGGCGGCAATCCAAATGCCATGACGAGAAATTGCCGAAGGTCAGAGAGGTCCTGCAATGAAGAACGCCGCAGGTGAATCTCGGCCAGCGTGTGGAACCAGATAAAAATGAGCTGAAACTGCAGGATGTTTAGAGGAGGTGCGTTCAATTCAAATCAGTGGTCTTGACCACTTACATCGACTGGAGCAATGGATGCAAAGTCCTGTCTCAGGAGCCGCGAGACGACAGGTTCGAGGGTAGCACATGTCGAGACTGTCTTCTTGACGCTGCCTACCGAGAATAATTGGAGCGAGGAGAGCAGGAGTTTCGCAAGCCGTCTTTGCTGTTCATTACTGCCGCTCAGTTGACGAGCTTCGGCGGTGGCCTGGTCGAAGTGACCATGGTCTTGGAGCGAACAGATGTTCCGAAAGGCCTTGTTGAACCGATCGGATGGGGACTGAGGCTGGTATCGAATTAAGAAGGAGGGAACCTCGTTCGAGGTGCTAAGGTAAGCACGGCGGATAGGCAACATGTTTACTATTGTGCTGGGACGGGTTCACCTTGACTGAATGGCCTTTTCGGTAGATGTTGGGCAGACAAAAAGAACCCACCCATCTGGAGTAGACGCAGTATAATAGATACCACACTGGGTAGGTAGTTCTCGTCAGTGCAAAACCGGTGTCTAGGGCTTGGGTAATACCACTTCGCAATGTCCATCTCATGACCACAACATGATTGTAACCGTGACCCGATTTCAAACGCCCAAGGAAGGAAGAATCAGCTGGGATTCGGAACTGACCGACACCCCCCCCCCCCCCCCCCCCCAAGCCAAGCGCCACATGCAGCTATCAGCCCACGCCGGAGCAAGTAGGCACCACACCCCATCTTCTGGTGCTCGACGGACTTGAAACACAACCATGAAAGGATATCATGTCAATTCGGCGCCGATTATTAGCTTGCCACGCCCTGCTCAACCGTTAATTACAGTAGCAGTTACAACCTCCAGCTTTTTGAGACCAAACTTCGAGTCTGCAAGCGCTAGCGATGGACATCTATGACCTTCAGCACGGGGTTCGAGTCGGGTTGGACACGGACGAAGCACAGTTTGAGAAGCTCAGCTCCGACTACGACGAGGTCGACCATGAGCTTCTCCTCGAGAACACAATCAAAGACAAGATATAGTACGTGCTTTGTTCCCTGTTTCGAGCTCCACGACCGACTAATACTCGCTTTCACCCAAGCTGGGATGCCAGACTAAGGGGCATCTACCGCGGGACTTGTATCGACCGACGTTCACCTTCTCACGAACGCAAACCTGCTCTTCTCGTGGGCGTGGGCTTCGAGTTCCATCCGAGCCCTGACCGTCGGTTCAAGTTCGCGCAGGTCGAGATCGACTTCTCCAGCTACGACAACAGCAACAACAACAACAACAGGCCCGCCGACGCGGGAACCGGGAAACGAGCCCGACCCCAGATCGTCAGCTTCGGACCTAAGTTTGTCACGGGCATTGCAAGTGCGTCGACAACGTCGGGGTCCGCTGGATTCACGCTCAAGACGCTCGAGCCTTTCTCAGTCGCCGAGCTCAACGGATCACGGTCCTGGGAAAACGACGCCACCAACTGCATGCGCATAGAAGGGACCTGCCGCAGCCAGGGCACACGCCTGGTCTGGACACTCACCGAGAATCCCACGGCCGGGTTCGGGCTGCGCGGTCTGCCGGGCGGCTTCGAAGTGGCGTTCCTGGTCATCTGCGAGAAGGCGACCGTCATGTCTGTGCACGTCAGAAACGTCAAGGTCGGCTGGGGTGTCTTCGACAAGGAGAGGTACATGTCGCGCAAGTACTGGCCCGTCACGTCTTACGCTCGGGATTTTATCTTGGACCCCGACGACGGCCGACACGAGGCGCCGCCAAACGGGGGCAGCAACAGAGATCTCAGAGGGGAGGATGTGGTTACGATCTTTGAAAAGAATGGGAGGGGGTTGATTCCGGCTTGAACCAGAAAGAATATCCCGTCGGTGAGAGATTATGTCGGCGACGAAGAAAGAATAACCTTCATTTCATTACATTACATAACTCGGAATCATCTTTCAAGTGTGAGGGCCGGCCGAAGTGGCTTTGCACGTTGAGCTTGCATCAACGGAACACTTGTCATGGCAAAAGTTTGAGTCGACTTCATCGAGTCAAAAGTGAGGCTGGGAGCACCTGATGTGTTGCCTGCCACTCTAAACGAGATGGCGCTACAGTGTGACGCATCTAGGACTGCGGCAGGCAACCCACAGTTTGCAATGCGTCAGAAACAAATGCAGTTGACTGTACCTCGTAAGTAGTAGTGTCACTTGAGAGAATGGGGTGATGTTGCGTTGAGAATACGAGCCACCATTCTTGCCTGTTACGGGCTTCAAAACACGGGCAGGGAAACTCGCGGAGACGTATCTCATCGAGGATTCCGAATACATATTCTGTGGAGTGAGTATCTTCACTATCATATCCAATGCACGTTGTGTCACTAAGTACTCGCACATAGGTGGCATATCAACCACCACAGAGCAAAGTGATGGACCAACTCTGGGAAGCAGGAAACAATCTCGTCACGACGCCCCTGATAATCTATTCCATGGCGTGGATCGAACACAACTTCGCCGTCAAGACCCGATGCCAACCCGACCCCAAAGGACGCGACATCGCGCGCAAAGGCCTCGGCCACATCCAAGAAGCATGTCAAGCACTTCAAGGTCACCTCGAAATGGAAGCCGCCTGTCGGTATCTCTGGGCGGAACTTATTCTCGACCAAGCTGTGAGTACCGATCACTTTAAAGGTCTCGTCCCCACAGCCGTCGAGCAGTATACATTAGCTCAGGACCTCCTCGATATGATCCGACAGGGGATCGGGGAGAGCTCACGCCGGTTCGACGACTGGACGGCCAAGCGAAGATTTCTGGACGACGAGGATAAAGAGTCCACGCCAAACAATGCCGTGACTTGTCTTATCCTGGCGGACAAGCTTGTGGAAGCCTGGCAGTGGATACAGCGGTGGAAGGCAGCATCTTTGGCGGAAACGGTCGGGCTGCAAGCACGCAAGGTATCGATGACTAGGGCGTCTTCGGTGGCAAAGGTGCAAGACCCGGAAGGCTTCAGGATGCTCGATAGGGAGGATAGGCTTGGCGAGGATCTGGTCAAAGGCCGCTGTGGTGCATATGCGTCTTTGGCGGAAGCACAGACGGATTACAATCGGCTCCTAGCGCAGTTGAGACAACGCAACAGTATGAGACCGATTTTGTCGCTGCGCGGCCAGCTCCCTGTATCCAGACTTGAATTCGACAATGCGGTAGCTGAGTTTGCGGGAGACATGGTGAACGTGGACTGGGTTCATCTGGGAGACAGTCTCTTGGTCGTCATCAGCAGACCGTGGGGGCGCATCGACTACGAGGACCTAGGCGATTTCGACGAGCTCATGCGTGACCTGAATGAGTGCTTCGATGAAGCTGATCTGAAGACGAAGTCGCCGGAAAGAATATTCGGGCAGTTTGACGACGTCGTCAAGCCTCTGCAGCGCTATACAAGACGGGGAGAAGTGTTGATCTTGAGTTCGACCGAAAACATGCACCGCCTACCTCTGCATGCTCTCATGCTCAACGGCGAACCACTCATCAAGCGCAACCCAGTCGTGTATAGCTATGGCGCCTCCCTAATGACCATCTGCGCTGTACGACGGAGAGCATCGACCGCTTATCGAGATGGCAAGGCCGTTGTGATCGGGAACCCGAGGAACGACAGCACGAAGACGAGGGTTGCCGCAAGCATGGACGAATCAAGCAGGGCTGTAGCGATGCAGCTCCGGACAGGTTCCGAATATATAAGCCGGCGGCACGGGGTAACAAACGACAAATTCAACGAAGCGGCAAGTGGAGCTGCAATCCTGCACTACCACGGGCATGCCAAGTATCAGTCTCGTTTCGCCACGGAGACGGGCCTGATGCTGGCGGGAGGCGAGATCCTAAGGCCCGAGAATATGGCCAATTTGCCGCTCCAGGAAGGCGCTCACGTCACGCTCATAGCCTGCGAGTCAGGTAAGCAAGACATTTCGTTCGGCAACGAACCTCTCGGTATGGCCCCAGCGCTTTTCGTTGCTGGAGCCTGTTCTGTGCTCGCAACGCTTTGGCCGATTCCCAGTCCTGTAGGTCAAGCGTTCTCAGAGTCATTCTATCGACATGGACTGGGAAAGGAGGCGCGACTGCACAGCAGAGGAAGGGTGAATCTCGCGCGAGCAGTCCAGCGAGCGACGTTGGACGTTCTTGAGAAGTGTGGCGAGAACTCCAGCGACTGGGCAGCCTTCACCCTTCGAGGGTTTCCCGAATTCTAAAATGGAGGCTTTGCGGGTGAGATGCCTTGAAGTGAGGGGCGAAAGTTGGAGTGCAGGGTAGGGCAAGTCATGGGTGATAATGTATCAAACGATAGAATTTCAAGATATCGATCGGGATACAAACGAAGGTTTGGAACCGCTTTGAGCTGGGGCGATGAGAAGTCGGCCAGACACTTGAGGCTCGATCTGTAGACCTGCTGGTCCCATGTTTGACTGAGGTTATCGTTCTGTATTGTAGAACGTCTCGTTTCCTTCAATACCGATACCGTCAAACTGTGGTCGGGCAAGACAATTGAGTACCAAGTCCATCGTCTATCGTGGGCGGATATGAACGAGGCGCATCCCGTCCTCATGTGCCGTGGCTGTGATGTTTGGTGTTTCTTCCGTAGTCGATGGGTTGGTGGTGCACCGTTATCATGTCTCGTTCATCGCTGTGCCGGTCCACTTTGTTGTAGTGATAGATGAGGGTTTCCTACCCTTATGCGACTTCGGAGCAGCGCGGGCCTTAGTTACTCGCGTTCTGGTGCTTCGCGTCATGCATCCCCGACCAATGCCTAGTAAGCACCACAATGCGAGTGGTCTGACAGGTTCAAGTGAGTAGCCAAAACACTAGATCGATCCTTTTGTACACCTTCTTCTGCTTGATGGTCACCTCTTCACAGGCCTGAAACGGAGGCCTTTTTGGCACAGGTGGCTCCCGCTTTGGTAAGTTTCGCCTTCGGTTTCCCATCAAGTCACTGGCACAACCACAGCGACATCCTCTGTCACACTTGGGCTTTTGTGCCAGTATGATCTTCTCTTCTTCTTCTCGGTATCGCGCTTCAACTCTCTTGGCATGCTCTTCAGCGCAATGACACCACGGCTCGCATGGATGTGGCCAGGCTCTCGAGCCACGTTGCTCGCAACGGCATCGCTTCTTGGGTCTTTTGTCCACCTTTTTCACTGCTTTCCGAATTCCGCTCAATGTCTGTGTGACTTGAAAGTAGATTTAGTCAGCAATTTCCTGTTGAGACCCGTGCGAGAAGATTACTCTCTTCGATATCTTGCTCATTCAGAGCAACCGTCTTCTTCGTACGATCACCATCCCTTCTCTGCTCAATGAACTCGCTTTGTAGCCGTGGAGGTGAAGGAAACTCCGTTCCCCTCTGTACTTTCACTCGAGTTCCTTCATCTGATTCCTTCTCTGATTAGCTTGTCAAGTAAGGGTAGCGAGAATGGCGGCAAACCCTGTCAAGGAAGTGCTCAACGAGCTGATCTCGAATGTTCTCAATGATGTCGACGTGCTCTCTCAGAGAATTTGCTTTCTTCCCCAGGAACCAGCAAGGTGTTTGGGCCCAAGTTATATTGCGATGGCGATCAAAATGCAACTTGAACCCGCTAGTCCTGAGCCAATCAATGATGGCTTTGTGCAATGTCAGAAGCCTTTTTGCAATAAGCAGACAAGATTGCGAGGACGGGTTATGGATGGATTTGTCAATCAATTCTCGTTCCCTGTTGTCGTTATATGTTTGATACCTCAATAGTTGGAAGCAAAGGTCGGCTTTGCCAACTGTGTGGTCGCCGATACTGTTGTGAATAGAAGTTGTAAGGTCGACGATGCTCGCCAAATCTCCAGGAATGTTCATTTGGACGGTACGTCTGGGATGGAAAATCTTTCAGTGGCTAGGCAAATTGTCGTTGTTCAAACTAAGGCGACGATTTGGGTTTGGATGAAGCACAGCTTGATATTGTGTGGGTTCGACTCGACTGCCTTTCTGAGACGGAATGGGTTTGGTGTTTCTGCGACCCTGGCGGGTGGTATGGATATATCCACTTTCGTGCCCGGCGTGGCCATTAGGTGAACCTGATGGATCATGTCGGACACTCTCGACGGCCGATGACATACGGGCTTTGTCATTCCACAGCGAGCGACACCCTGTCAGGCTCGCTCTGCGGATTCCGTCAAGTGGCCGAGAAGGTCAACGTGGCATTTTGGGAGGTGGTGTGTCTTAGAATTGGCACACCTCGAGATTGTCCGCGCAAGTCAACCAGCCCGAGCTTCTCCGCGCTCACAGGTGTGTGCTCAACCCTGCAACCGGAGTGCCGGAAAGGTAGAAATCAGGGGTCGGAGGATTCAGGGATTTCGTCCTAAAACGTCGGGATGAGGCCTGGGAGCTGGCGAAGCAAGCACGGCAGGATATAATTGGGCATTTCTAACAGTTGGTGTCAACAAGATTCTCGTCGCAGAACCTCTCGAAATTCTGACTTACAGAGCAGCCGTACTCCGTCCTTCTCACCGAGGGCATACTGTATCAGAAGAAGCCCAAAAGAATGATTTCGGAAGCCGTGATATACATGAAGGTAGCTTGAGCCGAAAGTCGGAAGCCGCCGAGCTTCCCCGCTTGTTTGTCCAGTCCGGGGGAGGCAGCTTCCAAGACGAGCTGACGATCGCTACCGCGTCCTTGGAGAGCTTGATCTGGAGAATGTGGTCAGACAGAGTCATTAGGGCAATAGCGCTCGTGTACTCGGCAGAGAGCACCTAATTAATCAATCGCACCATGCCCGAACAACACAGGTCGATTGCTCCCTGTAGTTCACACTCGCAATTTTGGCTCGCCCGGTCAAGCCACAGAAAAGAGAACGAAAGGCATTCGCGATTGTCCTGAAGAGCCTCGTATTTGCAAAATATGTGGCTGGCTGGAACACTAGAAATCAGCTGAGGGTTGCAGTGTCATTTCCACGTAGAACGTTCTACACACCTAGAGTGCTAGGGATTCTTGCCTCTAACAAGCGGTTTCATGCAGTGTAACTTGCCGGAGATACGTATCAGAGCTGTGATGCTCAATTGTGACCACCGGGATGGCGTGCGTATAGGCCTAGCCAGATTCAATCCCCAGCCCGACGCCCTTCTCGCTCAATCAATCACTTCGAGCTGGCATGAGCGAAATGATTTCAAATGCCTCCTGCATCGATTCTCGAGGGGACAGAGTTATGAATGACATCCACCCCATTTCTCGATGAAACGCCATAGAGGAGGCTTGCTGGTCCGTACTGATCAGCATATCTTAATGCTGTTGAAAGCCAATACGAAAGTGGAAGACGTGGAGTTCTGTTTGAAACAACACTTGCAAGATTAGAAGACGATAAAGAGATATACTGAAGACAACTGTCGCTCTCGTTTGAAAGTCATGTCTGTAAACTTCGCTTCACCATCTCGCCCGCTTAGGTGAGATTATTACGGTAGGACCACTAATAATGTAGCAGAGGGAGGATGAATTTCCAAGGACTTCTACTTCCTCTCCGCGGATGGTCGGCGTCACGACCCATATAATTGATGTTGTAAATTGCCGCTTCATATCTTGGGCGAGCACGAGCTTTTTGTTCAATGGCCCTCCTCAATAGTCAAGCACCCGCCATTCCAGGGAACTTGCGCCTTGGTGTGATGTCCCAATCACACGTGACGATGTGCATTTGAAGACGAATCCCGGCGGCCGGATCCTAGGCTGTTTCCTTATGGAGCAAGCAATGTCTAAATCCTGCGACTGGATGGTCAAATAGCTCCACACGTTCCATCCACGCTTATCCTCCGAACGATAAACTTGTTGCGTCGTATTACTTCGGATTCTTGGTGCACCTGCTTGGGCCTTGTCTCTTCCTCATACGCTGCGTTGAGGGATAGGCGACACTAGGCTAGCTAGGATATGATCTTCCAAGGCTGCCACAGCTTCAGACGAGGCATTCAGGCTGAATTGTCGACCCAGGGAAGCCTACCACAGTTCTGAGGACCGGATGGTCATCTTGACCACACAGACTGTTTATTGGATCGTGTAAAAGGACGCACCGGAAGACTTCTGATTCTGATTTAGGCCAGAATGTAAGCGTTGCTGCACTCTTCCACGAATCGTCCGTTAAAATGCGTAAACATCGAGGTTCGTCAGATGTGTGGGTGGACTTCTTGGATCATTCTATCAGCAAAGATGACGAGAAGTCAATCCGTGTGCAGGTGGCATTGTGACTCGGAGTGGTGTTCCTTGACGTATTCCCGCACGCCGTAAAGACTGGATGGGAGTGAATGTGCGAATTCGGATCATGTGATCTTAGGGCGAAGCCTCAGCCAGATATCTGAACCGGTCATAATGCACCAAAAGCTAATCTATCGGAGGCGTGTGCAAGGCTTGACACGCCAATTCTGGCGCTTCAGTTTCAGACGTCTAGAGCCAGATTTGTTGACGGCCAGCTCTCTGCAGCTTGCAGAAGGTCCAGGTTCCACGGCCAGTCTTCGAAAATATTGGTGGTCAGCTGGGAAGGTATGGTCCTCAGTGTGTCGGGCTGCCGCAGGCCGTGGTACTTTGGATTTGCCGGACTGAGCTGAGGACTCGGCTCACCCTCAGAACAAATGCGCAGTTGATTCCAGTAGCCGTCGATTTGCGCCACCAAGTCCCGCAGTCGCTGGGCGTTGATTACTGAATGTATACCATGATCGAGATTCTCCAGCAATTGTGCGAGTGACAGCAAGACGACTCTCACCTGTTGATACGCAATATCGCTGAGAGGCTCCTCGAGAACACTGCCCAGGATGGCGCCAATACCAGCAAGGTGATGAAGGAGTGGTGAACTGATGGCTCGTAGATAAGCGACCGGAATGCGCATGAAGGCATCCACGACCTCACTCGCTATTTTGCATCGTTCCTCGATCGTACCGCCCCCTGACGCAAACAACATCATTCGAAGCAGCTGGACAGTGGCAGTGATATTGGCGGCCTGAAAACCATATCGATCGCTAGTAATGTCATTGACTGGTCCACGCTCGCCAGGTGGAAGAATACTTACCTCGAAGGATTACATGTCACCTCTGGAAACTCTTTGAAGCAGCCCGGAAGATTGCCGTATAGAGCCATGATGGAGTCCCGGACCGATGTGGCGGAAAGGGCAGTCTTGTCACCGAACATGTCGCTGAGGGAGGTTCTCCTGTGCCGCCTTCGGTCACGAAAATTGGTAATTACGTGCTCCAGGACCTGATATAGATCGGTCGTGAAGTTCCAGCCACAGAGCCAACTGCTACTCCTCACATCGCCCCATCTGCCACCGGGGCTTGGTCCGATGTCAACCGGAGACGATGCTGGCTGATTGTAGCCCATATCATTGAACAAATCATCATCCATCTCCGTGGTGTATGCAACATTGATCTGTTGTTCTCGACACCGTGTAACGCCGTTCCAAATTATAGACGAATAGACCTCCAAGGTATACATGGACCAGATCTACTGATTGGTTAGCAGAAGCCTCGCATTGGGTCATATGTCTCACCAGTCGCCGCCTCTCTTCCGTCTCAATGATGCCGATGTCTTTAGGCCAGTTCGATTCATCATGTAAACCATCCATAGCCACGAAGGTGTGGTATTTCCCCAGAAATAGCTGCATTTCGCGAATTTTGCCATGTTGAATGGCTGTAAGGGCAAGCAAAGCCAAGCATCGCAGCGAATTGAGAGTGTGGGCTTGTCTGGAGTCTTCGGAGCCGGCACTGTAACGGACCGCAGCGTCATAAAACGTTTCCGAAGGCGTTTCGGATAATTCTTGAACGTCCCAAGAAGGATTGAAAATCGCCTGATCTCGGACTCGAGCAGACACGAGGGCGCAGGCTGCCATGGTCACTGGGAACAAGTCCTTGTCCGTAGTATAATCGCCTCTCGATATCTGAAAAGGCGTGTCAGCGCTGTGCAAGAAGGTCATCAGGTGGTAGCATCAACCATTAGCAAGGAGAACGCCACCACCCAGTGGGACCTACTTTTCGAAGATATGTCGACCTGTGAAAGAGCGGGAAGATCGGATATACTATCTCAAAGTATACCTCGACGAGACTCATCACCACGGCTTGACTAGCAATCGTCGGAGCCTTCCATGGCTGAGACGATGATTTGA
Organism: Phialophora macrospora; assembly: GCA_000835435.1. Classification (NCBI taxonomy): domain Eukaryota; kingdom Fungi; phylum Ascomycota; class Eurotiomycetes; order Chaetothyriales; family Herpotrichiellaceae; genus Phialophora; species Phialophora macrospora. The sequence goes on from KN846960.1 coordinate 1,804,128, forward strand.
GATGCGCTGGGAGCCGTCAGTACTGACTGCAGTTGTTCGGGCAATAAGCCAGCCTCATCGGGATGTTTCGGCACATCTTGGAGACCCGGAAAAGGAGGCATTGCCCATAATTTCTGGCAAACATACCGTTCGCAGACTCGAAATTTCTGGGGGCCGGGGCAGGTGAACCAGCTCTGGCTCCTGACTTAGGCTTCATGCCCCGTCTCTTTGCTGCTCGTTCGTAAGTACATGACTGATCGAACTCGATGCACTTTTGACACTGCGTGCCACCAGCATTGATGCATCGGACGCCGCGTTTGTGGCAGTAGTCGCACGCTCGCGTGATTCGTCTTGACTTGATCGTCCGTCGTTCGGAGTCCGGCATGACATTCTCTTCGATGCAGGTTTGTGACCTCCCGTGACATCACATACTGTAATATAAGCGAGTATTAGACTACGCCCAAATAGAGAAAAGTATGACTGGATGATGGTATCCGATGGCGGGCCAGAAGTTGATTTGGTATGCAGCCTGAAGAAATGGCAAAATGAGTAGCCGAGGCTCGGCAGAGTTGCCGTTCACGGCAATGGCTCAGTCACGTGACTGAAATCTCCGGACCTTCAGTGATCGTGCTGTCAAAGTTTCTGTCCTAGTATTATCGATTGATGGATAAACTACAAAGAACAGAATGCTTTGCTCTGACTCAACACGCTCGAGATCCCTCTCGTTGACCAAGGCGTTGCCTCCCTCTCTTCCATCCAACCTGACTCTGTTCACCACTTGTTGTCAAAGACGCTGCCTTTCACGTGATTCACCAACTCCTTTACCGGTTCCAAATGATCCCTCCCTGCGCCAAAATCCATTCCATGCTTCATGACCTTGCGATAATTCTCCCCTGGACTGACTTTCCCAAGCACATACTGTCTCTGTGTCTCGACTCTGCTCGGTACCGGAATGCTCCGTCCCACGATTGCCTCCATTCCTTGCCATGCGAAGGTGATGGCCTCCTTCGCGTCCGCCGGAATGCCAGCCTCGTCAAGCATGACGATTCGAGTTTCGGGGAAAGCTTCTTGCATATAACGCGTGATGTTTGGATTTTTCGCTCCGCCGCCACACATGAAGATTTCTGCAAGAGGACCGTACCCCTGTGGCATGTATCTGTGGTAATGGTCGACGATGGCTTGGGCGGTGATGCGCGTTATCGTGGCGACAATGTCGTTGGGTGACAATCCCTTGGCGTTGCCTTTTTCGATAAGTTTGTGAGCAATGGTGTCCCTGAACACCTCACGTCCTGTCGTCTTCGGTGGTTCGAGGCTGAAGTATGGGAAAGTCTGCAGGAACTCGTCTACCATCTCCTGATCCACTGTTCCTGCAGCACCCATCTCGCCATTCTTGTCATACTCGCGCTCTCCATTGGTAAAGTATCGCACTGCCGCATCAATAAAGACATTGCCCGGACCGGTGTCAAAATCAAAAAACTCTGGATTCAATTTGCCGTCCTTGTCCGGAGGAATGAAGCAGACATTTGCCATGCCGCCAATATTCTGACATGCTCTGAGTTTAGTGGGGTGGTGAAGGACCAGTGAGTCAAAGAATGCGATCAAGGGAGCGCCCTGTCGACCGGCTGCTTGGTCCGAAACCCGGAAATCGGTGACGGATGTGATTCCTGTTCTCGACGCGAGGAATGACCCTTCAGCCATCGTCAAGGCCGACTTGGTGTGACCAGGCTCTGGCATGCTAAGCAACCAGATTGTCTGGCCGTGCGATCCCAAAGCATCGATCTTCTCAAGGGGGACGCCTTGCTTTTGAGCAAACTCTTTCACAGCTGCAGCGAATGTCTCGGCCAGCAGGACATTGACCTCCGAGAGTTCTTCGGGAGTGGTTCTGTTGAACAAGATCATTTCCATCACGCGCTTTTTGATCTTGGGCTCCAGCGGTACTTCATCATATGCAAGAAGCTCGAAATGCATTGGCGACTCCGGCGACTCTTGTCTGAAGCGGCATAATGCGCAATCAATACCATCCATTGACGTCCCGGAATTCAGCCCAAGCACCGTCAGATCCAATCCGTTTTCATGATGGCCATTGCTGAGGCCATTGCTGAGGCCGTTTGTGAAGCCGTGAGAAAGCCCGTTCGTGAGAGAGGGCGACATGGCGACTTTGTTTTTGTGAATGACATCGACGCCTAAAAATCAAAGCAACGTATATGTTGGAAAGATAAATACTTATCCAAGACTCGCATCGAAAGCTGATCGGGAAAAACATGTGACTGTCGTATCCCTGCGAACGGAGGAATAAGACCGAGACCATCCCCGGATGAGAGCAGGCTGGACTGATCGAGTATCTTCGCTTCTGCGGAGCAAGTTCAGATGGTGATGGTGTGGGGGTCTCGTGCGCCTGAGCAAAGTTCGGCTAAAAGGTTAAAAGATTAAAAGGCTGAACGCTTTTTCCACCAGGATTATCGCTTGACCAATCCTTCTCCTCCTTGTCCCAAGAATTCCTTCCTGTGCCAGACAGTGTGAAAGGGTGGTGCGAATTTCCTAACACGCGCACATCAATTCATCGCCACAACTCCACGCAACTTACTCTGTGACAAGGGCTCTCAAATTCCGATGGGATGAAGACCAAAATGGTGTTGATGCACGTGGCCAATGCAGGCTTTGTGCGGAGAAGGGTGTCCTGCTCAAAACAATCAAGCAGTCCTTCGCGATCATCGTCAGATGAGACATGAAACAGCCAGGCCGTGCTAGTGAGAACGACTGTTGAGCGGACAGACACAATGGACAAGGTGTGCAAGGGAAGCACTCGCCGGGATCATGAATTAATTTGATGTTAGTTCAACTTGAAAGGTCAGACGGCAGTGATATCGGGGGCAGCTCGAGGCCTGGGCCTCGCGTTCGCAGAAGTCCTCGCATCAGCAGGATGCAATATCGCCGTGTTGGACATCCTTCCCGAACCGTCTCCGGCATTGTACGAATTGCAGTCACAACACAGTATCAAAGTCAAGTGCTACACCGTTGACATCACCATCCGCGACCAGGTTATCAACACGATCTCTCAGATCGTCCAAGACTTTGGCAGAATTGATATCAACCTCGACGCCGCCGGCGTTGTGACCGACGAGCCCTTCTTGACAACCTCCAACAAGAATCTCCAGCGGACCTTCGCGGTCAACGTCCATGGATCCTTTCTCGTGGCCCAAGCCTGCGCAAACGCCATGGTCGAACGGTACAAATCGCAGCACGGCGAAGCACCTGCAAAGGACGCCACAACCGGAAGTATCGTCTTCATTGCCAGCATCGCCACCTACATTGCCAGCACCGCGCAGCAGATCTCATGCTATACAGCGTCTAAAGCTGCCGTCAAGGGACTTGTGAAGCCGGTGGCAATGGAGCTGTCCCGCTACGGAATTCGGGTCAATAGTCTCAGCCCGGGCTACACGATGACGGACATGATGAGGGGCTTGCAGTCCGAGCAACCGGATTTGGTCAAGCAGTTTGAGAAGGAGACCTTTTTTGGGAGGATTGGGTTGCCGGAAGAGATGACAGGCGCGGTGTTGTGGCTGTGCTCCTCCAAAGCCAGTGGTTGGTACACGGGTCAGGATTTGCTGCTTGTTGGCGGAGCGACGTCGTGGAAGCATCCTGCGGTTTTGACGTGAATAGGAGGAGGGATTTGGCCGATTTTGAACTGGCAAAATAGTCACTCGGAAAAGCTAACGCCATCATGAATTCGTGCCGAGGTGCGAGAAAGTGACTGGCAATGTCATGGCGTGGTAGAAAATCGAATTGCTCTTGCGCTGAACGGACTGAGGCTGCTGCAAGCATCGCATGGGAACGGCCGAGCGCTGTCAAAACCTCCTAGACTTGTCAAACGTGAAGTCATCACACCTATGCTCTGGCGCGGGACGTTTGGAGGCTTTTACAGTCAGGTGTCAAGTCCAGCGTAGACTATCTGCTTATGAACAAATTATATTCCCTTCAAGGGCCCAACACTAGCCTTCTGCACGTTTGACTACGTCTTCCTTCAAATGCTCTCCTGGATCTAGATCGATAACTTCTCCAACGAGGACTCAACATGATCCTTCTCAGCGTCAGTCTTGACACGACCATCTTCAACAGCGCCAAGTGAAACCCGTCCGGGATCCAATTTGTCCTCGCCATCGACTTCATCAAGAAGCTTCCTGGCAGCGACCGCAATATTACCCCCAGCCTCGGCAACGCGGCGGTTATACTCGGCCATGTTCTTGCTGACGAGCAGGGAGTCGCTGGCGAAGAGGAGGTCTACTTCCTCGAGGGAGCGGCCTGCGGTCTCGGGGTAGAAGAAGTAGATGATGGGCATGACGACAAAATTCATGCAGCCAAAGAAGATGAAGGACCACCACCCGATGTGAGCAAGCATGATGGGGATGACAAACGTTGTCACGCCACAGCCGATCGCCCAGCCCAGGATGGTGAAGGAGTAGCCCTTGGCGCGGACTTCTTGGGGCCAGATCTCGGTGCCGTAAATCCAGGATGGCACGATGTTGAACATGGTGAAGAAGAAGACAAAGGTGAAGGTGAATGAAGACGCCGCCGTCCCCAGAGCCTGGGACTCTGAGGGGTTGGACCTGACTCGATCCTGAGACGTTTTGATGAGGGCCGCCACGAGGAACAGCGAGACACCCTGAATCAAAAAGGACACCAGGAGACACATCCGGCGACCCATGCGATCAATGACGAGGGCTGCCGCTGCGGTACCGATGACACCGAAGGTATTCAAAAGACCCGACATCCAAGAAGCCTTGTAGGAGTCGAAGCTGGCAAGTTCAAAGAGTTTGGTGGCCCACGAGACCATGACCAGAATACCAGTCCATTGCTGGATCTGCTGAAGAGCCAATCCGAGGACGGCGCGACGGCCAAGGTGAAGCTTGCCAGAGTAGCGACCTCCGAGAGCAATGTTGACATAGTTGTTTCGTTGGTGGTAAGAGGCCTCGACGACGGCGTTGATCAATTCAACCTCTCTGACGATATCCGGGTCCGAGGCATCCTTGTCGCCACGGATCTTACACAGGATATCAATCGCCTCCGAGCGGCGATGATGTGCCATGAGCCATCTGGGAGATTCTGATACCTTGTTAAATTCGCTCCACAACAAAACTCCTCAAGACGGTGACTCACCTGGGACGAAGGGGATAGCCACTGTAACAACAAACATGGGAATGCACATGAAGCCCAGAGGGAATCGCCATCTGAACGCGTCGTCGCTGTTGCGGATTCCGAAATTGATCCAGTTGGCGAGGAAAATACCGAGAAAGTTCGAGACAAAGACCAGCGAAAAGGTCGATCCTCGGTCGTGGGCCTGAGTCAATTCCGACACCCAAGAGAGAATGATGTTGTTGATGAAGCCGATCCCGAGCCCAGAGATGACTCGAGCGCAGATGAACATATTGGAGTTGATCGAGCCGCATTGCAGGGCGGATCCCACGAGGGAGAGAAGAGCGCCCATGAAAGCAGCCTTCTTCCTTCCGAGCTTGTCACCGAGCCATCCGCCAATAAAGGCCCCAAAAATGGCTCCGAAGTAGTATGCTGCAGCAAGACCGCCTTGCTTCGTGGTTTGGGTCACGATGCTGCCGTAACCGATGCCGGACATGGCGATGAAGCCGGGCGTTCCAGAGACACCGCCGTAGACACCTTGGTTATATCCCTCGTAGATCAGGGCGACGGCGCTCAGGAGATTGAGCAAGAGCAAGACTCCCTTGCCCGGGAGGGCACGCCATGGCTGGAAACCCATCGTAGCGGACGTCGTGTGTGGGTTCAATGAAAGGAGTGGGCGGTACGGGCAGATGGCTGCTTCGAATATGGGATGATCGCGAGGCTCTCCAGGGCAGAGATGTCGAGATATATATATTCAGTGCAGTATCGATCCAAGGCCGCCCCCCCTAATGGGGCCGTGATGCGAGTTCTGGTCGCGGCGATTTTCTCCCCGGATCTCGCATGGCAGACCCGTCTTTCAGCTCTCCACAAGTCTCCCATAATATGATGAGCACTGCTGGGAGCGAGAATCATGGAGTTTGGTCCGATCTACCGAGCGGTTGCGGAGGGACGTCCCGGCCATGTCGACAGGCGGTTGCAGCACGAGAGTCTTGTGCGGAGGAGACGAGGCCAAGGAAAAGGACGCGAGAAGACGAAAGACTGAGGGTCAAATTAAACGGCTAAACGGCTAAACGGCTAAATTGAAGCCGTCGAATCATTGCAGTGGCGAGACTGGCGAACCTAAAAGCACGGAAGAAGAAAATGCGGAGCTTCGAGCAAACAGCATCATCTGCTAGCCGAGTCCGCGGAGCAGAAGCCAATACGACCGTGTCTTTCTGGGCAGCCGCTTTGAGGAATTAGTTGCACAAGCCTTTCATGATGAGACGGCCGTCAACTGACCCATTCCAACCGCAGCCACCATCATGACTAAAAGGCCGATGCCAACATGCATCGTTTTGCAGAGAGACCCCGTCTCCTCCTGTCCAACTGTGGAGATAAGGTAGTCGACTATGGAGTCGTCAGGAGAAAAAGGCTGGCACCAGCTGTGACGGCTGGACGCTGATGATATGGTCTCGGGCAAGCATTCGGCATTTAATCAAAGTTCCCAAAGGGCAAGAACCGTCTCGTCGACCAGACTTGAAATCAGACAATTTTCTCCCGGTCCGGACGAGCAATCACAACTACTTTGGCGTGTTCGAGCCTTGCATTTTCAATGGGAAAGAACCAGACATGCCGTTGGGCGGCACTTTCCCTATCCAACATTGCCTCAGTCTTCCTTCCGGATCTACTCGGTCGTGAAGATGCACAATATGAACACAAGCTGGTCGCCATCAGTACGACAGGCTCAAATGAACGCGCCCAGAAATGGTTCAAGGACAACAAGATCCCGAATCCCGAGTCCGTAGTCGTCTACAGCTAATGGCAGACGATGCTGGAGCAAGGCGACTTTGATATCGTGTACATCTCAACACCGCACCCGTTACATTATGAAGAGATCTTAAAGGCGCTCGGATGCAAAAGAAACATCCTGGTCGAGAAGCCAGCAACCATGAATGCTGCGCAATACCGAAAATGCGTCGAACTTGCGAATCAGCAGGGCGTCGTGCTCATGGAAGCCATGTGGACACGCTATCTGCCTGCAACACAGTACCTGAAAGAAGAGCTCTTGCCGAAGATTGGCACAGTGAGGAGGGTGTACTCTGATTTCTCTTTTCCCATCGTCGGGCCCGACCTCCAAGATACATCTCGATTTCTGGACAAAGCAGCGGGTGCGGGTGCTCTACTAGACCAGGGCGTCTATGCGCTGACTTGGGCGGATCTTGCACTGAACGGAGTCGAGGTTGGCGAAACCACCGTGGCGCACTCCAGTTCTTGGAGCGTTCCTGAGAGGCCTGGCGAGGTTGACGACATCAACACTGTCGTGCTTGCGAACAAGGGCGCCACCGCTATCGTCACGACCAGCATGACTGTTCCTGGATCGAGCAAGCCGCCGTTCTACGTTCGGCTTGGTGCTCAGAAAGCGGCTCCTTCTGTCAGGATTGAAGCCACGGAGGCATCCGTGGCCATTCCTTTCCCACCTATTCGGCCTGAGGAGTTGCATGTGCAGTGGTACGGATATGCTCACTTGAATGAGGATGGCACGGAAAAGAACGAGATAATCAAGAAACCTGTCAGTGGTTGGGGAATCTGGTATCAGGCGGATGTCATTGCGGCGGCAGTATTCAATAAGCAGCCGGGCGCGATAGGGGCCGAGGAGAGTCTGAGGGTACTGGGATGGATGGATGAGGCCAGACGACTGGCAGCCATAACATATGACGAGAAGCTGGAACGAGTGTAGATGGCATCCGACAATATAGCAACGAGCCATTGTAGTAACACCTGCATCCGGAAGAGTTACCTTGCACCGCTGTCTGTCTTGTTTGTAATCTCTATCGATCTCATCCGCTGTGGAACTGTTTTATCTCGTTAACTAAGGCCGATGATTCGTGCCGACTTTCATCCGTGAGCGAATGCCTCTAGCTAATAGCTCGATTAGACAATGATGTCTAGGTTCTCCTCATCGCTGGAAGTTGAAACTAATTCTTACAAGGGTGAGAAGCCCAATCAAAGAAAAGATTGTACTACGAAAAGGTGGCGGCACGAGGTGGCGGCACGAAGTGGCGGAATCTCCACAGTAGCGGAAAACCAGTAAGGTAAGTCGTAGGTAGCCCTTGGGTCTTGGGTAGGATAGCGAATGAAAACAAGTTAGAACCTCAATAGCGAAAGGGTCAATTGCGCTGCCACCTCCCTCCGCCTTACTCCTAAATAGTGGTAATGGGGTTGGAGAACGACCATAGAGTATCCCGGCTGGGAAGAGCGTGGCCAAGTCATCATCGGATAAGAAACGTAGGTACCTACTTGGTAAGTAAAGGAGAAAGAGAAGCCGAGAAATTTGTCATATCTTGCGTGCCAGTTTCCAGTGCTGCCACTTGATAGTCGGCCTCCCTCACACCAAAGACAGGTCGAATCAAACAAGATGGCTTCGAGCACTTCCTTCCTTCGCGGGCCCGCGGTGCTGGTGCTCTGGGGCGCCGTCAACCCCCAGAGGGTCGACGAAGCGGCACTCAATGCGTGGTGGACGAACGAACACCTGCCCGAACGCCTCGCGATCCCGGGCTTCTTGCAGATGCGACGGTATTTTGCCGCCGACCACGACCCCCACGACGGGGACCGGTCGCACTATCTCGTCTGCTACGGGACGGCGGCGCTCGACACTCTCTCCAGCGAGGCGTACCTAGCGGTGCTCGACCACCCAACGGCGGGGACCAAGAGGTTTATGCCGCTGCTGTCCAGCATGACCCGCTCAGCTTGTCGCGTGCTCTTCTCCACCGGACGGACGGGTTTCGCTGCGTGCAGCCAGGGCAGCGTGGGAGCCACGATTTTGTTGCTGGCTCTCCAAACCTCCGCGTCCCAGGACGAGCGCGAACGACTTCAAGACTGGGTCGCCCGGGAAGCGTGGTCAAAGCTGACGGGACATCCGACCTCGACCTCGCTGGCGTTGCATTTACTCGAACATGATGACAAGGTCACAAACGTCGGCAGTTCGACCAGTTTGTATGGCCAGGCCCGGGTTCCAGAATCCTGTGCGGGCGAAAATAGTGGGACGAGTCGGTACATCGTGCTCGTCGAGTTCTCCGAGCCCCTGACCGCCTCCTTTGGAGAGGCGGAAATTCTACAGGCATGGTTGATACGGCGTCTCCGGGAGCGTGGCGTGCACACTCTCGAATCGAAACGATATGGATTGATTTGTGCTGTGAACGTTTGACAAAGCGGGCGACATGACACCGGCAAGGTCTGCTGTTACCTTGGGGAATATCGGAATGCTCTCAGTGCCTTGGTCTTGTGCGATGGTACCCGGCAGCATTGCAGAATGAAACGTTGCTACTTCCAAAAGACACCTTCAAGTGGCCATCAGGAGCCTTAATTAGAGGTGGATATCGGATATTAGTCGATTGCTCTTTGTCTCGTGAGCTTCAGTACTGGCATCAGCAATGAAATTGTCCTGCCCACGAATCAATCCAAAACACATCATTCATCATCGTTGCTCCGCTAACCCAGAGAACCCGAAACCTTGAAAAATAAGTCCCGTTGCAGCGTCAAAGAAGCAAGACTTCAATGACATCCATTACCAGCGGCCCATAGCTGAAGACGATGACACCGAGGTCCCGGACGGACCTGGACTCGTTGGCACTCGTTTGTACGGGGAGGAAGGAGTAGAGGAGGTTCCAAACGGATGGGCCCGATCTGGACGGGGTCAAGCTGTACGCGGTCAATCTGAAGGCGACGAATTGGATCGACCTGGACTTGGACCGGCCCGACGTGGACTCATTGAACCGGTTCTAAGCAAGTACCTACCCCCTTTTCGCCCTTGCATGAGACAGCTTTCAGGTCACAAGGTCGACGCACTCTGTGGCTGGCTGAGTCCGGTGCGAAGAACCAACCTGCATTGATCCCTTTCCCTCCTTCTTGTCTCGCTCTCACTCGAAGCCCGGTACGACGGGAGTCACCCCCTCTTCCAGTGCCCTGTATCGCTCTCCTGCCTTTTCAGAGCCGGATTCATTTAATCTTTCACCAATCAAGGTATGATTTCAGATTACCACATAAGCTAACTCAAAACTACGTGCTAGAGTACATAATCGTCTGTGGCTGTCGAAAAGCTCCGGTTAGGCAGTCCTGAGGATGGTCAGCGTATGGTTCAGCGTCGATTTGGGGTGTCTCCGCGTACCTTCAGCCAGGGTCCCAATGCCGGGAATTGAAAAATATTTGTAGAACTGCTTCATCTTGCTGCCCACACGATTCTGGTCACCCGCGAGTAGTAATAATGGGGACACGTTTTGGGGCGCAGGCTTTTCCATGATTGACGCCATAGTGACAGAGATCAACGAATAGACAAGGGAGAGATGGAGGGCAGCCTGCGGAAAGGGTAGAGAGATATCTGGAGAGATGTGGGGGAGGTCAATGGAGGATTGGTGAGGAATTGAGGAGTCGAGGATTGATGACTGGTCTGTGTTGTATGGCCATACGATAGAGCTGAATCTTATGGCCTACCGGAAAACAACTTCGAGAGAATCATTGAACCCTTTTGTTTCCTGTTGACGTCCTATGGTCTATCCAAGAGTGGTTGTTGAGCGATGCCCCACGGAACAATTCAAGTGAACCATGAGTCGTTTCCGACGAATGGATGCTGACCGTCGTTTCAGAGCGTATAGATGAAGTCGGGCCTGTTATCACCTGCGACCCAGATCTCGTCCGCCGTTTTCCCTTCGTGCATGCGGTCTCTCCTGCCCGAGAGTCTCTTCCGATTCTCCATCCTCAGCAACACATGCATGAGGACACTGCCACCAAATAAGAACAGCGTCAAAGCCGCCAGAACCGTTCCATGACCCGTCCAATACCGCGGTTTCTGCGGGGACAAGTATATATTTGCGCTGACGATCCCGTTGATGTTGCCACAGCCCACGACGATGCCAATGACGACACCTCGCTTGTAAACCCCTTCAATGTTGTTTGCGACCCATGCAGTGATATTGGGAATTGTCGGGTATATTCCCATTGCCGCGAGAAACGTGCCGGCGTACTGAACATGAGGATTCGGCGTGGATATCAGCATCACAAACCCTGTGATCCCGAGGGCTGCCACAGCCATGTTGCAGTATCCCCGACATTTGGTTTTGTCGGCGACCCAACCGGTGAAAACGGTGACAGCGGCTGCACAGGCGTAAGGCGGGACTGAGAGTAGCTGGGCATGCGTACCAGCGTACCCGAGCCCGGCCAGGATCGTTGGAAGGAACAAGGAGAACGCGTAAAGGGCAATCTCAGATCCGACGAGGGTGAGTCCAAAGCCCCAGGTTTTCCAGTCTTTGAAGGCTGCATAGATATGGCGCTTGTCGTACTCTTCTGCTGTTGACGATTGTTTGTCTTTGGCCAAACGGCGACGGAGACGAAGTCGGTCGTCTTCTGTGAGGAACCGAGCGGTATCCGGCCAATCAGACATCATCCACCAGGTCATCTGTAGAGTATCAGAGGAGATTGTCATATGAGACACGTGCAAGGAGTAGCCTCGCTTCAAACCATGACAGTGTAAGCAAGGAGAATACCCACAAAACCGACGACAATAGTTGCGAGACCTTCGAGGATGAAGATCCAGGCCCAGCCTGGCTTACCGCGCACTCCGTCCATCTTTGATATGGCGGCGGCCAGCAAGCCACCGAAAGATCCGGCTAGGGCTGCCATTGAGAAGAATATGGCCGCTCGGATTCCGATCTCGTTTCGCCGGTACCAGCAAGACATATAATAGGCAGCACCTATCTCACATTAGATTGACTCTCAACAGACAAGGGTAGAGAGCTGTGTACCAGGAAACAGACCAGCTTCCGCAAGGCCAAGGAAGAACCTGGCAGTGAGCAGTCCCCCGTAGCTTGTGACAAGGCCCATCATTGTCATGATGAATCCTGGAGCTCTTTGTAAGCATCCAGTGAAAGAATAAAATGGAACCGCCTCCTTCAAGGGCAGGGAGCTTACCCCAGAGAACCATAATTCCCATGAAGAAGACTCGCGGCGTCAATCGCTTCAGAAGGACGTTGGTCATGGCCTCAGCTATGGCATAGCTTACCTGAGCAAGCGATCAGTATACCCTCCATCCCAAATGAATTTGTCGAGAGACTTACAAAGAAGACAGTCAATGCATTGTTATAATCATGTCCTCCCATACCGAGATCATCCTCCAGGCCTGCCAGTCGCGCATTTCCAATGTTCGTCCTGTCGAGGAAAGACAGCAGGTACAGGAAAGAAAGCCACGGGATAATACACAGGTCAACTTTCCACATCAATTTACGGTCCTTTTGCCGGAAAATGTCAGAGATTGTGATAAGCAACAACTGGAGCACGACATACGATGGCCAGTCTCTCTTCATCCGTCTTGCCTTCGTCTGGGTCGCGTAAAGCGTTGATGTCTTCGGCCTGCTCGGTGTAAATCTCGGTGCTCTTCTCGACGGATGGATCGTGAGCTCTCGGATGACCCTGAAGCGCACTCATGATGAGATCGAAGGAGCCCGACTATCCACTCAGACGGGAGTAATGATTAGGGCAAAAGGAGGAGGAGATATGTCTGTGCAACTGGGCTTTAAATACATCCCACGTCCTGCATTCTGATGGCTCTCTCATTGTACTGCCTTAGGTGCCCTTGTCTCCGCATTTTGGGTCGCCGTGGCCGCCACCTTTCCCCCAGTCTGATAAGTCTGGAGAAGTCTGGGGAAGTCTGGCTACATGAAAAGCCAGCAGTCTGTTCGAGAAGAAAGAGCGATGCCCCCACATAAAACTATTTGCCTGGCTTGAAGGATCGACTTTTCTCCGCATATGAAACCTCCACCCAGCATTTCCGAAAAAGGAAAGACGAGGCAAGGATTAAGTGGCGGCAAGATATCCCCAAGTTCCCTACCATTGAAGTTGAATGGCCCGTACTCCTGCATCCCTTAATGAGGAGAGAACTCCAAGATTCAACGCGCGGAGAGAACTGCTCTGTGGTTTTGTCCATTGAAATATAAGTATCCTAGGTCATTCATAAGAATCTTCTTCGACAGGATCTGGTCAAACTTCAAGAACCAACTGAGATCATGGATTCTAAATTCCACGTCCTCCTAGCACCGATGGTCATCCGAGCTTCGCCTTCCGATTTGATCAGAACAATCGCAATTGCTTTGCCGGTTCTCTTGGGCACATACCTGGTGATCAGCGAAATCAACAGAAAAAGAGCCAGATTGCCCATTAAAGGTCCAACCGGTCTTCCAATCGTTGGTAACCTTCTCCAAGTCTATCCAGATCCTCCTGAGCAACTCCGAAAATGGGGTGAAGAGTACGGCGGCGTGTATCAAATCATGTTCGGCAACATGCCAATTATCGTATTCACTTCCATGCAGGCGGCCAAAGACGTGTTTGTTGGTCAGGGTGGTGCATTGGTAGATCGACCTCGATTCTACACTTTCCACAGTGTGCTCTCAAGTGTCGCTTCGACAATTGGGACAACGCCATGGTAGGTGTCCGTTTATCCTCTCACCAGGGAGCTTACTCAGCGTGTTCCACAGGAGTGAGTCCACGAAGAGGCGTCGCAAAGCCGCAGCAAGTGCCATGAACAGGACTGCGGTGGCATCATATACGCCTTTGATTGGGGAGACCTCTCGGGACTGGATCTCAGAACTCTTGAACCAAGGCAGATCTGGAGAAGTGGCGGTCGACCCCAAGCCCTTGATCCTTCACGCCATCCTCGATCTGACAATGACGGTCAACTACGGTAGGAGGCTGCCCAAAGAAGAAGGTTTGTTCGATGAGATACTGTATGTTGAGGAACAAGTTTCCCTCTTCCGGTCTGTCGTCGGTGCTATGCAGGACTACGTTCCCCTGTTGAGATGGAACCCGATCAATCTGAAGTCAGCTCATGCGAAGAACACCAATACCCGGCGGTTGGCGTATCTGAATCGCTTCAGCGAGGAGCTTAAACAGGAAATGAAGTTGGGCACGGACAAACCTTGCATTCAAGGAAATGTCCTACGAGATCCAGATCACAAGTTCACCGAAGTCGACTTGATGTCGATCAACATGTCCATGGTCTCGGGTGGTATAGATACACTCGCGAATACCTTGATATGGACAATTGGTACCCTGGCTCATCGCCCGGACGTTCAAGAAACTGCACATCAGGCGATCAGGGAGGTCTACGGGGCGGACAACTGGGGAGACGTCCAAGAAGAAAAGGTTCGGTATCTTTCAGCTCTTGTGAAGGAGAGCTTACGCTTTTTCTCCGTCCTGCGATTGTCATTGCCGCGAAGTGCTATAAGGGATATCGAGTACAAGGGCATATTCATTCCCCAAGGAACAACCATCTTCTTGAATGCCTGGGGGTGCAACCGAGGTATGATGAACGCACACGAGAAACCTCTTGGAAGGACAAATGCTGATCTTTCCTCAGACGAGTCTTTCTTCGGGCCAGATGTCAACGAATATCGCCCAGAGCGCTGGTTCGAGGGCGAAAACACACGCCTCGACCACGCGGCATTTGGTTTTGGTGAGTACAACGTTCAGATTCCCGGAAGCTTTCTCCCGCTCATAATCTACCCGTGGTAGGCACACGCATGTGCGCCGGTAATCATTTGGCCAATCATCAATTGTATACCATGCTCCTCCGTCTGATCTGGGCATTCAAGATCGAACTCAGCACGAATCCGGCTGAGAACAAATGGGGAATCGATCCACTCCAGGTACGCATTTGCTGCAAGATTGCCATGAATCCTCCTGCTAACCACCACCATTCTCCGATCTAGGACTCAATCGAGCCAGACCAATTTGCAGCGCGGCCTCCGGAGTATCGAGTTCGGTTCGTACCACGTGACCGTCTCGCTCTAGACAAGATGCTGGCTGTTGATTGACGGATGAGCTCATCGATCTGGATCGAATGTGATTGCGAAGGCAGCAGTTCGCTAAATGAAGCAGATTTGAAGGATCAAAAATATTTTCGCGGGCAGTAATAGTGGAAGTAATGTTTTGATCTTGAGCTTCTCAAAATGAACAGGATTGATGCCATTGACTCCTCCCACGTTCGCTCGACTTGAAATTGTATGCTTCATATGAATCAAACTACATCACGTTCAAGAGATGTGACACTTGGAGTAGGCAAGGCGGAGGAGAGCTGCAAGGACTTGGGAGATGATGTGAAGGTCTTCGTGAGATCCAGTCGTGTGATTACCCCCGCAGTTCATATCCGAACTCTATATAAAAAGCCCCCTCCCTCCCCCCTCGGTCAGATGCCGCCACCTTGCGGCCGCCACTAATTTCCCGGCTTGGAGTCATTTGGATCTGCTTTGCGAGGAGCTTGCCACCACAATTGCCCCATCTGCGAGTCATCCGACGGTCACTTCTCTTATCCATTCTTCTTCATGGAGAGGGCATCGGAATCAGAATCTCAACGGCAGACGCAGAGAAAAGGCAAAGTCCGTCGCCGCACACCGCCAGCATGCCAGTTCTGTCAGCGGTCGTTCTCCCGCCTCGTGCACCTGCAGCGACACCTGCGCCGGCATACAAATGAGAAACCCTATCAGTGTCGAACGTGCTCCAAATCTTTTGGCAGGAGCGACCTTTTAACCCGCCACAATCGACTGATTCACTCCTCTGCTCAGGAAGCTGGAACGCTAGACGATGCAGTAGGATCGTCACTTCAAACGTCACCTTCGAGGCTAATGGCTTTCAATGCCACAACACCAGCACACGATACTGTCTTGACCGGGGGGACACCAGGAGCTGCTACTTCTGCAATGCTTGAGAATCTGCCCGCCCCAATGCAACTGTCAAGTGAAGTCACTCAGTGGCATCCCGTAACGCCACCTCATAATGGTTCCGGCATCGAAGCCAGGGATGACGAATTTGAGGGTGGCAGCATGCTTGACTTTTCCCTATCTGCACCATTACAGGACCCAATGCAAGATTTCGACTTGTTCCTGGAAAGTATCGGGCTGAACCATAGCTGGGAACCCGAGGTGGTGTCTTCCATCGAATCACCCTACGTTCCGACCGATTTCTCGATGTTGTCAACCTCAGACTTCCAACCGTCCGGTCAAGCGGAGTCTTATCCTAATCCGCGGTTTCATCATGAAGATGCTCCATATTCGACTTTCGGGTCTCGTCTTCCATCTTTACAACCAGAACCTCGCGACCCCGATAGCAGGAGACAACTTCCTGTGGATGAACCAGTGATCAAGGTGACGTCCATTTGCAACGTCGGGAAGCCCGAGTACCACGCCTTTTCTAAGAAGCTCGAAAGATTGAAACATATAATTCCCACCGACTTCGCCTTGCCGTCTCGATGGGCACTGGCACGCTCATTTGATGGCTTTATCGACGGCCTGAACGAGCATCAGCCATTTATCCACACTCCCACGATCTCGATAGAGAGCTGTAGTCCCGCTCTCACACTTGCATTGGCTGCATGTGGTTCGCAATATCGATTCGAAGAAGAACGCGGGTTTGATTTCTTCTACGTTGCCCGGGCCCTTCTGATCCATAATCTGAACCGCCAAGGGCGCTTCAGTCTCTCCGTCCCGGCCACCCACAAGGTTGCTCATGAGTTGGACGACATCGAGAACTCCCAGTCTGTCAGGAGCGAATCGACACAGGCGGACCTGATGGAGAACATCCAGACTCTCCTGTTACTCACAATATTCGCGACGTGGGGAAAGGATAGAGCAATCCTCCAAGAAATGCTTTCCTTTCAAGGAATATTGGCATCCATGATTCGGGAAGATGGCTTGAATGAGGATGATCGCACAACGTTCAGCATGACAACCGAATCAGACGAAACCAATTGGCACCACTGGGTGAGACAAGAGTCTAGCCGACGGACCAAGCTTGCCGCGTTCACCTTTTTCAACTTGCACTCAATCATGTACAATAGAGCTCCTCTGATTCTCAATGCCGAGCTCAGACTGAACTTGCCATGTTCCTCCGCTTTGTGGAAGGCCGCTAGCCCTGCCGAATGGAGGGTAGCATGTGAAATGTGTCGCCGATCCTCCTCTGCCACGGGAATGCCATTCCAAACTTCATTGGCACTTCTTTTCAACAGGCCGCCCTCTCTCCCGAACAAGCTCTCTCTGTCGACACCCATGGGGAATCACGTCCTTTTGCATGGTATCTTCCAACACATCTTCTTTGCTCGTCAATTGTGCATCTCCCCACGGTCACTGAAAAATGGGAGCCAGAGCCTGCGTTCGGAAGATTTGGCCATGATTGAGGACGCGCTTCGAGCCTGGAAGCTCCACTGGAAACACACGCCCGAGTCAAGCACCAATCCTCGCAACCCGTCTGGGCCGATCGCGTTCACCTCTGCCGCGCTCCTTGGCCAGGCGTATGTGCGATTATACCTCAACCTAGGACCTTCGAGAGCCCTGATTTCGCAAGATCCTACACGAATTGCTCAATCACTGACCCAGGTACCTCCGGTCGAACGCACCTCGGGACTCGTGATGGCTTTGCTCCACGCCGCACATGCTCTGTCGATTCCGGTCCGGCTGGGCATCGACTTCGTTGCGCGGAGCCACTCATTCTACTGGAGCGTCCAGCACTCTCTGGTCAGCCTCGAGTACGCATTTTTGTTGAGCAGATGGCTCCTTACGCTCCCCGGGTCCGGCGGGCCCACGGCGATGTCCGCGCGTGAACAACTGCTTTTCCTTTGGGTCAAGAGGATGGTGGACGAGACCAGAGTCACCAAACATCCTAGTTCACAAGGGATTGGACAAGCACTGGAACCAGGAGGCCGCTGGGAGACATTGCAGCTTGTCGAGGACGTGGCGAGAATGAAACAGCTGGGCAGTGCCATTGTTCGAATCTGGGCGAGGACTTTCGAGGGCAACACATGTTGGGGCATTGTGGATTTGATCAGTCAGAGTTTAGAGGCGTACGCCGTCTTGTTGGAGCAAGCGTAGCATGAAGCATGGAGAGGCCCCTGCATAGTATGTAGTAGTATTAAATCAACCCCTTCGTGATTTCGACCACGATGAAGGAAAGTAAACCGCCATGCTCATTCGTCATGACCAGCTCCGAGATACGCAGTCCACAAGTATTTTAAGGATCCATACAGGCTTCTCATAATCCTTACGCATAGTTGAGTTGTATGTATTTTCAGGATCCATACATGCTTCTCATGATCCTGACGCATAGTTGAGTTAAATATTAACGTCGGCAATGTCCAAGCGAGCGAGGTGAGAGAAAGAGAATGTACATAAGATGCCCTGAGCCGAAGGCGTGCACTTTATGAATAGACATGCAACAAACGATGGATGGCCATCCATATTAAAACAACGTGACAGTATCAAACGGACCTTTCAACTTCTTCTGGGGGGCATGGTATGTAGCTCGCCCCATGTCTGACTGATCTCTCGCGCGAGCCACACACGACCTGATCTCTCGCGCGAGTCACGCACGACAAGGCTGTGATCACAGCCTTGGCTTTTGCATAATGCTAGGCTTCCAGAATGTGAAGGACGCGTACTCGGTATCGTTCCCTGGTCGAGGCCGACTCGGAGCGCAGATCTATCTGCGATTCTGGATGGATCTACTGTAATAACCGTCCCAGCGTATGGTAGAAGAAGCTCTTCCAAGAGGCCGAAGCCCAATCTTGGCGAGGCGAAGCGAAGTAGTTCAGTGCCCAATTTCCCGGCTCGACTGTCGAGTCCTAATGTTTGCTGAAGAAATGGTGGAGTCTTCGTCGATTCGTGTCCAGAGTGCGAGACGATGAGTGGAGAGCCGTAGTGTAATAATGGAATGGCTGCAATGGCACAAGAAATTTCGGGGATCAAGGCCGCTGGTCCAGCTTGTCGTCATGGCCATTCTTTCATGGTCGGCGAGTGAAGTATGCCTATCGTACGGGACTGGCTCGCTGTCCGGGTTGCGGAGAGTCGGTGGGTGGGTGGGCAAAATCACCGACCGGCACGCACAGGGGCGTCCTCTATCCTGGGGACTTTGAGAGTAGAATTTGGCAATATGTGAGTGTAGATCTGCGAATCTCCAGTTTCACCAAACTCCACAATGCAGGGGCGCTGTCAACCGCAAGCAGGTGATGACTTACTGGGGGCATCTCGTGTCAGCTCTGGCGTGGAGGCGCACACTGCCATGTTGAGTCAGCAAAGCCGACATCGACCCGCCCCCCTTATCCTACCGGCCCCGCTAAAATCTCACACGAGCGAGATCTATAGCGACGAATCTCGCTACTAGTCCAGGCACACAAGATCTGGATCTTCCCCTGCACTGTCACTAGCGGTGATTAGACCTGTATATCAGTCTCAATGGAAGTCCACTGGATCCATGGGGCGAAGCGTGGTGCCGAAGCCCGCGCATACGCCCAGCGGCAACTGCGGCATAGTCCACGGGGAGTAGCGAAGACTGATCATGCAATCGAGGATATAAGAAGGAGTTGTCCTGGTCGGAAGCGTGCCTCATGCAAGGGATACAGAACAAGCAGTCTCTTTCCCAGGATCTGAAAATCCCGGCTATTCAATTCACGTCGCCAGAATGGCAAGTCGGATAAGACTCCTGCAACCTCTCGCGTTGGTGTTCGCGTGCTTTCATTCCCTGGCAGATGCGGCCATTCTCGCAAGGAGTACGCCCTGCGATCGCCTGGCGAAGCCAGCCATCCCGGGCGCGACTGTGATATCCATTCAATCACAACACCTGCCAAATGCGTCCGTACCCGCCAGCCCTCCGCTCCTGAACGCCAACGTCACCGGACTGGACATCTGCAATGTCGACATCGTCCTCTCGCACCGCGGCGCTAACGATACCGTCAAGGTCAAAGTGTGGTTGCCCGCCACGGGCTGGAACGGACGCTTTCTCGGCACTGGCGGCAGCGGCTACGCAGCAGGATTCTTCGAACTCAGCCTCGCTCCCGTCGTTGCACTGGGCTACGCGGCGGCGTCGACCGATGCAGGGTTGTCGGGCGACCCTTACACTCCAGCTGCATGGGCTTTAGATGCGCAGGGGAACGTGAACGAGGCATTGCTGCTGAACTTTGCTTCAAGGTCCGTCCACGACATGGCCGTGGCCGGCAAGGCGATCGCGACACAATACTACGGCAGGAAACCACATCATTCATACTGGGATGGTTGCTCCACTGGCGGCAGACAAGGTCTGATGGCTGCGCAGATGCACCCCGAGGACTTTGACGGGATTGTCGCGGGGGCTCCCGCCATCGACTGGGCAAGGTACGTCATGGCGGAACACTGGCCCCAAGTGGTCATGCGAGAAGAGGGTGTCTACCTCAGCGGGTGCGTGCTCCAGGCGTTTACGAACGCCAGTATCGCAGCGTGCGACTCCCTTGACGGTCTAGTCGACGGAATCATTTCGACACCCCAGTCCTGTCGGTTCCATCCTGACGCGATGGTCGGGTCGACATTCCAATGTGAGGACGGAGAGGAAACAGTCACTCCCGAGAAGGCCTCGGTGCTGGCCAAGATTGTCGCCGGCCCGAAAGGACCGGCAATCACGCACAAGTACGCGCTCAACCCGGGAGCTGCACTAGATAGTCTCGCCAACACGACGACGGCCGTCGACCGCGGCAACACCATTCGCACCGGATACCCTTTCTTCGTCAACGACGCGTGGATCAAATACTACCTCAAGAAGGATCCCAGTTTCGACACAACAACCATCGGCTACGCCGCGTTCGCGCAGCTGTTCAACGCCTCGCAGCACGAGTACAGCGCCATTGTCAGTGCGTATAACCCGGACTTATCCCGGTTTCGCGCCGCGGGGGGGAAAGCGATCGTCTGGCACGGCGAAGCCGACCAGCTCATCTTCCCGGCCGGGACGGTCGAGTATCATCGCATGGTAGAACGGGCGGTGGGAGTCGGGAAAGCTCCTGGGGTGGGCGGCTTCTACCGTACCTTTCTCGCCCCAGGGGTCGACCATTGCGGAGCGGGTGCGGCAACGGGCACATCACCGGGCGCTGTGCCTGTGAATCCTCTTGCCGCGGTGGTGGCGTGGGTGGAGAAGGGGGTGGCGCCGGACACGCTGGAGGCGAGCATTCAGAAGCTGGGAGACGATGGGGTCGTCGTGACGAGGACAAGGAATCTTTGTCCCTTCCCGTTGAGGTCGAGGTATCGTGGCGGTGAGGTGGCCGTGGGGAGTAGTTACGTGTGTGCTTGATCCTGCGGAACGTGAGCAAACAGCTAGAGTAAGGTATGTGTAGGAGAGTGTGGGGGATCTGGAGTCAGCACCGGGCACGTCGCAGTATAGTAGCATATAATTGCCAATATGCAACCGTCATTGGTATGGTTGTAGCCTCTCTGGTGTGTGATGTGTTATGATGATGGTCTAGCTCCGAATGAGGAGACTACAAGCTAAATACCATGGCCTGAGGGGGGGCTCCTTCCGTAAGGTAACAGTCATCCGCGGTCACAGCCAGCTGACAGCAGTGCAAGATCGATCTTTTTCGGCTGCACCGCGCAATGATGCGGTCCATAGCGTTAGGTATAATGCCGGCATCTGCACCTCTTACACCGGATGATCCCACGCTCGTGCTTGTCCACGTATGAGCCAAAGTCCTTTTCGCAATTTCGACACCTGTCATGCTTCTCGAGCAGCGTGAGCGTGAGATCTCTGTCCGCCGTCAATTCTTCAACTCTCTGCCTCAGTGTCCCAATGGTTTCCTGCGAATTCTGCAGAGTATCCTCGAGGGCTCGCTGCGTTTCAATGACGTCTTCAAGCCGACAAGCGTGTTCGTGAGCCTGCCGTGATAACATCTTCCAGGCAATCGGTTCGTGCTGGAGGAGCAGCGCGGTTAAGTCTCCGTCTTGTGGAAGATGCTCCGAGTTCTCCAAGCAGAGCTCGAGGATTTGGGCTCTAAGTCCACTCTCACCATCACCGCCATGATTGAAAACTCGAGAAAATGGTTCGAGAAAGGCGTCGGCTCGGAAGTTTTCCTTGACCACGGCGGTGAAGCTGCTCTTCGCATGTTGCATAAGCCCGCTGATGTCTAGGTACTTGGCCAACAGGTAAACCTCGGTATGAAGCATGAGTTGCTCCGACTGCTCGCGGAGGGATTCTGTCTCATTCTCATTGCTTTCTGGTGCCCCTTGCTGGCGGAGGGATTCTGTCTCGTTCTCATTGCTTTCTGGCGCCCCTTCCTCGCTAGACACCTCAATGTCCTCGCTGGCTACGACTTCGTGTTCCTTTGTTGAAGGGTTGTATTCTCCAGTGTACAAGAACTCCAGGGCTTTCTCGAAGATGTCGGGATTTTCTTCAGCGAGTGTCCCCCGACCTTCGAGACCTTCCTACACTTGTGTTGACTACTCTGTTCAACGCAGCGTGGATTGCTTACCTTGAAATTGCCGGCGCATAGACGGTGCAACACAGCCGATTGAGGACAGACGATACTGCGATGGATTTTGAAATCTCTTCCATCGACAGTCAGGACAAAGTCCGAAAACTCCCCGGTCTGTAGGAGATGCTTTTGTCGTTCTGCAAACGACATCGTAAAACATGCCTTGACAATCAAGTCAATCTCAGGTCAGCGGCTCTCGAGTGTATTCATGAACGAAGACCAGCCTCCTCAGTAGGTCAGGCCAGCAAGTGTAATCAAAAGAACTCGATGTCAATTGGCGACGGCCATCCAACAGACGGAGATGTGAGATGAATTGTCGCATGAGGGCAAAGTGAGGGCAAAGTGAGAGCAAGGCCAGCGCAGACCAATAACTTGGCGCCACATGTCATCGGACACCAGCCTCGGCATCGGGCAGCCCACACTCATCTTAGCCTGACCTCGCCGCCGACCTTTTGTATAATCAAGGCATGCCGCCCAGAACACAAGCCGGTTGAAACAAGGGCCGCGTAATAGAGGTAGACACTCATGTGGCTGCACCTCTCTTACATTCCCACGCTATGGGGGTGCACCGTCTGTGGTCTTCACTTGGGTGGTGGCATCAAATCAACGAGCCTTCAGTGGTGACATCTAGGGACGCTCAGGCGTGCACTATCGACGGTCCTATGTTTCGTGTGTGAGAGGATCGAAGTTGCAATTCGATTGCGGCTCACCAAATCAATCATTCATTGAGAGACGAGCGTCGTCTACCATGACCGGCACCCACGGCGCTCACACTACTTGGTCCCGTTTTGATATACACCGATTCGCTCTTCGGCTGCCACCTCTTGGATGGCTGTGCGGATGATGGTGATTCCCTTCTCCATGTCATCCTCGGTGATATTCAAGGCCGGGATGAAGCGCAGAGTGTCGTAGATGGAAGTCGTCAGAACAATCATCCCCTTCTCCAGACACTTCTCCTGGACTCTCACCGCATAGTTGTGACCCGGCTGGAACTCCATGCCCAGCATCAGGCCAAGGCCTCTGACGTCGAGGACGATATCTTTGGTATCTGGCGCGGTCGCACATTCGTCGAGCATGGCCCTCAACTCGCGTCCCCGGACATCGACGTTTTCAAGAATCTTTTCTTCTCGGAAGACTTCCACTGCCGCCACTGCTGCCGCACAAGCTATCGCATTGCCGGAATAGGTACCTCCCATCGTGCCTGGCACCATTGAGTCCATGACCTTTTTGCTCGTCACGATGCCCGATAGAGGATATCCGTTGGCCAGCCCTTTGGCCATGACCATGATATCGGGCCGCACACCTGAATGCTCCACGGCAAACATCTTCCCCGTACGCCCAAAGCCACATTGAACTTCGTCAACAATCATGAGAATCTCGTTTTTCTCACACAGCTCTCGGACCTTGATCAAATACTCCGGCGGTGCTGGGACATACCCTCCTTCCCCCTGAACTGGTTCGATAAGGAGAGCCGCCGTGTCTCCGGGCGCTGATTGCTGCTTCAGCAGCAATTCCAACTGTCGAAGTGGTCCCTGCCAGCAGGTTTCCGGATCATGCTTGCCTCCCGAACATTTCGCCTCCGGGGTGTGCGCACAATAGGGAAACGGGGCCACATAGACCCCGGACATGGTCATGCCCGGCCCTTCGCGGAAAATGGTCTTGGACGTGGTCAAGGATGCACAGGCATACGTCCGTCCATGGAAACCACCTTGCATGACGATGATGTTAGGTTTCTTGGTCGCTCGGCGAGCCACTTTGATGGCCACTTCGATGGCTTCGGAGCCCGAGGTCGAGAAGAAGAAGGCATCCAGTGAGGGATGGGGCATGATGGGCAACAGATTCTCAATCAGCTTCAGATACGGCCGGTGGAAGCCGATGCTGACTTGGGCGTGGGAGATCTTTCCAGCCTGCTCCTGGACGGCCTTCGTTACCTTCGGATGGCAATGCCCGAGGTTGGTGACGCCGACACCACAGGTGAAGTCAAGGAATTTCCGTCCTCCCGCAGTAGTCACATAGCTGCCGGCTCCGTATTCGAGGATTTCATCGGTCAAGCGACTGAGTCCACGAGAGACATACTGCCTGCCAAATGCGGCAAGCTTCTGTGCTTCCATGAGTCTCACACTGTGATCACTCGGCGATCTTCTGGTCGGCAGAACAGTGAAGGAGGTGGAAGGTCTAGTCAGTCGGGCAGTCCTCCATTTTGAAGCAAGAATGCATTCCCTCTCCACGAGCTGACTTTCTTCTTTGACTGCACATCCGGCTGGTTGTTCTTTGGCGGCGCTTGAGGCGGCGAGACAGGGAGTGTCCGGCCCCGTCCTCTCCCCTAGTAATACGACCCACCGCACTCGCTGCGTATATTTCAGTCCTAGGATGACAGCAGAGTTGACTGACCATTTGAACATTGGCTTGGGGGGAGAAGGGGGGTCGACCAGAATCGCGTTGGTGTCTGCCGCAGACCCCCCTTTTAGGAAGGCAATGCCTTGGGCAATCGTTCCTAGCAAGGCTCCCTTGGACGTCTAGTTCAAGGTACGAATTTAGGACAGCTATGAAGATAGACTGTTTGACCCTCCTCCCCACTCGACTAGCTCCTCGAGGAGCAGTTTTTTATCGGCGTCCCGCGGTGGACCAGTCTCCCACATCAACCTCCAGACTCGAACGACGGGAGTTGCTGGCGTTGCCTTAACTCGCGCGGATCAACAATCTGGCACTGAAATCAACAAATGCGAGGCAGTCACCGCGCTTATCAAGGATGCTGGAGACGTGGTGATTTTTTGTTACATCGGTCCTCTACGCGAGCACAAAGTTCGGCATCTGTAGACTGCTCGGACTATAGACATCTTGATTTTGACGCCAGATGGTGACCAAGGCCTCCTTGGAGATCCTCGAGGAACCCATTCCTTCCTCGGCCATCTTGTCGAACCACGCCAGAAAACGCGCCCGAACTTCTGCGTCGATGGCCTGGGAAGCCGCGACGAACGCGGGCCAGGGTATGTGCCCGGACCGGATTCCAAGCTCGTGCTTGGCGCGTTCAATCTGCTCCAGGTGCGAGAGCACCTTCCCCACGTAAGGCTTGACGTATCGCCGATGCATCTTCCGGATTCGGCAGTGCCAGAAGATGATCAGCGCATGGTGAAAGGCACGCGAGTAGTGTTCCATGACCAGCAGATTGTCCGGGGTGGTGGGTGCTGTTCTGAGGATGGCGATCTTCTTCTCGACGGGCCATTCCAGGACTTCTGCCTCGATATCTTCGTACTCCCTCTGTCTCGACCCGCTGGGGGAAGTGTGAGTGGACTCCGAGCCAAAATCGGCCAGCAGCAGCCCCGTTGTTTTGCGGAGCAGGTACACGAGGCTCTGGCAGACTCCGTAGATCATCTCAAAAGACGAAGAGCTAATTTGGTCCTCGTCGTTTGCCGCGCCGAACATGGCTTCGAGGTCGTCGGGACACGGGTCGATATCCGACCACGGGGGACTCGCCATGACCGCGTCATCGCAGCTAGCAACAACCTCGTCGGGCCCGCTGAACAGCAGCGAACTGGCTTGCTGCATGACACTCAGGTAAATAAAGACTTTGTGCAAGCTTTTGGTGACATGCGACAGACTGTCCCCATGCCTCCGGATCTGCGTGCATCTCAAAGTTTCACACCCTCTCAGGTGGATATGAGATGTCATCATGTCTCCCGACATCACCTGTTCCTATGAGTACGATGCTCCGACATGCAGGAAAGAACAGAGGAGACATACATCAATGGTAACCATGGACAACATGGCCGCCAGCAGCTCATCATGGTCAGTACTGATGTCTTCCAATATGGAAGATCCCAGACACGACTCGATGAGACGAAGGGCTTTGCCTTTGTAGGACGAGGCCACCCTGTCCCACTCGAGGCCTTGCCAGGTCTCATACCTGGGCGATACATTTTGGAGATTATAGGCACTAATGCTCAGCACCGCATACAATAGCGCCTGTCTCGGGGTCGTGGATTGCCCGAGGATCTCCAGCTCGGTGCAACATTGCAGCACCCTGGGGAGCATGAAACTCTGCCATGGATTGCTGGCCGCCTCGAGAACGCAGTAGATAGGTATGACATTCTGCGCATAGTTACGAATGAGGTACTTGATCTGTGATGTGAGGAAGCCCGACCCGTCGAACTCGCGCACCGAGCCTCGCGCGGAGGTGGACCGCTTTCGCCGAGGGTCTGTCGACGTCTGCAGAGGCCAACCGCCCTCCTCGTCAGCGACAATCGGTCGCCAGAAATGGCTCTCGACCGGTGTCGCCGAAGGTAAATGGGACTCTGGGTCGAAGACAATCGCGTCGAAGACAGTCGCGTCGTCGACGGCCAAGTCGTGGTTGAATCCAGTAGACAAGCTGTCTTCAGTCCGATCCGTCCCACTGACCGGCACATTCGCTCCCTCGGGGTCCTGTTCGACTTCGACCGACAACTCCACCCGTGAGGATATGATCGGTGGTTCGGCAGCAGCAGGAGAATCAGCGAAGCCATTCACTTTGGTCGTGAGCGGAAAGGCGGAGAAGGGTCCGATGGATTTAGGTTCTGCCAGCGCCGCGGCACTCTTCTCGACATCCGACACGGCTCTCCCGATATCCGCTTCGCTCAACCGCGTCATTCGCAGCGCTGGCCACCCATCCAGCTCAGCTGCAAGTCACGAGACGAGAACAAGGGGCAAGGGCGACCCGTACCAGGTAAGAGCCTTCGTCTCGGCGCGCCTCTCACACGCGGCACCTCAAATGTTGTGGGTTCGTGGTTGTAAATGGGTGGGAGCCATTGAAGCTTCGTGAAGTATCCCTCGCAGACCACGCCTTTCGCGAGGCACTGACCGCACTCGGGCTTGGTCTCATCACACTTCATCCGGCGGACACGACACGTCCAGCACCCCGTAAAGGTCTTCTGTCTCGGCATTTTGCGCTGCTTCAAACTCTCAACGGCGGAGCGTCGATGGAGTTTTGGCGGACATAATGGGGCTTTGTTGGAGCCTGGGGTCTAGAAGGAGTCGTTAGATCCAAGGTGCGAAATAAAGAGAGCCATACCGAGGGAAGTGTTGTACATACAGGAATCCAGAGGGACCCTAGTCTCTTGCTCGACTCGATCAGAAAAGCCTTGCACGGGAGGTCAGGCTCCATCATTGTTGCCGGCTAGTCGCGCGCGGAACGAACGACATTCCGTCGTGGCTTGGCATGGCTTGACCAATACGCGAGGCCACCCTTGCCTGCCGGTTTGGGCAGTGGATGCCAAGGTACCCAGTAATCCGTCTACTCAACTCCATACGCCTTTCCACATCTCGCCGTTCTCGAGATAGAGATAGGGGACCAAGCGAGATAAGGGGGCGATGGATCGGCGAGGCACTGCTCTTGGTTGCGGGACCATTACTTTACCGGCACAACGCGTGCGAAGATATGTATCGTCAAGATAGAGTACACGTCAGAGCAATGCCCTCTCTTGCGGGTTGAAGGCCTAGAAGAGATAAGATGGTTGGGGAACCCCTCCACGCCAATCACACGTCAAGGGAGTCGGCTTCCTGAGATAGCAGCACAAACTCTATTTTCACGACGGCCGTGCTCGCTGCGTTCGGAAAGCTGCTAGGGTCCTGGAGTGGGACCCCTTGCCGCACAGCCGCGTGTGGATTCCCAAGTCTGTTTTATAACCTTTGAAGTGGACGCAGGACCATGCAACTAGACAAGTTACCTATCTCTCACGCGCCGCAACCGCCATCAAATGCAATGTCGTGCAGCAGGTTTTGGGGCGGTCGTGCCGAGCCATAGAGAGGGTCTCAGGAGAGGTGGGATAGTGTAGACTCCGTCCATGCGTAATCTTATCGCGGCTGCGGCGAACCGAGGACGACATGCCCCGGAGCACGGGCTCTGGTCAGACAAGGGCTTGCTTCGAACGATGGCTATGCAGTTGGTGGGGTCACTGCATCCCGCGGCCATGGAGCAAGTCGAATACAAATCGACAATGCCCATGTTCTTGACCGGGGGTGGGCTGGCCGGCTTCTTAAATCCGGTAGGCGTCTTCATCACCGACGGACTCGATTATTCTCATCGTTGCCGAGTCGTTTCTCGCAAAGGGCACAGCCATGGCGGACCAACTTGTCAAGAAGATCGAGCTCAATGTCGACTGTGGCGAAGGCTTTGGCCGATGGAAGATGGTGAGACGAGCCAAACCTCTGTTGGGCATCGGACGAGCCTCTCTGACATGCGTCGCGTAGGGACCGGACGAGGAAATGATGCCGTACATCGACACGGCCAACATTGCCTGTGGCTTCCACGCCGGCGATCCCGCCACGATGGTCAGAATGGTCCGCCTTTGCAAGAAGCATGGCGTGAAAGTGGGCGCCCATCCCGGCCTGCCGGACCTCATCGGCTTCGGGCGACGGAAGATGGCACTCGATTACCACGAGGTCTACTGCGCCGTGCTGTATCAGGTCGGTGCGTTGAAGGCCATTCTAGACGCCGAGGGCATGCCGCTGATCCACGTCAAACCGCACGGCGAGCTGGGCATGTGGACGATGCGCGATCCGGACATCTTGCGGGCTTGCCTGGATGCCATCAAACCCTACGGCGTTCCCGTCTACTGCGCCGACAACCCGATCCATCGCGAGGTCTGCGCCGAGTACGGGGTGCCCTTCCAAAAGGAAGTCTACGTTGACATCAACTACGACGCCGAGGGCAGGCTGGTGTCGGTCGCCGAGTCGAAGATGGCGACCCCCGAGGACTGTGCCAAGCGCTTCACGTCCATTGCCTTGGAAGATAGTGTCGAGGACATTAACGGAAATGTGCGAAAGATGGGCTTGAACGGGGAGCCGTTTGGCATTTGTTTGCACTCGGACATGCCCACCGCCCTCGACAATGTCAAGGCGGTAAGGAAGGCCGTCGACGAGGCGAACTTGAAGCGCGGCTTCACGGCGTAATGGTCATTGACCACGGTCTAGCTTTCTGCCTTTGAATGAGAATATCGAATCTTGAAGTTGCCTCCAGTCTTTGCGTGTGCTTTGCCCAATTGACCGATTCTCCGCCACAGGGCAGCCTTCGGCAAGTGTTGCGTGCCTCGTCCCTCGACTCCACTCCATTCTTTACCCACAGCAAAGTACCGAGTACTGTGATTTCGGGCACCTCTTGACCCCCACGAGACATATCTCCCAAGGAGCTGTGAAAACACCTGGGGCAACCAGGGGATTACTAGGGATCTCAACTTCGCGGGTCAGAAGGATTCCGCCAACCAGAATCGGCGTTGGAGTCGGCGCTTACGGCGCCGTGTCGGGCTTGTGCGAGGATCCACATCTGCATGGCGGCAGGGGTCAAGAACCTTGGTGTCAATTGCCTAAAGCGTCGCTGGGTGGGTCCACGATGGGGGTGCCTCTGTGTGCCGATCCGCCTGCGAGGTCGGGCGTGCAACAACTGTTCGATGTCCGTTCTCATACTGGGACCCATGAGATCTCGTTAGCTGTCATGCAGGCCTGCGTTGCTCGTCTATCAAACATGCTGCGTGTGACCCACCACCGACCACGGGTGTGGCTGGGGTTTAGCCTCGCCGATATGGGTTGATTGCGTGCCCTCGTCGCGGCTCACGGACTCTCGCAACACTACCATCGTCAGACGAGCTTCCCTGGCTAGAGTCCATGATTTAGAGTCGACTGAGTGAGTTGCTCTGAGGCACTGTCTCAATTCGTTTCTTCAACTTGTAAGAATTCCCGGCTTCGACGTGGCCAAGAAAAGGTCGTCGTCTCTGAGGTCGTCAACACCAAACTTGGAGGCCATTGATCATGATTAGCCGCGATCTCTTGGTGGGACCCTTAAAGCACATCCGCAAGGTGTTGATTGCGAACCGTGGCGAGATTGCAGTAAGATGTATCAATGCGTGCATTGCGTCTGGCGTGAAGACGGTGGCCATATATACGGAGGCCGACGCAACATCACTGCACGTGTCGCTCGCCGATGAGAGCGTTGCACTTCCCGGGACCAACAGCACGGGATATCTGCAAATGTAAGGCCTTTCTCAACCCGAGGCGCTCTCCTTCTCTTCCCCATTCGCGCCCGTGGATCTGACGTGCGTGGACAGACCGGACATTCTCGATATCTGTGCTCGGCACAATGTGGACGCCGTCATCCCGGGATATGGTTTCCTCAGCGAGAACGAGACGTTTGCCCGGAAGATCGTGGATGCCGGCATGGTGTTCGTCGGGCCTTCGGTGGAGTCGATTCTGGAAATGGGCTTGAAACATCGCGCTCGAGATCTCGCCATCGCCGCGAACGTGCCTGTGGTGCCGGGAACGGATCTGTTGACCTCGGAGGCAGACGCCCTCGAGGCGGCCACCAGGATAGGATTTCCAGTCAGTTCAAGCCTCTCCGATCCCGGTCTAGCATCTTGGGAGCTGACTGACCCATGTGCCAGGTGATGCTCAAAGCCAGTGCGGGTGGCGGCGGTATGGGTCTCCAGGTTTGCAACAGCGAGCTCGAGATTTCTTCAGCCTTTGCCCAGGTGACCAGTCGAGGAAAAACACTTTTCCACAACGCGGGTGTCTTCCTGGAAAAGTACTACGCTTCGGCGCATCACATCGAAGTCCAGGTCTTCGGCAATGGCGTTGACGTGGTCCATTTTGGAGAGCGCGAGTGTAGCGTGCAGAGACGCCACCAAAAGGTCCGTCTGTGATTTGCCCAACGGGAAGAGGTCCGTGACTGATTCCTGAACCAGGTCGTCGAAGAGTGTCCGAGTCCGTTCGTCGAAGCTCATCCGGGCCTCCGGGAGAAGATCACTCAGTCAGCCGTCGCGTATGCCGCGGTGTTGAAATACAAGTCCGCCGGCACCGTGGAGTTCCTGGTCGACGACATCACCGGAGACTACTTCTTCCTGGAGATGAATACTCGCATTCAAGTCGAGCACCCCATCACCGAAATGTGCTATGGCGTCGACCTTGTGGCTCTGATGCTCCGACAGGCCGATTTCGAAAAGGGAGGAGATTCCGGCATCCCGTCCGCAGATCTCCTACAGTACAGGAGCATCGAGCCACATGGGGCTGCTATCGAGGTCCGGGTGTACGCTGAGAATCCTTACCGCGGATTTAGCCCGGCCCCGGGACTCCTGCAGGACGTGTCCTGGGTATCTGATGAAGGGGTGAGGATCGACACCTGGGTGAAAACCGGCCAGACCGTCACCCCCTACTACGATCCCCTGGTCGCAAAGGTCATCACGCACGCGCCGGACCGGCCGAAATGCCTGGCCAAAATGTCCCAGGTTCTCTCCCAGAGCAAGGTCCAAGGCCCGCCAACCAACATCGATTTTCTCCGGTGCCTCATAGCATCGGAGCCTTTCAAGGCAGGAAACACGCTCACCAACTTTCT
The DNA here is from genome assembly GCA_000835435.1 of Phialophora macrospora. NCBI lineage: Eukaryota > Fungi > Ascomycota > Eurotiomycetes > Chaetothyriales > Herpotrichiellaceae > Phialophora > Phialophora macrospora. The sequence goes on from KN846960.1 coordinate 1,835,864, forward strand.
TCCGAAAGCTTTTACCTACACACCTTGTGCCATCGATGTCATTGCACCGGGGGCCTTCACGACCGTTCAGGACTATCCAGCACGACCTGGAATGGGCCATGGTGTTCCCCAATGCGGTCCAATGGATAGCGTGTCCTTCAGAAGTAAGTAGGACCCAATCTCTTGTTGGCAATCACTAACTCTACGGCCCAATGTAGTTGCGAATCTTATCGTTGCTAACAGTCCCGGTGTGGAAGCCCTCGAGATGACCCTCTCGGGCCCTGAACTGTTGTTCACTGCGAACGCCGTCATCGCCGTCTGCGGTGCTCCGGTTGACGTCACGGTGGACGGGGCCCCGGTGGACATGTGGACCAGGCTTTTCGTGAAGGCTGGCCAGAAGGTCAAGGTCGGCGCAATCAAGGGTGGTGGGTGTCGAGTCTACATGGCAGTAAAGGGTGGATTCCCCGAAGTGTACGCCGCCCCCGCCAGTGCTTCTCCCTCGATCGTGACGAAGCTGACTTCTCATTTTGTCTAGCCCCACGTACCTCGGATCGAAGAGCACAGCACCAGGCCCGAAGTATGGTGGAATCCAGGTAAGCACATCCAATCGATCGGAGAGTGACTCTGACACGAAGCTTCTAGGGTCGTCAGTTACAACCAAATGACTTCATTCTTCTCTCCGCAGAATCGTGTGCCACGGCCTTGGAGACAGAGAAGTACAGCTTCCCAACAGAGTGTATCCCCAGCTACACCATTCCCGAGGTGTACGTCATGCATGGGCCCCATGATTCGGACGACATCATGACCGCCGAGGACCGTGAGATGATGTACACCACCAAATGGAGAGTTGGCCACAACTCCAACCGCACAGGCATCAGACTGGAGGGACCTAAGCCGAAATGGGCCAGATCCAGTGGAGGTGAAGGCGGTAGCCATCCATCTAACATCCTTGACTATGGTTATCCCTCTCCTGGGGGTCTCAACTGGACAGGCGATGATCCGGTCGCTTTCGCCATGGACAGCCCCAACCTGGGTGGCCTGATTTGCTCTACCACCATTGTTTCGGGGGACCTGTGGCGACTTGGACAGCTCAAACCCGGAGACCACACGACCATGCGCCCGATCAGTTATGCACAAGCTCGCGAACTGGCTGGTCGTGTCGAATCCTACATCGAAGACTTGGCAAAAATGATCTCGGGCGCGACCAACGACAAACCGACGCTCGATCTCGCCTTGGCCGGAGGAGAAGCAGGACCTGCCATCTTAAAACAGATTCCGGCGGAGGCTGGTCGACCTGCTATCACCTATCGGCAAGGAGGAGACCGTTTTATCCTCCTGGAGCTGGGAGCACAACAGATCGACATTCTGATCACCGTCCGGATCAGGCTGGTCACTTCCACGTTGATGGACATGAAGATCCCTGGAGTCATTGTCGTCCCGAACGTGACGTCGCTGCTCGTCCAATTCGATCCGAAGTTGATCAGCCAGGAGAAACTCCTCGACATCCTGAGCGGGATCTACTCGTCCGTCGAGCTCACCAAGTCGACGATGATCAAGACGCGCGAGTTCCACCTGCCTGCCGTTCTCGACCACCCCGTCATCCAGGAAGGCATTGCACAATACATGGCCACCACACGGCCCACTGCGGCCTACCTGCCAGATAACGTCGAGTATTTGAGGCGAAACAACGGTCTCGCCACTCGACGAGAGGCCTTCACCCGCTGCCTTGAGACACCTTTCTTGATTGTGGCAGTTGGGTTCCTGTGTGGTGCCCCAGAGCTCCTGCCGCTGGATCCCATGAATCAACTGCGAGCACAGAAGTATAACCCGAGCCGGACCTATACCCCTGGAGGAACGATAGGCATGGGAGGCTCGCTGTTTTCCATGTATCCGGTCGCGCAGCCTGGAGGGTACATGCTCCTAGGACGGACGGTGGAGGGTTGGGACACATACGGCACGAAACCGGGCTATAACCCGGACAAGCCGTGGATGTACGAGCCCTTCGACTTGGTCTACTTCCACGAGGTCTCTCTCGAAGAGTACGACAAGATCCATCGCGACTACTTCGCGGGCAAGTTCCAGTACGACGTTCGCGAAGGGCTATTCGACGTCGACGCCGTGGTCGCGACCATTGAGGCTTCCAAACAAGGCCCCGCTTACATCGCGTTCAAGGAGGGCCAGAGGAAGGGTGTGGAGGAGCAATTAGCACTGGAGACGAGACTGTACGCCGAATGGAAGGCGCAGCAAGAGGCCGAAGCGGCCGAAGAGGCGATCCGCCTGAAGGAGCTGGTCAGTGAGGATTTGGATCCTGCCTTGCAAGTCACGTCCCCCATGGATGCGAACGTCTGGAAGGTCATGGTCGGCGAGGGCGACACCTTGAAGACGGGCCAGGTGCTGGTCATCCTGGAGGCGATGAAGATGGAAATCAACGTGTGTGCGCCTGAGGCATTGGATGGCGCCGTGGTGAAAGCCGTGGCCACCAAGCCTGGACATACGGTGGCCCCTGGCTCCCTACTGGTCGTGGGAAAGAAACGGGCTTAGCAAGCCCACATCAGATAGAGTTGCTTCAACGACGGATTTGGTTCTACAGTACTACGGGGACTCGTCGGTTTATAGACAGTGGTATAGCGCAGAAGACATGTCCTAGTCCAAGAGACTCCTAGCCCACAATGCCATTCGGACAAGAGGGCGCAGTGTTCAGTGCTAGTCGGGCTCTGCCTCTGCATCTGCAGTTCCGCACACGACTTCCGCTGCCTGTAAGAGGAGGCCTGGCCCCTGTTCCATCCGGGCCCAGAGTCTTCCTCCGCCTCGCTTTAAGCCACGCATCTCTGGAGTTGGATCACATGTCCTATGGATTATCAACACGGAGATCCAGTATGTACGTAGTCCATACCCTGAAGAGATGAATAGCGAACGTCCTTACTCTTGGCAGGGCGGCTGTCTCCACATGGTGGCGATAACGGTATCAGGGCTCGATGGCCGTCCTATCTCTCTTCAGCTCCCCCAACACACTCCTCATCCTTCCCAGCCTTAGGAGATATAGATCTGGGCGCCCCAAGCGTGCTCCGGTCCTACCTTCCGTAACGGTTGGACGATGTGCCATGCGCGCGATACGCGCCCCTAGTCCCCCTTTGGCATACCGATAAGCCCATTTCGGTATGTCCATTGTCGATCCCGCAACTGCACCGATCGGGAAGGCTATAGCTACGGTGATGTTCAAGGCGAGCGTCGCTGCCAGGGATATGCACCGTCCATGGCATGGCGCACGCGCGGCAGCCGCTCTCGATTATCAAACGCGCCACGCCGACCGACAGATCTATCTATCGGTTGAAATGCTTGGCTCCCTGGTCAACCTCACTCGCCAACGCGAGGATTCCACATAGATAAACCCCAGTCCGGCTCAGCACAGCCTCTAGACTCTTGCTGCGTCCACATCCTTACAACCACTTCATCCTCTGCAACCGGCATCATGTCGATCCGAAGCAACCGCAGCATGTCCGGCGACGACAAGGTGATGATGACGGAAAAGTCAAACGTGGTCGGCAGCGTTCACTCCGTCAAGATCGGCGAGGTCGACGAAAATGAGTTTGAAGTTTTCAAGGACACCGCCGACGTGAAATTCCGCACTGTGGGCTGGATGCATGCCGTCATGATCTTCGTCAAAAGTGCGTATGCCGTCGTGTTTCTTGCAGTCTCTCGATTCTGACCCCGTCCAGTTCAATTCGCAACCGGCGTTATGAGCATCCCGCTATCCTTGTACGCTCTAGGTAAAGGAAAGCTCCATATGTGTGTGTGACCTGGGTAACCAACGCTTTTGTCAGGTGGTGTGGGCGGCGGCATCTCAATCGTCTGCTGGGGTGCAGTCAATACATGTGAGAAGCTCCATCACGAACCCAGCCCACCGGCTCTGGCTCACCGCTAACGAACGCGATGTTCTACTTCAGATGTGGGAAAGATCCAGGGAGACTTCCGCAACAGGCATGCCGGATGCCACAGTATCGCCGACATGGCGAATGTCGTTGGTGGGCCAATACTGAAAGAAATCATCGGCGTCGAGTTCCTGATTGCGTGCGTGATATGGTCGAGCATCGTCACGCCATCTGCTGACACACGAGGCGACTTGTAGTTACGTGCTCTCTGCCGGCTCCGGCATTCTCGGCACCTCGATCGGAATCAACGCTTTGTCGATGCACGGCGCCTGCACAGTGTGGTGGTCATTCCTCGCGACAGTCTTCATTTCCTTGGTGGCTTGTATCCGCAAGTTCGAAAAACTCAGCTGGGTCACGCTTTTCGGGTTCCTCTCGGTCTTCATTGCCGTCTTCATCGTCGTGTAAGCCTGCCCGCCTGCGTCTTGAGTCTCGGGACTCGACGCTCCTGGGACAGGAAAACCGGACTGACGAGCAACAGCGTCGGTGTGACCACAATCGACCGGCCGGCCGCCGCTCCTCAAGAGGGTGATTTTGAACTGGGCTTCTACGCCATCGGCCATCCCGACTTCATGTCAGGCATGGTGGCCACGTCCACCATTTTCGTGTCCTCCGCCGCCACGTCCGCATATATGCCCGTGATCTCCGAAATGAGGAAGCCTCGCGAGTACTACAAGGCGCTGTATGTGACCATGGGCTTCGTGACGGCCTCGTATTTCACCTTCAGCATGGTCGTCTACGCGTATTGCGGACAATGGGTCGCGACGCCATCACTCGGGGTAAGCATCTCCATCGTGAGTTAGACTCAATCAAAGCTAATGCCCGCTGCAGAGCGCAGGACCCACGGTCAAGAAGATCGCGTACGGCGTGGCTCTGATTGGCCTCGTCATCAGCGCGGCCCTCTATCTACATGTAAAGCCTCCCCTCTCCCGCCATGCATGCTGCGTTGTCTGACTCCGGCATTGTCGACCAGGTTGCGGCCAAGTATTTGTTCGTGCGCATTCTGCGGAAATCGCGTCATCTGCAGGCAAACACGGTTATCCATTGGGGGACGTGGCTGTGAGTCTTGGATCCCTGCTATGACAATCTGAGAGGAAAGGGGGTTGCATTACTGACCATTATTCTTATCAGGGGCTGTGTCTTTGGCCTAGGCGCCATCACCTTCATACTAGCCTCGGCCATCCCGATCTTCAACTACCTCATCGCAATGGTGGGATCGATCGCCTACGCTCCGATCGCGCTCATCTTCCCGGCCTGGCTCTGGCTCTACGACCACAGCGACTGGTGGAAGGGATCATTCAAGCAACAGCTCGCGTACGCGCTCCATTGGCTGCTCCTATTGATTGGCGTCCTGGTTACCGTCGGGGGCACATATGCGGTCATCGCGCAGATCGCTGACGCCTACGCTACGGGTGTGATCGGTCAGTTTCTGCCCTATACCGAGTACTCCCTACTTCCTTCCCCTATTCCTGGTGCTGACACCATGCGTGCGTGCAGGTTCGGCATTCTCGTGCGCCGACAACTCCAACTCCACTTAAGCCGCATGTGGGAACACTTCGAGGTTGGGCAGATTGGATTAGAATGGTTTTGGATCCGAAGGAAACGTGGTTGAAGAATTTAGAAGTGGTCGACGCACACGAATCAACAACTGAGCCTCAGTTTTTCCGACGGCGGCCTGTGTTCCTGGTTTCTACTTACTTATTGGGGTCCCAGATACATGTCCGCTGATCCTAAACTTGGAGAATCGACTTACAATGGGGGGCCACCTCAGGGGTTTGTGCTAATACTATGGTATGGGCTGTACTGTACACTGAGATTTACATAGAGCGCTCTAGAATACCAGCCGGGCTCGCTGTGAGCTTACACTGTGAACCCATCAGACAGCGAGGTCAGTCCAGTCTCCTGGGGAATTGACTAGACTTGTGTTCCGTGCTTGGGATGCCTGTTTGGCAAAGAATGATGATATCGTACTTAAGTTAGACCCCCTAGTCAGTGACAGGTCTTCCTCCTTTCCACCCCTGCTATATCATCATTCCGCATAGAGAGCACTTCGTTGTAGTCTTTGGTTATTGATCGTTAACGCTATCCGCCGCTCTCATGCGCTCCTACCCGACTGCGCGAGACGAGTGAGACCTTCCCACGACCTAGATCGCCTTTAGATTATATGTGACTACAGTACCTAGTGCTGGACCCTATTATGTGATCTGGGTAGTGGCAAGTCCTCCATACTCGTACATTGGCCTAAGATCACGCGCGCTCAACCGCCTACCTTTCTCGCAGCTACGAAGCGTCCCTCGGACTAGCGACCGTATAGAAATAAAGTGCTGGAGTGCTGGCTCCATGTAAACGCCCTGGTGACCATTTAGATTTTTAAAGCTGAAACCTGTTCTGGTCGTTGTAGCGGCGTCGATCATGATACGGAATACTCGTAGCAACATGTGGTGTTGATTATGGACCATCGAGGACGAGGTAATGCGAATATCCGGACTAACGATGGTCCGTGGTCTAGACCTGATACGGAATAGTGCCGCGTATACGGACCCACCCTAACACGGGGCTGGGGCAGCATGGGACAGAGAAATACGAGTCCGGCAACTCGTGCTTGATCTGTCTTTGCGCTGTGTGTGCACGACTACCTCCTTCATCTTTGACCACTGGCGAATATCTTCCTCACCTTTGACCATCGGCGAAGGCTATCACTGAAAGTCATCGCGGTGGGCCAAGTCTAGAGAGGCGGTGATTGGGCCATGCCCGTTAAGCCTCGTCCCTTTCATTGGTCGAATGGAAAAATAGAATATCCTTCGAGCGCCTGCACAAGCTGCCCACGATAGCCTTATCGCCAGAATGCCTAGAACGTCCCGAGAGATAAGGTGGGTAGAGCAAGACTCGACATACGAAGTTGTAACTTCGACTCTTTCGATAGCAGATCCAATATACAAGTGCTTCTTCTTCACCACAAGTGACCTTGTGAGTATCCATATCCAACGTGTCTAGTGAATTCCGCACGGCGAAGACAAGACCGGGGTCATTTGGTGTGCGGAACCCCTTGAGTCAAGCCCAGCGAAAACGGGCTCTTTTCTGATGGCGGGGAACCTCGCGAGCTTAATCAGCAAGCGACCAACAGACCCGTCAGGGAACACTCGACAACGGACGGGCTGCCTCACGTGTCGACGAAGGTCCAGAGTCACTCCGTCACCTCTGCCCTTTCCTCATCGCGGCTGACATTGGCAATGGCAGGCGGAAAAAGTGCGACGAGACGCATCCGGTATGTGGCCACTGCAATCGCCTCAATCTCGTCTGTATCCGGCAAGCACCCCAGAACATCGTGACGGAGCGCAAATCGCCTCGGTCGCCCGGAGCGTCTCCCAGCAGTAGCAGCGGCGGCACCAGCAGCATCTACCTGCCCTGGTCGGTGGCCTCGGTACCGAAAGCTCCGAGTCCGTTGGACATCTGGACCCTCACCAACACGCAGGAGCCGCAGACGAACCAGCGGTTCCTGTTGAAGTTTTACACCAATGTGTCGTCTCGGCTCGTGTCCACGACCGAAGACTACAATCCGTTCCATTCAGGTGCTGTTCTGCCCGCCCGCTTGTGACGGCTGTGCCGCGGACTCTGTCTGACTAAAAGGTTGTGTTATTGTAGTGTTTCTTCCCATGGCAGTGGAGTCCCCTGCTTTGATGTCGGCGCTCTTCGCGTGGACGTCGGCGCATCTGTCCTGCTTTGAAAAATCCCACCAGCTCTTAGCGCTCCAGTATCAGTCCTCGGCCATCAGTTCACTGGCCTCGTCCCTCAAGTCCTCTCCTCCGACGAGTTTGGACACGACTCTGGCGGCTTGCTTGGTCCTGTGTGCCACCGAGGCTCTCAACGGGGACACCCAGAGCTGGTATGATCACCTCAAGGGCGCGCGAGACATCATTCTTTCCGCGCGCCTCCCCGGTCCCCACGGCACGGCACTTGAGGGCTCTGAATGCTTCATGCGGTCGACGGACGGCGAATGGCTCTTGCGCAATTTCGCATATCACGACGTCTTGGCGAGCGTCACGCTCAACCAACCTCCCTTGATCCGAGGGGCCTACTGGCTCCGCGATTCCGGCCCCGTGTTCGACTCCTACATGGGCGTTGGCGAGGGTCTGCTCGCCCTCCTGTCTCGCATCAGCTGCTTACAAGAAGAGGATCGCGTGGTCTCCGATCTCGAATTCTACAGTCAAGCTGCTTCCCTCGAATTCGAGCTGGACCAATGGACGTCTCCGCTGTGCTCGACCGAGGCCGTTATCGCTTTGGCCGAAGCCTACCGCGGTGCCGCCCTCCTCCACCTGCATCGCCAGTACAGGTACCGGTTTCCGGCCGACGCAGGCGCTGTGGAGGCCAAGATCCAGACCCAGGTCCAGAATATTCTTAACCATCTCGATCGTATCCCGCTCGAATCCCTGTCCGAGTGCGGCATTCTGTTGCCCTTATTCCTGGCGGGAGGGGAAGCCCTCGAGGAAACCCAAAGGACCAAGATCTCCTCTCGACTCCGATATCTGGCAGAACATCGCGGCTTTCAAAACATCGAACGTTCCATTGATATTCTCGAAGAGCTCTGGCGGATGCGCCGTCTCGGCCAAAGTGGACGTGATAGGCAGCGCGCCGATTGGCGTGATGTCCTCTTGAACAAGAATTGGAAGGTTATGTTAAGCTGAGCGTGGTCCGCGGATATATAGGGTTCCTGCCTTTGAAGGCTGCAAATACAGTAATTAGCGCGGTGTTGCGTGGAAAAAGTGGCAACTCAGATACCCAGAAAGCTGACCCGAAACTCTGTATGTCAGGGGTCGGTGTCTTGATGTGCGGCGTGTCTCCCAAGTATTGCGACAAGGCACAGGATGGCATCGGCCTAGTCCTAGAAGGGAGCTTACTCCAGTACTTTGACATGCTCCCAGAGTCAAGGAATCAGATCTTAGATAGAAGTTAGATCTCTCGTCCTCTTCCAGCCTCCCAGGCTTCTTGAGATCTCTTCCCCAGTAACGCTAATTATTAAGATGCGCCTCACATTGTGGATCTTCTGTTTTTTTATAGGACACAATCTGACAACTTACCGTAGCAGGAGACATCGACAGGTCCGCACGGCAGGGCTCGGTCACGTTACCTTCAGCTCACTCTCGCTTCACTCTTGGTTCACCACAGTGAGGTATTGTCTTCTTCCTTATTATGGCTCGCCACATCTCCTTCTGGTATCAGAATAATGTCGCTATCTATTTCCAATACCCGTACCTGGTACATAGCAGGACTGTTCTCCAACTCTTCTCTGCGCTGCGCTGCCACGGCTGCTCCAACTGTCGGGTAAGCGTCGGCAGGTTGCCGAAAAACTAAGGTTCACTCACTAACTGCTTGGGCTGGAGGCAATCTAATTACCGTCGCATCCTCCGCGTACCCCGCATGTCCCTAAGTTAAACGCGACGTCTAATGTCTTCGATCGTTCTCGACGAGCCGCCGTCACCCACTTCATCAGAGTATCTATCCATCGCGTAAATAGCGTCGCGGTTTCCCCCAGGAGCGCATCGCAGCCGGCCGAACCATATCGAGCTCCGCCCGGAAGACGCTGCTCGTGCGATCTGCAGGCTCCCCGACCGTCCTTGCCCCGTCGGAGACTTGGGGAAGAGACCCGGTGGACTGCTGCGCTTGCGAAGCCTGACATTCCGGCACGCGCAACCGACCACAGGACACACAGTCACCCATCCCCCTTCCTACAACTCCCCACGTCGCCTGGGCTCGGTGCGGTCAAGCTTCCCGCCGAATGATGTGGGCTGATGTGAGGGTCGACGCGCAATCATGATCCGCCAGAACTCCTATCCAGCTGATCGGTCAGACGAGCTTCACTCCGCCCTTCACAACGGCAGGGCCCAACCGCGTCGCCACAGCGCCCTCGAGCCCGAATGGACCCCTTCCAACAACGGCACGTCCGGGCCGGAGCAGTTGTCTGAGAACGCCGATCCGCCCAGCAAACGACGACGCGTTGCGCTGGCCTGCACCGTCTGTCGAGGGCGGAAATCACGTGTAAGCCATGACGACTATCCCCCCTGCATCTCACAGTGATCGTCCGACCGGCGCGGAGCACGTGGCGCTAACTGGCTTGCATCATCAGTGCGACGGTGCCCGACCCAAGTGCTCACTGTGCATCGAGCTCGGCTTCGAGTGTGTCTACCAGCAATCCTCCTCGTACTCCAACATCATCGTTGGCAAAGAGTAAGTTTGGACGTCCGCCGTAGTGCCTCGCGTCGTCGCGGGTTGCTGACTTGTCTGCTAGATATTTGTCATCCATCGAGGACAGATTGAAACTGGTGGAAGGCCGCCTCTCGTTGCTTGAGAACCGCGACCACGTCGTCGTTGCTAAGGCTACCGATGCTGCCGTTGCGCCTGCTTCGGTCCCGCTGACCAATGGCACGTCAGGACACACAGCCCAGCCTGAGGCGGCCTGCGTGCGGGATGACAGCGTTGACGATGCAGAGACGACTGAAGACCCCATCGATGGCATGGGGGCAGTCACCTTCGCCGAAGAAGAGGACTGCGCCTTCTTTGGCCCTTCGTCCAACATCGCCTTCCTTCGCAATGTCTCGCGAGCGGTGGCAAGATTGACGAATGACAGTGAGCCGTGGAGACCATCGCCTGCAGAACGGAACTCGGTCGGATATACCGGAGGATTCGTCAATGCGTCTAGGCCTGCGTCGCCGGCTCCCACCCACCACGAGCATACTCATGAAAGCGTCAATATCTACGCGCTCCCCACAGATTCGGTCGCCCGACAGCTTCTCGTGTGGTATTTTAGCAACACCGGCGTGCTATTTCCCTATCTCCACGAACAATCGTTCATGGCAACCTTCGAACAGGTGAGCAAGGACGGCTTCAGAGGAGTGAGGCGGACATGGCTGGCATTGCTTAACATGGTCTTTGCGCATGCCGCTGTCCATGCGAGAGACACAAACACCACTCCGGGAAGTGTCGACTCGATCGTTTTCAGAGCCGATGCAGAGTCGGAGATGTACTTCAAGAGGGCCTACGGACTGTTCAGCGAGAAACCGCAAAACGGAGCAGGCGCCAGTGTTGAGCTTGGTGAGTACCCCGAGATGCGTTGGTTGCCCAACACTCATCATCCGCAGTGATACTCCTTCTCCTCATGGGCCAGTATCTCCAGGGGACGCAAAAGTCTGTGCAAACATGGAACATGCACGGTTTGGCCGTCCGAGCCGCCTTCCAAATCGGACTCCATTCAAGTGACTTGGCGAGGGTATTCCCTCCGATCGAGCAGGAGATCCGCAAACGAACCTGGTTTGGCTGCATCATGCTGGATCGGACTTTGAGCATGACCTTTGGAAGGCCGGCATCTATCCCTGACAGCTATGTCCAGCTTGACCTGCCTGTCGAATTCTCTGTCATCAACGCCGGCATCACGGGTGGTGATGCGAAAGAGTCACTGGACAGGAAGGAATCATTGAGCATCGCTTTCTTTAACGGCACTGCGTAAGTCGAGGACCCTTTTATCGCCGACTGATCTAACCTTTTCAACCCCAGCACTCTGTATAAAGTCCTGTGCACCACCATCGATACACTGTACGGGCAGAACCTGGCGTGCTCGTTCCACGCTAACGCTGTCGACACCGTGGCTCTCGTCTACAAGATTGAGAACCAGCTCTCTGAATGGCAGCGGGGATTGCCCTCGCACATGAGACTCATTGCCACTCAGGACATAATGCCCGAGCGTCTACCGTCAGCCGAGGGCTCGACCGAGAATGCATGGCGGCAACTTCGCCTCAGATTCATCCTCACACTGAGGTATACGAACGTCCGCATCCTGCTCCATCGGCCAGTGCTGGTGAAGTTCTTGGAAGGACTGAACAATCCGCTCGACAACCAAGATTTTTCACTATTACAACAAATGGGCACAATCCATATTCAGATTGCGATCAGATCGGCCAAGGAGATCATATGTCTTGTCCTCAACGCCTTGCAGTCCGCCTCCGGCCGGGCGAAATGGGGCTTATTGGGCGCGTGGTGGTTCTCCCTCTACTACAGTACGTGCTTGCTCGCGTTCCTCCAGAGTGTCCCGGTCTAACAAGTCATCCCTACAGCCTTCAATGCCGCCCTCGTGTTGGGAGCCTGTGTCCTCGTGCAAGTGGATCAGAAGGCGTCCAACAACGATCCGAGCATGTCCCTGCCCGACTCGACCGAAGACATGACCCTCCATCTCGGCATGGCCATCGAAGCTCTCCGCCATCTGGACAACGATAACCGCATGGTGGCGCGATGTCGAGACTACCTCGAACAGTTTGTGCAGGTGGTCCACGCTCTGGGTAAGAAGCGGAATCCCTACCTCACTGCTGTTTCGTTCCCAATACCTTACTAACATCTGCTCTCTAGCTATCGGGCAGGGTCTCGTTCCACAGCCCAGCGACTGGCAAGTCCCATTCCGGCACGGCCAGAGCCAGAATGCAGATCCAAGTACGCATCCGAACCCGAATCCGACCCCGACCCCGACTCAGAACCCGTATCCTCAGATGGCTCATCCGGGCGATTACGCGCTCCTTCACACGTCAGCGACGGGCATGTTCAACGGCATGGCCCCCAGTACGAAGCAGTCGCCCCTGGGGATGGAATTGGGCGAGTTCATGCTTGACGGGGACCTGGAATTCTTGAGCAGCCACTCGTACGCATATAATCGAGGAGTAGCGCAGTGAGTAACGCAGAAAGGACAGAAGAGGAAGAAGAAGACAAGAGCGAGGAGAATTCCAAGTGGGCTTATTTTCCCGCCCGTTAGCATAAACGGCAGAGTGACCAAATAAGATGTCGAATCAGGCCCGCGTCATCGACGACCGGTCCCGCCTCCTACCGTATATACCCGACCGTGGTGGTGGGCGCAATGAAACCCGCCCAAGCAATCCCGTGTCGAAATCCCAGACGGAGTACTGTATCTCAGAACAACAATTTATATATCTATCATTCGTTCGTTCGTTCATTGGTTCGTTCATTGGCATACCAGATAAGACCGGTCAGGTCAGGTCAGGTCAGGTCAGGTCAGGTCAGGTCAGGTCAGGTCAGGTCAACCTACTTCAAGTTGTCTGTCTGCCGTATATCACCCACCCATAGCGGAAAGCGTGAAGCGTCTACTTTCAAGCGTATCCTACCCCGTCGAGCGCCTCGGCTTCGTCACAAAGTCAGCAGCCCTCGAGCCTATCTATCCCTTCCTCATGCCATCATGCCATCAAACCTTCCGATACCGCGGGTGGAAGGTGACGAAGAACTCCGACGGCTCCGGATCACCCAGGTTGAACACCTTCCATTCCTTCTCCGGGTCGGCCAGCTCGAGCTATGGAACAATCAGTCAGTCAGTCAGTCAGTCAGTCAGTCGATCCATCAGGGTTCCGTAGGTATTGTATTGTATGGAGGTCAAGCCCATGAAAGGGGACGAGACGACAAAAACATGACATTGTTTGATCTGGGTTCAAGTTGGACTTGACGTGACTCACCCAAAAGACCCTCAAGACCGACGGAATCACCTTGAAGAGTTCCAAAAACGCAATGTTCTTGCCGATACACGTGTTCGGGCCGGCGCCCCAGACCAGCAAGGCCTTGTTCATGGCGGCCAGCTGGTCGGGCGACGCGTCCAGCCAGCGCTGCGGGCGGAAGACCTCGACGTCGTCCCCGTACGTCGGCTTGTGGCGGTGCATGACCCACGCGTTGCAACTGACGATGATGTTGCCGGGGATGTATTCGCCGAGGATGTGCGCGCCCTCGGGCGGCGTGACGCGCTCGATCAGCTGCATACCCAGGCCGGGCCAGATGCGGAAGATCTCCTTGAGCACCGCGTCGAGGAGGGGCAGTTTCTGGGACTCGGCGAACGGGACCACGTAGTCGTGGAGATCGGGGTTGGTCGCGTCGGGAGCGGGCGGGGGGAAATGCTCGTCAATCTCCGCGACCAAGGCCTTCATCACGGCCGGGTATTTCAGCAGGAAGTAGAACGTGGCGGCGAGCGTGGTGGCCACGGTCCCACTGCCCGCGTTGACCATGCTGAGCGTCAAGCCCAGGACGGCGCGATCGTCCACAATGTCGGGATTGTCGATCTTGGCCTGGAGGAATTTCGTCAGCAGGTCGACGCGCGTTTTGCTGTCCGCGTCCACGCCCTTGAATGTGTGCTTCTTGTCTTCCATTTGGCGGAGCGCGATGGGGACTGTGGCGGTGACGCTGTTCCAGAGGCCCAGCCGTCCGAGCCACATGAGGAGGGGGTTCTTTTTAAGCACTCGATCCAACCAGGTTACGTTGTTGACCTAGAATCAAGTTCTCATGGTCAGCCGTATTATTGCGCGAGTCTGCGTTGGGGACCGTGTCGTCAGACCAAGATAGCATCGCAAAACGTACAATAGTAAAATAGCGCAAAAACACCGTCCGGGCCTCCACGATGCCAATGTGGTCGTACCCTGCCTCCAGTAACCCGTAGCCTTTCCCCATGGTCAAGGCGCTCACGACGTCCAGAGCGAAATACTTGGTCCATTCCGACATGTCGCAGATTCCGGCTGCGCCCGGCCGTCCTGCGAAGCGGGCGTCCAATTGCGCGAGGAACGTCGCCACCGTGTCCGTAACGTACGGCTCATAGTTGACCAGCGTGCTGAGCGCGAAGGCATTGGCCACGGACCGCCGCAGCTTGGCGTGGTACAGTCGGTCGGTGGTCGAGAAGATGTTCGGCACCGCCACGCCGCGGGAGACACCCTGGCCGACTTTGTAGAAATCGGACTGCACACACACTGCGTTAGCAGGGGCTCCACTTATCCCCTTTCTCTCGCGTGTAGACATGGAGATGGGAATCGTAGATGGGGCGGGGGGGCGATCACGTCTCCAACGACATGCTCCGGGAATCATCCTCGTCACCTTACCTTGTTGAAATGCGTCAGGTAGATATCCTTGATCGCCTCCGGGTCGTTGAAGAGCAAGGTGTTGGGTCCAATGCGGATGATGCGTCCATACTTGACCACCTCGGGGAAATAGCACATGTCTGTATGGCGCAGCCATTGCCAGAGACGCCAGAAATTCGTGAACGACGCGAGGAATGGGCCGGGATATTTGTTCAGACCCTTCTGGTAGCGGAAGCTGAGGATCCATGCGGTGAGGAGGGTTGTGGCGACGACGAGGTACGCCCATGGGGGGATAATCACGGAGTCGACGAACAGCATGGTGAGGATTCCAGCAGATCGGAGATTTAGATGATGTATCAGTGTAGAGGAGAGGAGAACCGAGTCGAAAGTAGCGGGGCGGTGAGGATTGAGGACGGAAATCGTCTCGTGTAGAGCCTTGATCGCAAGTCCCTCGATTACACGTCCATGGGTATGTGGCTAAACGAGATCCGTACTGTGTATGTATGTATACGCCGTCGTAGTAAGAAGGTCAAGTACCAAGCTTCCATCCCCGATCTTAAGCATCGACGGTCGGCAAGTCCCCGCCTACGAGAGAGACGAATGAATCAATATTGCCCAAAGGGACCGCCGGCCGCTGTTCTCCTCCACCGCTCGCGGGATACAGGTAGATCACGGAGTCTCGGCATGGGGTAGGGTGGAGGCATTGAGGTGTGGAGTGGTTCGTGGATGTGTGCATGCATGGTCCTTGGTTGCTGGTCGCTGCTGGAGGGGGAATCCGGCTCACGGCACACGGGAAATGCGCAAACGGCGCGGGGGACGTGAATGCCGGGGAAAGGCCGGGTGAGACGGCCGCTGGGTGCTGAGGTGAGCCGAGTCGACCTCGACCTTCTCGTCACAGTGCCGAGTACATACCGTGTGCCAGTGTACTATTCAGTACTGCTATCTGAGGTGAGCCGGCGCGTTCAGGGCCGGGCGCGAGATGACTAAGAAACGCGTGCGTGACACAGGGATGGTGACGCGAGGCGGTGCTCGCTGTTGAGATTTGACAAAACGGCCGTGTCTACAACTCAGACGCAAGGATCTGGTTTCACCATCACGACTGCCTCCCCGCGGCCGCCCAGTCCGCCTCCAGGTCCGATTTCCACAGCCATGCCATCCGTGACTCGACCTTTTCCCGTACCACCGGCAGACACTCCTCGAACGTCTTTCCCTCAAAGTCGGGGCCATGCATGTCGTACACAGCAGCCGCTTGCCGCGACGTGACCTGGGCTTTTTGGGCTCGATGCACCCGCGCAGTTTGATATTGCAACATGTATTTCTCCATGCCGACGGCCGGATTGCTGAGATAGTCACGCACGGCAAAGCCCAAGACGTTTGCATCTTCGATCGACAAGCCGGCTCCGGAACCTGAGAGATATCATTAGCGACTCATGTCGGCAGACCAACCTGCGTCAAGGCAACAAACCCTGCATCGGCAACATTGCGTGGGCGGCGTCTCCGCACAGAACGACATTCCCACCCATGTAGACCCACTGGGAGAGGACCTCTCGATCATTGATCTTCCACTCGCTGATGATGGGGGGCATTGCTCGGATGATACGCTGCACGGTCGGGCACCATCCTGCGTATTCCTTCTCGATGGCCTCTCGGGGCGCCTCGCTCCTCCAACTCTCTTTCAGACCCTGGAGCTCGCTCTCCGGCTTGGCCACGAACGCGACCACGTTCATCAGTCTGTTCTGCGACATGCCAAAGGCGAGGAAGTGTTTCCCGGGGGCCAGCCAGGAGAGCGTCCACGACGAGTACGGCCAGTCGTCCGCCACGGCCGACATGGGGATGATTCCACGGAAGGCGATCCGGCCCGAATAGACGGGCTTGTCGACGACAAACTGAGACCGCACGGCGCTGTTGATGCCATCGCAGCCGATGACTAGATTGGCAGAGGCGGTCGTGCCATCCGCAAACCGAAGGGTGACTGTAGAGCCATGTTCCTAACCCGGCGGATGTCAGATGCGGGTTGTCATGCATTGGCGCGGCAAGAGAATGTCATAGAAGATCAACGGAAGTGCGACTGACCTCTAGGCGAACTAGCCTTTTATTCGTTTCCAGCCTCGCACAACCCCTCCGTGTCACCTCGCCATGCAACACGTCAAGCAACTCGGCGCGATGAAGCCACAGCTGCCGCACCTCCTCCTGCGACCCTCCCGTGTTGAAGGCAGGGGCGTCGACAATCAGCTCATCCGTGTCCCATCGTCGATTGCTCCGGTGCACGTGCGTGCGATATCCTGAGATGGCATCCACAGCGTCATACACACCCAGCTTCTTCAGCACTCTCCCAGCAGAGATGCCGATGCTGATCCCCGCCCCGATCTCAGCGTAGGCAGGCGCTTGCTCGTAGACGGTCACGTTCTCTGCCGTCAGTCCGGGGCAGTACGTCCCAATACTCAGGGCGACTGAAAGTCCGCCGATGCCTCCGCCCACGATTGCGACGCGAAACTCTGATCCTGCATCGCCGCGGGAGGAATTGTCTTCCGTGGCGGCAGGCATGTTAGGATTTCTTCTGGAAAAAGGCGTCGATGACCGCTGGCTGGCCGTTTCACTTGTGTAAAGTGGCGTAGTATAGAGTCGAGCGGGATCCGAGAAACCAGATTATCTTACATACACCGTCAATGGGTTCCTCAGTCGTTCCTAACACGCGGGCCTCAATTGAATATGAAGGACCTCCCTGTCTGGTCCCGTATCCGTGTTGCGCGGCACGCTTTGGGGTGCACAGTCTCAATCCGTCCAGTACGATCCCGGTGCGAAGGAATGGATGGTGATGTTCGAACCAGTACGGCTCTACGGAACACATCCGTACGTCTCCAACGACCCCGGATACAGCAACGTAGTCTCTTCGAAGGTATCGACGCCGAGTTCGCTAGTTCTGTGCTTCCCTAGTCTGTAAACCAAATGTGTAGTCGGATCACTTCCGCATGTACGAGATGGTGTTAAGTTATGGTCCTTGCCTCCACGCGTGAGAGGCGCCGCGGTGCCGTCGGCTTCGAAGGATGACTGTGTTTGTACGCGTCGTGACGGGTCATGTGCGTTTACTAATTACGCTTCGTGGCTGCCCACCTGCTTGCCGCCAACGGTCTGGCAATGGCGTCTGTAGGGAAATGCGGGACCCAGAACACATTGATCACAGCAGTGCTCGTCCCCCGGCGTGATGAGCGAGGAGGTGGTCGACGGGCATAGCACGGCCCCGCTCCATCCCGCACTCTGACGAATGAGGCTGCGTGGCCTGCGTGGCCTGCTTTCAGCTTCATTAGATCTACACTGGAGCCTGCTTGATAACTGACTGACCTGCCGACTACCTAATGACTCGAAAACAAACGGTCCGAGATGAGTGGGTGATTTGATGGAGTGCGGTATGTACCGGGTACGAGTGTGTACTGTAGGCGCTCATGCGTGTGGGAATTGGGGAACCGTGGCACCGGTGGCGGGTCACCGTCCGTATCTTGGGGATCTTGATTGGGATTGTTGGCGGCGATTCGAGTTGTCAAGTGAATCGGTTGACTACTCCTGCCTACTCCTTGACCTACCTTACACTTTTGCCTACACCTACACCTTCACCTGGACTCTACGTGGCATACCTACAACTCGTGTCGTCGCTCGGACGGACGCATATACCATCGAATCGCTTGCCTCAACAGTGGGAGTTGGCTTACTTTGACTTCAGGTTCAGGACAATTGCATGGGTTGATTCCTTGGACCGCAAAATTCGATCGCCGGTGATCGGGCTGTGATTATGGACCGCACCATGCTCTGGTTGAAAGAGACGGCCAAACTGCTAAAGATCACGTTACACGGCGCCCACAGAGGAGAGGGGAATATGCCTTGATCAGCTCTCGATTGTTAATGTTCTGGAGATCCCTCCTCCCCGCTCCAGCTGTTGCAGATCCACAGAAATTGTACGCTGGGTACGCTTCACAGCTAATGAGAGGAGTAAGTTCAAAGTCCTACATTCATTACCCAAGGTTTGGAAGATTTCAACCACGAAGGAGACACGAATCCGACTATCAGGCAAGAATTGTCCAAAACATAAAAACCGCTACCAGCAAGAACGTCTGCGTTCAAAGCCATCGGATCTGGCACTCATCTCCCGCGCCACAATCAAAGGTTCGGTGGGCCTCGATGGCCAATTTCGACTCGGCGTTTCAGATCGTCCTCTGGGTCCCCTCTCTCGAGCCGGGTGATATAATCCTCGGGATCAAAGTCGGTCCCGATGGGATTCGCAGCAAACTCTGCGCTCTCCATGAACGCAGTGGCAGCCTCGGGAGCGTCGAAATTGTCCACCTGCGTCTCCAACATGTTCCCCTCGGGGTCCTTGTAGTAGATCGAGTTGGTCGGTCCATGGTTGACACACCAGGCTGGTAAGATGCCCTTTGCTTTCCGCTGGCGGTACGCCAGAAGGAGATCCGTCAGTCGTGGGAAGGTGAAGGCTATGTGGTGCAAGCCTGCGCTGTTGGGAACCTTGGGGGTGGTATCGGGGGTTTGAATTAGTGCGATGCGGTGGTGTTCGTCGTCGTACGTGATGAAGCACAGGAACTCATTTCCGTGCACGACATGGCCACCTAGGAAGCTGGAGTTTCTTCTTAGCATTGCACGACCCCATCAAGGGGTGGGAAATCTCCTTTTGCGCCCGCAGGGGTGAACATACGTCGTGTAGAAGTCGACCATCTCCTGCATCTTCTGCGTTCGCAAGACGACGTGGGCTAGCACCGACGGGCTCAAGACCGCGTCGCCGGGAGCGTCAAAATCTATCGCCGGGCTCACGGATCCCATGGTGATGATGATGATGAGTGAGTCTTCTTCTATCTCGACCCCGGATGAGAGGGATGTCGTTGCCGGATGGACTTGAACACTGAGAAGTGGCAGAGCACTCGGATCAGCCGTACATACGATATATGCTTTTGATATCCAAGGCCCCCAAGGCAAGCCGTGGGTTGATTTATACTGCAGCAGCTGACGCTGCTGTACGAGCCGGCACGCCTTATATGACAGGATGCTGGTGAACTCTTTCCCCTTCCGGATACCCCGCCTTTTGGCAGGACCGGCCAGGTCAGGAAAGCTAGCACGTCCGTCAATCCCAAGGCTCTTTGCTTTCGCCCAGATTTCAGCACAGTGGTCAAGACGGTGTCCTGCGGGATTTCTTTTTGACCGCGACTTTGGACGACCTCAACTCTATCCAACAGTTTCTCGGTTGAGTCTCACGCTCTGACACACATGCCTGGCTGGTGCTTTTGTATACGATGCATCCTGATGTCAGATTGGCCAGATCAGGAATCCGGGGTTTTAGTTCGAATCTGGGTGATTCACTCGGCCGACTGGAGCGTGACGCGGGTCCACGAGATCCGCTTGGTGAGGGCTCATTTTGCACCAACTCTCTGGCGAATGTTGTAAATGGAATGCTTCGCGGCAGAACATTCCAGCAGATGTATGCACGTGAACTGAATGAAAGATGGTGCCGCTCGGCACACGAAAATGCACCTTCAAATGGACGCGTGCCACTTCATCGTCGGCGGTATCTTATCCGCGAGCGA
Organism: Phialophora macrospora; assembly: GCA_000835435.1. Lineage (NCBI taxonomy): Eukaryota > Fungi > Ascomycota > Eurotiomycetes > Chaetothyriales > Herpotrichiellaceae > Phialophora > Phialophora macrospora. The sequence goes on from KN846960.1 coordinate 1,856,225, forward strand.
ATCGGTGCCTGGAGGCGTCGGAGGCAACCCAATGGTTGTCATCCAGGCGACCGGCGGTAAGGCCAACACCGTGATCGCCTTCTGCTACCTGTTGATCATCATCTACGCGCCGACTCTGGCACCTGTCGCCTGGATCTACGCTGCCGAGGTCTGGAGTCTGGAGACTCGTGCCACGGCTATGGGTATTGCCGCGCTCGGAAACTGGCTCTTCAATTTTGCACCTGGCCTTGGTAAGTGCTCCTATTTGCAACCAACGCCTTCCCGCTGTCGATGCTTGATATGCTGGCAGGCGTCGCAGATATCCCTCCAGGCTTCCAGAACATCAAGTGTGGCTTGTTCTTCGTGTCTGGGGTCCTTCGCATCCGGGGTGCCATCCAATTCTAGTTCACATATTCTAAGACTTGCAACAAGTCACTCGAAGAAATCGAGGAGATGTTTGCCCCTACGGGACCGCAGCCCTGGCATACCATGCCCGATGACTCCCGGCTTGACCGCCTGGTTAAAAACGCGAGGGAGAAGCAAGACACCATCGAAGATATTCAGCGGGGATCTGAAGACCGGCTGGGTCAGCCACGGCGGTCATATCGAGGTCGCCGGGGACAAGGGCCAAGCGCAGGAACTCAAGATGTGAGAGCGAAAGGATGAGCGCAGTTGATGCAGATCGTCCACTGTGTGATGAGGATGACGGCGAGGGCGAATCGCGGCGCGAGTAGGTAGAGCCACTGACAATTCTCACACAATTGTGGATTTCCAGCACATGTTGAACCGACCATGATGGCCAGCAGTCATGGACCCAGCTGGTGCTCAGGAGCGAGGGGTTACTGTACGTAGTGGTTGACGACAGATTTGTGGCGTTCGCCAGGCACTCGCGCTAAGTTCCTGAGGGGTCCCCGGACCGACCTAGAAGCCCCTAAACCCCAAGCGTCCTAGCCCACATGGTCTACTCGAGGCTCTTGGTACGGCCCTCCTTCCCTCCTTCCCTCCATCCCGTGGCACTGCTTGATTTTTTGGCGCTTCCAACTCCCTTCAGAGCTGAGGCTACGTAAAGGCGCTCTCTGCTCTCAGCCCAGCCGTCCATGGATGCCGCCGCTGAAAATGGTCCGAGCCATCCGTAGACAAGCCCACCATGAAAGATGGGCTCCAAGAAGGCCATGCGTCGCCGGACTCCCGCATCGGCGCCGTGTCCAGAATGTGGCCGCGCATTCTCGCGCAACGACAGCTTGAGTCGCCACCTCAAGACTCATCTCCACCACGCAGAACAGCGCCCGTTCCATCGCATCATCCATGAGAAGTTTCGCGCTTGCAACCGCTGCCGGCTGTCCAAAACTCGCTGTACGGGGAGCATCCCCTGTTCCCGATGCGAGCAGTCGAACGAGGAATGTTCTTACGACCAGACATTCGCTCATGGTTCGCTTTCCACCGCCATCTCATCCACCGCCGGATCTGTCTCCGAGGGAGTCGGGATCGCCACCTTATCGCCGTCGCCACCTTCGCCACCATCTCGAAGGGAGAATCAGATGGGGGAACCGGCTCCACGAGACGAAGCTGAAAGCCTACACCCCGAGGCCAACGACAACACTCCACTGGCCGTGTCCTCGCCCAAGAGCACGTCTGCAATGATGCACCTTGCTCTGTCGTCAAGTCCGGAAGCTCAAGCAATACTGTTCAACGACGGCAAGGACTTTTCTGTTATCCCATCAACATATGTGTCGCCGACGTTTCACATCCTCGATCCTTATAGCTACAAGCTGCCATCCATCCCCGATTCTCGGGAAGCACTCACGCCTAGTAGCCAGGCGTTTGCACACTGCAAGTATCCAGTCCTTCAATATCTATCACCCTTTCTGGACAAGGACTTTGGAAGCGGACTTGCGTGTGATCTTCTGGATACATACTTCTCGAGCGCCTTCGTCAGCCGTATGCACCCTACGTGTCACCACATTCACAATTTCATCCTCCGGAAGATCGACGTTCTCGAGCCTCATCATCCTCGACAAACCCACCCGGCGCTCCTGGGCAGCATGCTGTTCGTGGCTGTAAGTCACCTTCGTCACATGGGGATCAGGCCCTCGTGATGTTGTCAATTTTATTATCTTGCTCTGCCAACGCAATACATACTGACGAGAGTTCCTAGGCCTTCAGCGACAAAGGGCTATCACTGTTCAGCGGCCCTGAAGAGAAGGATCGAGTGTTCAAATATTTGAGCTTGCTTACGTACCGACTCCTCAATCCTTCCAAGTATGAGCCGCTGTTAAGACAGGAGGACCTGGGGCTACCCCCGCCTTTTGGGTCGGATTCGGGGTGGAGCAACGACGACTTGCGGCGAGCTTTGGATATTCAAGGCGCAGCTTTGCCGATCTCTTGGGGCGTGGATTATATCATGGCTCTTATTCATGTTTCGTCGGTCATCTCGGGCAGTGAAAAGAAGGCAGCATCCATCCGATGGTAAGGTATTCTGTACCATTTTCATTCTCTGTGTCTTTTGTCCCGGCACAAACGTCTGACAGCGGCTAGGTGGAACGTTGCTTTCAATCTTGCCAGGGACCTGAAACTGAATGAAGAAGTCAAGTCACCGATGACGCCGCACAATGCACCGCATGGTCTCGCGAGCCTTAACTGCAAATGTTCTTTGAGCCAGGACTCCGAGGGGGACTTCGTGAACGAAACCCATCGCGAGGAACGGCGTCGCACCTGGTGGCTTCTGTTTTTGATGGACCGACATCTCGCCCTTTGTTATAACAGAAGCTTTGCTCTGCTGGAGGCCGAATGCCGTGATCTGTTACTGCCTCTGGATGACGTGACCTGGCAGTCGGGCGCCCAACCTCACAGCCATGGCACCAGGCCCGACGGACCTCGGTGTATGCTGCTGCCATCCGGGAAAGGACGATTGCACGGGCCGCCAAAGACTTGTTCTGGAGTGGGGTTGTTCGAATTCTTTTTGCCCCTTATGGTTCATTGCGGTACTCTGCTGGACCTAAACCGGTCACGCCTCCACCCTGTCCTGTCGGGCGCCACCATGTGGAGCTCACAGGAACGTGAGATCTTGCATGAACTCGACCAGTTCCAGGTGACCTTGAACCATGTGACCGGTGGACCGTTCGCGGTAAAGGCTGCAGACAAAGATAACAATTGGCAATCTTCCACTACGGACGCAGATGTTTCCGAAACCACGCATATCGCCATGACGGTGGCCGGATATGCTACGCATATCGTCAATGTGCTGCGGATCCTTGTCGGGTCAAAATGTGAGTCGTTTATTGCTTCATACTCGAGAAACCGGCTCGGTATTCTCGCTCAAATCGGGCAGGAAAGCCTTCGCTTCAATCACACTGTTGTTTCCCCCGATTCAATTGCCCTAGTACTTCGCCCAATGGATATATCGCTGACAGGTGCTTGCAGGGGATCCCATCTACCTCTTCGAGGATGCAGATTTCTGGACCTCGTCGTTGGGATTCAAGGACTCGATGTCTCACACAATGGCTGCCTCTGAATGTGTCAAAGGAATCTTGGAGTGCGACCCAGACATCAGTTTCATGCCATATTTCTTTGGCATTCAGCTCCTCCATGGCAGCCTTCTCCTCTTACTGGTAGCATATCGTCTCCAAGCCGATTCTGGTGCTGCCATACTCGCTGCTTGTGAGGCCGTGATAAGAGCTACGGAAGCATGTTTCGTCACGCTCCCTACCGACTATCAGGTAAGTTGGAGTGATGCATTACTCTTCCCCGCTCGCCGCGTACGGCATATCGTAGTGATGCTAATGTCATAACAGCGACAATTCCGGAACGTCCTTCGATCTGCGACAGCCCTAGCGAGAGGGCGAAGAAGCAATCCGCTAGACACCCAGAAACAACTGACGTTTGTGCTTGCAAGATACAGATGGTCGAGGAATGGGGCTGGCCTTGCCCGATGAGAGTCGACCGGCATTCTGTCCTTTTCAAGGCGTCAATGGACGATTCTCCTGGACACTCCCATGCCGCCATGCGGCTGAGATAAATCATGATGTTGCAATGTCCGCGACAAACAGGGCGCGGTCAAGACTTAGAGTTGGCTACCGACCAGAGAAACCCCTTCGAAGACCGAGATTGGGCCCCTCGATCATTGGTCTCGAACCACGCCTCTCGGAGACGCTTCCGCTGTGCAGCCACGCAATCTTGTGGTACTGATAAATCCGATTCCCGACGGTGATACTTTTCACAGCCTCATGTAAATAGTGACCACGAGTCTCTGGCTTCGGCTGTCTCTGAGAGGTCCCTGGTCTTCGTGCGGCGCCAAAGGACCCTAAGAGAAGCTAAAAAGTCTTGTTTACAACTTGGCTGGTTTCGGGCTGGTTTGGCTTTCTCGCCAATTCTGGCAGGCCTATCAACGCGCCGTTTCAAGCAGTAGACTCCAGAATTGGCAACCGGATACGAGCTTGTGTTGCGAACCCCCTTTCTCCCAGAAGGCAACGACCTGGGGCAATAAACCTCGACGTGTCGTGCTGGGCGTGCTCTGAAGCGACGACTTCTGTAACAAGAGTACCAGGAGCAGCTGCATTGACGACGAATCTCGCACAAGATGCCATCCCTCGCGCGAAAATCGATGAAGTTCATGAGGGATGTCTACAACATTGCCGCAAACCCGGATGGCAGTTCGACCCCACCAATGCCCGCGCACTCACAGGGCTTTCAACCAAGTCAAGGTCTTTCTAGTCAGTTCAATCAGACATACACTCATCAACAACCTCCTCTATCGGCTCAACCAGCATATCCCGCACCCTCATCGCATGTCTACCCGTATGTGGCACCACAACAGACACTGCCGCAGCCACAGCCGCACGGTTCGTGGAGTGTACCCCCAACACCAATATCGCCGCTATCACCACAACCAGAATACAGCTTCCCGCCAACCACCAACAGCTCATCGAATAACATCCCAGCATACGGTGTGCCTTTCTCGCCTTCGGCCTCTTTGTCTCCACCAACTCCGCAACTATTTCACCAACAGGCGCACTTCTCTGCCCACCCGCCGCCACTTCCACAAAGGCCATCGCATCATGGACATTCTTCGTCGTGGCAAGGCTCTTCAGAGACCGGGTGGCAGAGCCAATCGCAAGTGGATGCGCCGATAAATGCTCACAGTACGCATGACTATAACCCAGCTCCGCCATCTCCGATCCGGCCATTCTTGAATGTTCACCATATAGGCCCTGGTTCTTACCATGGACAAGTAGAGACCCAGAGCACCAGGCCACCACCGCCTCCGCTGCCACCGAGAATCCAGGCTCAGAATACAGATTTTGCGCCTAACCAAGTGGTACCTGTGCCCGATTCGACCAAATGGCCAGGTCCCGGCCACGAGGGCTATGGATCTATCCCAAATCTCTCAAGCACCGACCATTTCGGTCCCTCACATTGTTATGAAATGTACGCCGAGCCAATTTCTGAGCGGCCACCAGTTCATGAACATCAAGGCGCCGACATATCCAACCTTGCAGAATTGCCAGCATCGGCCCAAGGTGGTATGACGCCGCCACCCTCGAGTCTCGATATACATACTGCAACAAGTGGATATACAGCTGGCGCGGTCGAACTTCCAGCATCGCCTATTCGACATTCGAGTCATCAGTCGACACATCGAATGCATACTGCGACGCACGACCGGCAAGGATACCACCCAGCAAACGCTGAAGAACTCGATTCCATACCACTTACGCACAGAGACTTAGGCGTGGCGCTACCTCCGTCGACGGTCAGAAGTCCGGTCTATCTCTCGCCGTGTCAAGTCCCACTCTCTGGCACCACAATTTCGTCACCCACGCCATCTCTACAAACACCATCGACTTCTTCATGTCCCTCGGAGCCACCCCATGATGAATCACACGAGTTCCTTCCGACTTGTACCTCTGCGCGCGAACCCAGCCGTAGCGCTAGCCGTGGCCGTGGCCGTGCCGGAAGCCGAAGCACAAGTGCCGCGCCATTGCCATATCCCGAGGATCACGGTCCAGTAATGATGCCCTTGCATCTCGAATACACGAACAGACCAGGCACAGTGGCCGAAACATTGAAATGAGAAACCCTCGCGATTTGCATGGGTATGCCAGCGCGGGCAAGGTAATGCAATGCAACGTGATGTGATACAACAAGGACAAGGGACCAGGCAGGCCGGAGAATCTGGAGCAGATACTGCCCTGTCAGGTGCGGCGCAATGCCAGCCAGTCGCGGATAAAGTGAGTGGCTGAGGGAGTGAATATGTGAGTGAGCGAGTCAGTACCGGGAGCCTGACAGTGATCCTGTTCCGCACTCACTCTTGGACGGCCATGTCATTGTCGTGCTACCATACCACGCCATACCACACCATAACATATCATATCATATCATATCACGAACATAACACATGTCCCTTGACATCACATCGCGTCACATCAGCCACTTCCATATCCTATTGTTCGCATTATCGGATAAAATTTGCGGAAGTGAGAGAAAAACGACATCTATCCCCTACAGCACGCGGTTCCCTTATATTGAAGGAGCCATGTACATAAGATGGCGGTACCGTCCAGTACCAGGGGACTAAGAAGAGCTTACGAGGGTCTCGCCGATTCGACGACTCGACGACTCGAGCAGCCGTTGTATGTATATCTCACACGCCTGGCACTGAAGAATTCATTTCTATTTTTGATGGGCGCGCGCAGCCACACTCGTTACGGGCTGATGCGACTTGTGTATTCCGTATCCCTCGCAATCATGATATGAGCATTTCATACTACTTGGATTCTCTGCACATGCAAATGATTGACGGTTTCATACAAACTTTTGGACTCCTCGCAATGGTAACATGACCGGGGGGGTTCATACCCCCCTCTTTATCCCCCCGCGTTACGTACGTCCTCCAGAGCAGCCACCATCTACAGAGCAGCATACTGCCACTCCTCATCCTTGGTGACTTGGTCCTCAGTGACGCCCAATTCGGTTGTACTACTCATGGCGCTTGAGTTGGTCCTCTGCCGCCGGAGCAGCTCGTCCAGCCGCACTGTCTCGCCCCGATGCAACGCTTTGATGAGGTCCTGCTTCTTCCTCTTGCTGCACCGGATGCGCGCCTCGTAGTGCGTGGCCTTCTTGCTGTCCTCGCACCAGCCGCCGGTCCAGAAGCGGTCGCCCTGGCGGGACATGCCGAAGATGTCCATGGCGAGGGCGAGGGAGACGAGTGCCGTGGACGTGCCAATCAGGCCAAGGGACGAAAGCTTGTCCTTGGCCAGCGGGAGGAGGAGGATGGCCAGCGCGATGACAGTTCGGATGACCAGGCGCGGGCGTTTGCTCAGGCGCGGGTTCCGCAGCCGTTTGTGCACGTGGCAGTACGAGAGGAGGGTCATGGTCATGAGCGCCGAGGCTATGCCCGCGCAGTAGTACCAGCGCAGACCTTGGTCGAGCTCGCCGACGGATTTGAGCTGGTACGTTTCGCCGAGGTCTTCCACGTTGGCGTTGGCGCAGTCGTGCGCGACGACGAGCTTGGAGAGTGTGGCGGCAGCGAGGACGTACGAGAGTACGAAAGGCAGATGGCAGGTGATCCAGACGGTGCTGGACAGCCAGTGTCGGCGGATGGCGTGCACATGCACGCCTTGGTGGTCGATCTCGAAATACAACCATTGGAAGGCAAAGGCTTGGATGAGCCCCAGGATGCCTTTGCCGAGGAAGGCGTTCAGACCGATCGAGGCGCGCGACTGATAGAGGATTGTGAGCACGGAGTAGCCGAACACCAGGGACACGAACGCGTTGGTCCGTTCAGTGCGGTGTTCGATGTTGATGGCCGGGTAGAATTCAAAGTTCTTCCGGACGAAGCGTTCGAGCCGGCCAGGCTGGTCGCTGTGGCACTTCTTGAACGAGGCGCGTGAGAGGAACAGGCCGAGGCCTTGACCCCAGAGGTCGATGACAATGGCGATCCAGATCAACGCAAGCTGGCCCGGGTAGTTGACGTGGATACTGGCGAGCCAGAAGACAGCGGCTAGAAGGATGATGAACGACGTGTAGAGGAGTGTGCCGCGGATGAGAGGTACCACGTAGGAAAGCCAGATGAAGTACAAGGCGCCGTAGAAGCGCTCGGCAAGGTAGAAGGACATCATGGGATAGTACGTGTCATGTTCTGCCCCGGGGTGCCTGGCTTCGAAGGCGTACGAAATATTGGTGGTGTAGGCGAAGAGCAAGATCAGGTAGAGCATGACCGATAGCTTCTGGACGATGTCGTCGCGCTCGAACCTGGCACTGGTTAGTGTCGGGCAGGCATGAGAGTGTTTGGCTGTCTGATCTCACCAATTCGTGACGAGCGTGAGATCGCTCCAGATCTTGAACGCCATGGTGAAGTTGATGGCATACAGCAAGAACGACTTTCCAGTCGGATCCTCGGCGGCCTTGTCCCCAATGATGCCGATAATGCCAACATAGAGAAGGTCTGCGAACAACTCGAACGTGCCAACCTCGCCACTCCGACTGGACCGCCACAGCAGGCCCTTGTGGAAGTATTGCCGAATTAGCGGCCGCTTGAAGAACTTGAGTCCGTCAGTGATTCGGCTTTGTTGCTTGTCCAGTAAACCCTGGGTCGAGCCTGGGGAGGTCCCTCTCGGAGTCGAGGCTCCGCTGTGATCATCCTTAGTTCGGATACGCGCCGTGTAGCCGAACTTGCTGAAGTTTGCGTCCATGGCCACGCCATGATGGGACAACTGATTGAGCTCCTGGGACAAGTGGTCCAGGTCGTTTCTGACCTGTTCGAACTCGAGGAAGATGTGTCCGTGCGTGTCCCGAAGTGTGTCTCGTCGAGCAGAGTGGTGGGCATGCAATTCACGTACGACTGCCAAATGCTCTGGGCTACCAGATATCACGACATCGAACTGACCGCCTCCCTGATGACTGAGTTCCTTCTGCAGCTTGGCATGCTCTTCGGGCGTGTGGGCGATATGAATCTTCCTGCCGTCGGGGTGAATGAGGTGGCGGAATTTCTCTCTCGCATGATCGACATGAGGGTGACGGTGCTGGTGCTCCACGGCTGGCGGGCTCTGGACTCCGGTTGGAGTTTGAACTCCCGGCGACACAGCCGTGGGCGAGGCTACCGCGGACAGCTTTTCGCTTTGATCGTGAAAGGAGTCATTATCCCCAAATTCCATGTCTGACTCTTTTTCCAGCACAGGTTTGCAATCGACAGGAGAGACGTCTACTCTTCATTTGTTTTATCGATGCCCCAGTTGCCACGGCCAAGTCAGGTCGCTCCTGGCCTTCCTCTTCCGCCATCTAATTCTGGCTGAGCTCAGCGAATTGTAGCGAACGAAACAGCGTTTGTCACCCGCATTAGCCTCAAATGGCTACAGGTCGGGGCTGACTGAGCATTCCATGACATCCCTGCAATGGGCCCTCAGGCACCCAAGGAAACATCGTAGTCGTCAGAGTTGACCACAGTGCCGTCCTACTAGGGATTTAGCCATGGGACTTTGATTGAGTAGAAAAGATGAAGCTTTGGCTGGCGAGGAACGAGTTGGCGATATTCGGGCCGGAAAAACTGCTCCGAGCGAAAAGCCCGTTTGATTGGCTGATTTAGTCTCTCCTCACCCCGGATTCACTTGCAGCTGACAGTCGCGTGTGCTGGCGCCGCGTTTGCTTGATATTCATGCATCGCCGCTGCTCACCGCGCAACTTTCATGAATCGTTCTCTAACTGCTACCTTGTCAGAGTCCCAGTGTTCTCCCAGCTGTGGTTGAAATGTTATGCCCAGACCAGACGCCAGCTACTCGAGAACGTACCTCACTCGACACAATTACCGAGGACCCACCCTCTTGCGGTCGATTCAAGGAAGAGATAGTGGCTCGGGGATGTCGACGTCGGCCTCAAAGATGTCGCTAAAACGAAAAGCCGTTCTTATGGAGCCAGAGACTGACAAGAACAACGACAATATCTTCATCTATGCACCACCAGAAGACAGCTCCGACGAAGACACGAGGCCATCCAAGAAGCCTGCGCCTAGCTCGCCCGAAGTCCACAATGGACGAACGAGGAGGACCGCAAACTCTCCTGCTAATCGTCCGGCCAACACCGCTGCCGCGTCACGCTCGAAACGTCAAAAGCCAGCACATGCACAATCGCTTGACGAATTCAAACCCCTGGAAGTCCAAACGAGCGACGACCTCTTCGGCTTCCCCTCCTCAAGCTTGCAGAAGAGAAGGCATAACAAGGTCTACGGAAAGAAGTTTGTTAAGATAGACCCGATCGAGGACGAGGTGGAGCCGGGCGAAAAGAACGACGAATTCAAGGCGCCCGAGACAGTGGAAATGCATGTGAAATCTATCAAGAAAACAGAGTTCCAACTCATTGACCATGTGGTTGGGTCTTCACCCATGAGAAGTAGAACAAAGACAAATCAGAAATTTGTCGCTCCTTCTTCACCAGGATCCACAACAAAGTCGAGGAAGTCCAAATTCGAGAAATTTGACCTGCCCGACTTTCCTTCTTCCAACGGAACGGAAACTACGAAGACCTTTGACATTTTCGAATCACCGGAAAAGGAAAGCCGCCAAAGGTCGGGTTCGACCTCGTCACTATCCTCAGTCGACGAGTTGGCTATCCTGGCACATGAACACGACTTCCTGGCAGAGCAGGAACCCGATACTTCGGGGGTTCTGTGTCCGGTCTGCGAGAAGCCGGTTCATGATTCTGTCACTCTATTTGTACCGGATAATCTGCGGACATTACCGTTCCAACAACAACAAAAGTTCTGTTCCCGGCATCAAGTTGCTGATGCAAAGGAGGAATGGGACAGAAGGGGATATCCCAAGAAAATATACTGGGATGAGCTGGAGGACTTCCGGATACGTGAGAAACTACCTAGCCTGAAGATGGTCATCAGCCGACAAACGCCCTGCTTCTATCTGGCCGAACTGGACGCCGAGATCAAGGCCGCGAAGGGCAACCGTAGAAAGATTAGGAACTATCTCAACGACGGGCTGATCAACGTTGCGAAAGCCGGTTACTACGGTCCGAAAGGAGCTCGTATCATGACCAACGTGGTCACTGCATCACTCACCGAAACACTCAACAAGGCTCTACAATCAGACTCTGCACTCAAAGCGGCCGGTGTAGGTGCATATGTGAGTGCTGTGTTGGTACCCGAATTGACTCTCCGGCTTGTCATGGACGATATGAATTTGAAGACGGCCAAGGAGGGCAGGAGGGTGCTGGACGAAAGTACCGATATGGGAGTGCTGTTAAACCCAGATGATGATCAAGTCCGGCAAAACGAAGAGGATTGAGTGTCTTTGCCACCATGAACAGTATGTCCGCGTGTTCCACGAATAGGGTCGATGTCGGACACCTTGATGGGAATTGTGTCTATACTTCTGCAAAGCCCAATGTCTAGCTACGGTGACTGCCATAACCCCGTTTGGATCTCAACCGAGATTTCCTGGAAAATGCCTGCATTTCCGGTGGTGGAATGTACAGCTTGAATATGCTGCTGGAGACCCGAGACGGGTTGGACGCCACGGTGCCATTCCAATCATGCTAGTCCTTTGCCTATCCATTTTTCACAGCCCAGTTGAAGCCATGCATGGCTTGACCGCGCATCAGGTACAGCCACCTGTCTAACTCGTGTCTAAATCATTCTCGGCTGCGGTTGTGTCTTCTCCAGGGCTCAACCTTCCGTCTGAAGCCAGCTGACAGCCACCAGTGACGATGGTCCAGAACGGTGGGCATTTCTTCGTTATCAAATCTCGATGCACGCTATTGTTTATTGATTGCGCGCTCCATTGGTGGGCCGATCAACCAAGGACTCAATAGTCAGTCCGCCGACTCCAGAGAGAGCTTGTTAGACAACATAACACCCCAATCTTCAAAGGCCTCGAGACAGCAGTTCAATACATTTCCGCGATCCGGAACCTGATTTACCTCATCTGCCTCCGTATCAGACCCCCTCAACGGACCCATCTTCTGGGAAGTCCAGGTTCTCGGGAGACAGATCATGCTCCTCCAAGACGCTGCCCAACTGGCCATCGCTACTTGATGCTACGGCTACAGATCCGGTGTCGACAGTAGGGGTCTCTCCGCAAGTTCTCCAACGGCCACGACCTCCGATCCACCAGTCTGATCGGCACCCCGTGGGGAACAGAGGCCCACAAGTGTTACAATTCAGTGTTAGACGTATACCGGGCAGGATTGAGTTCACGGATTTGATTTGGTCAGAGGCCTCCGACGATATCTTCGTCCGACACCGTGCATGTCGATCATCACCGGTTCCACGAATAGTCCTGAGGACCCTGGCGCATTATGTTGTCCTACCCTGGCCTTTTCACAGTCTCCAAATCATCGCTAAAGGCGTGGTCGCCGGCACGCCATGTGATGCATCTTTTGGCAAGCCTTCCACCTCGTTCGATTTTGCGAGATTTGTGGACTTTGAACCTCTTCGACGTATCCGACTTGATCAGCCCTCAAGACCATATTTCAACACGACACACTCAAATATGAGCGAAAAGTCTGACAACACTGCTAACATCGAGGACGTTGAAACTGGCGGTGAGCGCGGACGACAAGTCCCTGATGGCGTCAAAGATGGAAGTCCGTTGGAAACTCGAAACTCGGAAGACAAAAATGATCCCTTGAACTGGCCATACTGGCTCAAAGTATATCTCGCTCTGATGGTGTCTGGCCTGGGTTTCGTCAATCAATTGGGCTCAGCCCTGATCAATCCAGCCTTCGTTGTCATCGCTGAGGATCTCCATATCTCCGTCGAGGAAGCCTCTTACTGCACGACCGTGGTCATCCTGTTCATGGGTATCATGCCCATGTTCGTCGTCCCTTTTTCCAATGTATACGGCCGGCGGGTCCTGTACTTGGTCTTCACGGCCATCGCTGCCGCATGCCAATTCGGATCAGGCGCGGCCACTACATACGGCGGCCTGATCACCGGTCGGATCTTCTACGGAATCGGAGCGAGCATCCCGCTGGGACTTGGGGCGGCAACTATCTGCGACCTTTTCCCTCAGGGTGAAAGAGGAACCTTTCTCGGAATCTACACGCTTTGTGTCAACAACGGCCCGCATTTGGCACCCATCATCGGAGGATACATCGCTCTGAACCTCTCCTGGCGTTGGTGCTTATACGTACCTGGCATCATTCAGGCCGGCTTCTTTGCCTGCTTGTGCTTGACATTCCCCGAGACCCTATATTCGCGCACCGAAAGCATCAAATCGACAAACTTATCGTACTTCTCGCGACTGCTTCCATGTGGGAAGATCCTCGAACGCCCGATCAGGCCACGGCATTTCCTCCAGCCGTACATCATGATTCGATACTGGGCGGTCTCTCTCCCGGCCATCTACTGGATGACGGCGAACACGTACGGAAGCGCCCAGTTCGCTGTGACAGGGTCCAAACTCGCGCGTCAACTCTACGAATTTGATGTCGCGCAGACTGGTTTGCTCATGGGTATTCCACAGACTGTGGGCTGCATGGTCGGAGAAGCCACTGCCGGGTGGGTTAGCGATATGATCATCAACGCCTACGCCAGGCGACATGACGGCTACCGCAAGCCCGAAGTGCGGCTAGCCTTGCTGCCCGGTTGCGTCGCCTTGGTTGCCGGTCTGATCGCGTACGGTGTTTGCGTGGACGAGCATAAAGCATGGCCAACCCTAGCGGCATCGATGGGAGTGGCCAGTTTCGGGCTCCAAGTCGGCGCGACGATGATATACACATATTCGACGGATTGCTATAAACCGCAAGCCCCCGAGGTCGGCGTGGTGATCAACCTCTACAAGTCAAGTGAGTGGGAGTCGAGTCTTGTCACTGTACCCGTCCTGCAGTCCGTTCGATTCTATTTCATTCAATGGGTAAGACCCTTGATTGCTTACTTTTCCTGTGATGCAGTATTCGCATTCACTATCGGGTTCTACGCCGTCCCGTTCGGTTCTCGAGAGGGATACGACGTGTCTTTCGGTGTCACGGCGGCGATCAACGGCGTGACATTGCTGCCTCTTGTGTGGCTGTACTTTTACGGCGAGAAACTGCGAGCGACACAAGGCCGACCTTGCATTCACGAAGATCTCTGAGGCCTGTCCCTGGGAATCTCCAGTACCGAGTATGGTTTTGTGTTTCGTTCAAGGAGGTGCTAGCGCGGATCCGGTTTAATTGCCCAGATTACGGGGTAAGGACCAATGACTCAGTAACCGCAAGGGGCCACACTGAACCCCGCAAAGGCTCCACTACCTACCTACGTGCCTACGTAGCCCATTTCCACTCACTCACTCAATCTATCCGTCTGCAATAATCGCGATGAACGCGGTCGTGGCAGCTAGAAACTACGTAGGTCCAGGTAATCACCCCTCCCATGATTCTTGTCGACATCTGTCTGACGCCTCCTCTGCCATCGCCGCCGGCTCGGGCACCCTCGCCGCGATCGGCACGACCTACGTTCTTCCCGCGGTCGGCTTCTGCGCCGCCGGTGTCAAGTCTGGCTCGATCGCCGCGGGAGTGCAATCCGCCATTTACGGAGGAAGCGTTCCCGCAGGAAGCATGTTTGCTACATTACAGAGCTGGGGTGCCACGGGAGCCTTGGCTGGGACACTTGGAGTGGCGGCTGTGCCGGTGGGGATTGTCGTTGCCGGTGGGACCTACCTTGCCGGCAAGGCGCTAAGAGGAGCATGAGAGATATCGAGTATTGTGGACGCAATTGCACGGAGTGACTGGCAGGGTATGTATCCCAGCGCGGTTCCCGGCTGGCCTGGAAATTTTGGGAATGCCGTATCGCCGGATAAGTCTTATGGACATGAGTGATAGCCTAATTCGCGACAGGCCTTGAGAATAGCGCGCCCTCTTCTAGAGCAAGTATCTAGATCGGAAACGGATCGAGATATGAGTTGAGTTGACTACATAGCTTAATTACTCGACGGCCGCAAGTCTTTGACAGAGCCCGTGGATCATTCGAGAAGGTTTGTTTGAAGGTGACCGTGTCTATTGTCCAAAACTGTCTCTGGATTTGACAGAAGCTGGTGTAATAATAGCCGAATGAATCCCGCGGAACCTCGTCCGTGTCAGAGCGAGGCTCTCAATCTCTTGACTAGAATGGACTTGTGGAGAAATCGTTGATCAATCAGCACTTCAATCAGGAAACCCGATAGTAGCTCTCATTTGCCTGTTCTTGCATCTACACCGCAGCTACGTTTTCCTCTTTGTGAATGTGCAACCACCTAGCACACATATAGTACTACCATGTCTGCTCAGAAGACATCGGCGAAGAGGGTCATTGTCATCCTCAGCACAATAATCCTTGAACGGTCGTGGGCACGTTCAATTCGTGCCTTCTAAATACCGCCGGCAAGATCTTTCATCCACTTCTTTCAGAGACAGGACAGCTTTGACTTCTCCAGGCTCCTGACTGCTGCGCAATTCGCTCTTCAGTATGTTCATCTGCGTGAGCATCTCTTCAATCTGCAGCTGTCTTGATAAACATTTCCTCAACAGCACCGATACCCTTGCTTGAGTCAAAGCAAGAAGCTCGTCATTCTTCTTCTTCTTCCAATGACTGCAAGGGCGTAGCACCTCTTCGAGCCGCGAACGGAGCAGCTCTTCCGGCCCTTTGTCTGTCCCCCTCAAAAAATATCCAGGGTGAAAGCCTTGTATGGCAAAGATTTCCCGCCCAGAGTGTTCTACCGTGTTGACAACTCCGTTCTTTGCCCTTCTCACGGAAGAGCAAAGGCTCTTTGCGAGGTCGGTTGCATTCGATGCGAAAATGGTCGGCCAGTTTGGTGATGCCATTGTAGCACATTGGCAGCAAAGTATTATTCTCGGTTGAATGATATCCAGGACTTGGCTAGTGAGGAGGTATGCTTCCTTGACTGCCTCTTCAGCACGTTTGGAATTTGTTTTCTCAAGATATTTGACCCATTTATCGCTTACAAGGGGGCAGACATCTAGAATGATAGCGTCTCGGATCGTAAGTCCAAGGCTCTGAAGGACTTTCTGGAGCCAGCGCAGAGTTGGTGATTTTTGTGTCATGTTGTCAAACTTTTCGACGTCATGGTCATTTGTTGGATTCTGGAGCATGATCACAGGGAACTTCATCTGGCCTGACGCCAACGTCGCAAAATTGAGAGCAGCTCGTTCTGGAATGCCCCATTTTTTGCAGAATGCCTTCGCGGGGGCGAGCAACCTTGGGTCGTCTTCTTCAAGAGTTATCCAAGTTCTCGCTTCTGTAAGTTCAGCCTCGAGGGCTGATTTCCAAGCGAGACCCTCGTTGATTTCAAGACAGGAGAGACTTTGCACAAGATCGTCAATACTCGAGGCCATCTTGACAGTGTGACTTGCTTCGCAGCAAGGAGGGATGGAAATGTGGACATTGGAAGCACGCTCGCTGGTAGTCGTGGGCGAAAAGGCCCAGCCCTCAGAGAGTCCATTGATTGCGTTGTCCTCGTGCGGCTGAGGTCGTGGCATGGGAACAGACCAATGGGGCACAACAACGTGGACAAGACTTGGACCATTTATCATTGGACAGAAGCGTTACAGACTTACAAACACCGGATCGGTTAATGTGCCAGCACACGATATGTGTGGTGAACAAGCTCCCCAGCCGACTCACCAGATTAAGTTCGCAACTTGTGTAGTCAGTAATGGCTATTCACCCTTTCAAGATCCAGTCAAAGCCATGTGGCTGACCAGTTGTGAAGGAAGCACGAGGTTTTCCAGAAGTAGGCGCCTGCCTGCTTACGCAGTAGCCATTGCGAGACAACCGCGAGTCGTCACTAACTTCTGTTACTTCGTTGGCTTCCCGTCGGGTCTGCGTCTGACTGTAGGTAATCTGAAATAGCAGCGACAGCGAATACTCAACCGAGAGTCGTCCAGTCTTTCGGTGTCCGACGGTGTTGTATTGTCAACAAAGTTTTTGCATGATCGATGATCTCCCGTCAACTGTCCAAATGCGGTGTCAGCATCGTACATAGCCTAAGGTCATTCAAGACGGGCATCGGAGATCTGCAGAGGCAAGAAGTCTTTCAGCCAGAGCTTCTTCAGTGCGACTTTGTGCCAGTGGCTCCTGTGAAGGAATCCTTTCAAGCGAGGTATGGCAGCCTTTCGTCGGGAAGGGTTTTCCGTCATTTCCTATTCTGAAGGACGCTAAGGGTTAGAGTATGAGAATTGATCTGGAGAGGTCGAGTCAAATCAATAGGCCCTATACGGAGGATTGGGTGACGATATACAGCATAATAATGATTGTTGTTACTTATGTAGTATAAAAGCAGTATCAAGCATAATCCTTGTTGAAAGGATACAGTTCCAAGCTCAAGCTGGGGTATTTGTTGGTAAAAGAACCCGGCCTCAAATGAAGTGACGAAAGGTGTCACATCTGAGCAGAGACAACGCGAGGAGATCCAGTACTTCCAAACCCCTCCCACTCTTCGAGCAGATCCTCCGATCGTGACCAAGCTTCAGGCAATCGTAGTGCTACGGCGCAGATCCTTGAGACTCGACTCCAAGTTCTGGCGCAGTTCCTGCAGTCGCTTTCTCTCTGCTACCCTTTCAGGAGTTTCACCAGCAATCCTGACCAATTCTTCATCCGAAAGTGCAGCCACTTTCTCTGCAGAAAAGATCGATGGTAATGGGCGAGTGATGTGGCGCTCCACGACTTGCCTACAAACGTTGTCGACGAACGTCTTCATGGCCACCTGAAACACGTCAGCCTCTGGTGGTTTCACACCCTAACTCGTACCTTGTAGTAAGCTTGAAGTCCTGACAGTGCCTCGGCACATGCCTGCTCAGTCATGTTTACCTGGACCCTTTGCTGCAGACCAGCTAGGAACCGGTCCATGTCCATCTGGACGTTGCTGATGTGCATCCTTCCATTCCAATCCTGCTCTCTGGTCTCGATTAGTGCTTTTTTGACGACATCTTTGGTACCCTGTTCTCGAGCTTTCTGAATGTTGTCGGTGAAATAATGGTTGTACGTAACGGGGTGATGTTGTTCATCCTGCCACAGCTTGTTGAGCTCTTCGGTGGCGCGGTTCATATTTTCCTGCAGATTCGTTCCGACCAATTCCATGATCTCATCCGAGACGTTTGTATCGGGGCTGATGTGGTGGACTACGGTCTCCACAAGATTACGGACAATTTTTCCAATGCTGTACAGGTGATCCTGGGCGATATTTATCCATGGAGAAGATTGCTCATGAAACAACTCCGCAAGAAGAACGTAATTATACGTCCCTGGAAGTTCTTTACCACGACTGACTTGGTATACCTGGAGATGGTGAGCGTCACAATTCAAGAAGCTTTATCCAAAGAAACAGACCTGGCGAATCCAGCCTTTCATTTCCGTCTCAGTCACCAGGATTTGATCCTCGTCGCTCTCGCTCGATTCCGAATCATCCTGGTCACCCTCTGAGGCGGTGGTGATTCGCCGTTTCGCCCCTCGCTCTCTCATCGTGTCCGCAAACTGCGTGTTCAGGTTCTGAATATTAGCTCGTAGGCGGCGAGACATGTGTTCGTTGTCGGAGGCGAAGAAGGACTTGTCAAGATCGTCGTAAGTACCGTTCAATGTCGACGTCACTAGCTGGTGAAACGCCATAGCTAATCTGGTCAACAACATCCGCATCTTGTAAGGGCTGTCGCGTTCCTCGCCCATAGTTACGAGATTAAACTCGGTTTGTTCAAGTAATTTTCGCACATCGCTTCGCACTTTAGGTAGTTCTTTCTCGATATGTCGATCCAGAAGCTTCTGGAGATATTTTCGTAACGCAACAATACCTAGTCGTCCAGGATCGAGGGACTGCTCTTTCCATGGAGGGGCATGAAAGTACTGGATCTCCTCGCGTTGTCTCTGCTCAGATGTGACACCTCTCGTCAGTTCATTTGGGGCCGGATTTTTCACCAAGAAAAACCCCAACTTGAGTTTGGTGCTGTCTTTATTCGATGCCAACAGCGCAATACGCCTCTCTGATCCTTGGTTGATCAGATCCGGTTTTGTGATGATGCCAACGGTCCTCTCTCCGTCCTTGTCAAACTGACGGGCTTTCTTGATGATGCTTTGATTGGCAATATCATTTCCGGCCTGCACCACTGCTAGAATAATGGTCCGAGGGTCGGAAATGTAGTCATCTACAAGCCTGTGGACCGTCTGCACGTCATCATCGGTCTGCTCCTCATTCGGGACGGAGATCAATCCTGGAACGTCGACGATACTGAGATGCAAGCCGACTGGGCCTCGGACCTCAATGCGAAGGACATCGGGACCAAATGCAGGTCCGACTTCGCTATGAGCTCCTCTGACTCCCATCAGCCGACTGACCTCCTCGATCACCACGGGCAGATCTTGAAAGGACTGGAGACGGCGGTGGAAGCTGACAAGGCTTCGTCTCTCATCATCTGTTCGATTTCGTGACGGTATAATCGACGCATTGATGATTTCATCCTCAGATGAGTGCTCAAGCAAGATCTCGGTAGGGAATCTAGTGCATAAACCATCCTGCCTGGGGAAGGGGATGCCTGTCACGCCTTCAAGCACCGAACTTTTCCCAGCAGACTGATCCCCACAAACCACCAATTGCGGCAACCCGATGTGATCTCCGATGCCACGTGCACGAAGCCTGGCAATCTGTTCCAGCCGCGAGGTTGAGCGGGCGGAGTTGAGGCCCCCAAGGGGGCCTCTTGGGTCTGGGAATTGGGCTTCTTGGGTGGGCATTGGGGAAGTTAGCATATTTATATCCTCAGATTCAAGCCCAAATCGCCACAGTCGCCGTGAGCGCATAGCTTTATGCCGCTTCGCGCGGGGTAAGCGCTTCTTTCCGGCGATTGACCTCGGCTGTCGAGGTATTTATCTCGTGTCCCGCGTCCTCGTATATCACTTTCACCTCGGTAGAAATTGGAAAGGGAGCAGGTGATACTGGTTCGCTGCGAGTGCTGCTCGGGCGCTCCCGCGACTAGTTGTCGAGATAGCTCCAAGCCATCTCACTCGGCTATCACTCTTGCTTAGTGTGGTGTGTGCCATAGAAACGCTGATCCATATCCTAAAGCCACTGTAATAATCGTTATGAGAGAGCTATGCTGCCAAACGTGGTAGACTATCTGTGTCATTAAGTGGGATGTCAGAGGCTCTTCACTAGTAGCGATGATGTTAAGAAATACATTGAATTGTAAGATGTATTACTGTGCCGGGGAACAAGAAGTGTGCATGTGAACTTTTGGGCGCGGCGGGCGAGGCTGGCAAAGTGCCTGTATGTACAGTTGTAAAGCCAGGCTGTGATTGGCCAGCACCAAATCAGATGAACGGGGGTTCGTCAGCACCACTCATAAATACCTTAGTGGTTTGGCGGGCCTTCATACTGAAGGCAACAGTCAACAGAGGAGACAACAGGCAATGTCTGACAGACAAGCAAGCAAGACAACAGACAGTCAATGAAGCATTTGAACCACCCTTCTTATAGGATAAGGTATTACCTTGATTGCGAGGTACGCTAGGATACCTTTTCTGAAAACCACTCTCTAGTTTATCCACTGACATTATCAAACGTGAAGGGTAAGGTAGTTTAGTGACGGCACCAAGGAGCCGACTAATCGTCGCTACTATGCTGAAGGTCCAGCTGGTAGGAGGAAGGTGTGGTCAGGTGGGTTCCCCCTAGCGTGAGGCAGATGGTCGACCAACCTCTCCCAACCCCAGACAGTTAGTGCACGAGGTAAAGTGACGGATACTTTCAGGTGTGGGACTCAGCGCCATTCTGCTGGGTCAAGCACCGAATGCATGTAAGTCAACTACCTTCAGTCCCTATAATGCTCAAAGTGAGACCAACGCTTGTTCTGCAACAGAGACAATGCCCTCCCTTCCGCAATCGCGTTAATACACTTACTGTCACTCTCACTTTCACTTCCCTTCCCTTTTTACTTTTGCTTCTCTTCCTTTCCCTTTCTTTTCACACCAAATTGGAATAAAGACCATGAGCCTCGACTTCGCGAAGCCAAAGCCCCCACGGCCGATGGGCAGATTGCCTGATCGACCAGGTCGTGTCCTCGACCTCCTTCGTACTGAGATATCTGATTGGAGAGGCCGAGGCAGCGGGATCGGCGGCCCGCGTCGTCAGCGCCGTGGTCTGGATCGCAGCGTTCTTCTGCGTATACACCGCCCGCATGACACAGTCCTGTATACTCCCCGCCAGGACGGTGAAGCCGTGGCCCCGCATCAGCAGGACGACATGTTGTGGGGCGGCATCCTCGCTATCGCTGACCCCAAACGCCGCCGCCAGCGACCCTCCGAGGTGCGTATTGCGCACCAGCAAATCACTTACATCGTCTGGGGTCTGCGCGTCGGCGATATCCCAGACGGGGACGCCCGTGCCGAGAAAGCCCGCCATGTGGTAGCACGCGCGCAGTGGCACGCCGCTGAACGTGTACGGCACAACGGCCTCGGAGTGGCTGTGGATGACGCTCCGGACGTCGGCGTACCGCTTGTAGCACTCGCTGTGGATGCAGCGTTCGAGGAAGCCCGGCGCCGCGTTGGGGTTCACGGGCCTGGCGTCCTCGACGTAGTACTCGATCAGGTCGCTGGGGGAGGAGATGGTGCCGGGAGCGGCGTTGCGCGACATGATGAAGATGTGCGGCTTGAAGGGGTGGCGGACCGAGAGGTGTCCAAAGGCATCGAGCACGTTGTGGTAGTGCAGCATGTGGCTCCCGGAGATGAGATCGCGGAGATATTGTTGGAGGACTAGCCTTTCATTCTCGTTGGCGTGGGTATCCTCTAGGGGGGCCATGTTTAAACGCGCAGCGCCAGGAATATATCGATACAACGCAGAACGGCAGCAACTGAGTATCTGCTATATATGACGATACACACCAAGTTCTGGAAACATCTTCCTTGCGATCTGGGTATGCATCGTCTCTCGGATTGCCGTGTGAAAATGATGCGGAGAAGCCGTCCGGAGGTGTTGGGGAACCCTCGGGAAAGGCACTCGCCTGCTAGCCTGATAGTACAGAGAAAAGTACTCAGCTTATTGACACCTACTACGGCGTGCTCGGTTCACCGAAAAAAAAAGTCCGGCGAAGGGCTCCGGAGATCGAGTCGTTCACCCTCTGTTATTTTGGACACGTACGAGGTAGAACCCGCCCAGAAATTGGTACCATAGCGGCTGTTCGGGCAGCAGTCTGTCGTACCCACTTCGAAACACGTCCCCCCTGGAGCCGCGAGCCCGGGCCTTACGTGACTGGGAAACTCGTAAGCCCCTGGTGTTTGTCATCCCCGGCCAGCAAACTCGCACAAGGCTCCACTGTGCTTTTCTCGAAGGGGGAAACACCAACCCGGATATCAAGCGGATGCTTATTCATACCTGTTGGTCTTAGCGAAGGTCATGCTCGATCTTCGATGTAGTATTTTGACTTTCCATTTTGTTTTGACTCTTTCATTACAAGTGTGTATGTGATGTTTAAGCATCGTCAACAGCATTCCCCTGCATCCTCTTTTGATGTGACCGCTACTTCCTGCTTCACTTTAAGCAATCTGGAGCTCAGGGCTCGAGTCTGGCGCTGAGAAAAACACGAGCACCGAGCTCTAACACCTCGCAGACCGACACAAAACGCGAACTTGTTTCTGCTCTGTGGAAGCATTTGGACGTGATCGAGAAACTAATTTGGTATACGGCTGCACGTCATCGGCCCTTTAATACCAAGCAACGTAGAGGAAGAAGGCCAGACACCAAGGAATTCGATTTGAGTCAGCACGACCGAAACGGCAAGAGACCCATTTGGCCAATTCAGCCACGGAAACAGGACTTCTACACTTCCGTTTTTAATAATATTAAGCCTCTTGGAACGCGAAGAAACTCGAACATTCAACCTCGACAGCCCTATATCCATGACGGAACCATTCCCACGAGCATCTGAGGAGATCGATCCCAAACAATCCTTCCAATCTCCACAGTCTCCGCAACCCCTTCCCAACCTCCGGCCCTGGCAGACTCAACCCTCGACGTCAACCCCCTTCAGCACAACACACCCCCGCAGCATGTCCACCGCCACGGCTCAGCGGCCTAACCTGGCGTGCCGCCGGCGCCGGGGCACCATGTCATCGCCCTTTGCCGGCCGCTTGGGCGGTAATCAGGAATTCACCGTCGATAGAAGTGACCCGGAGAACGAGGAGCTGCTGAAGAAAGTGCCGGATGCGGCCCCGAACCTGACGCTCGAGGAGTCGTTTGACTTGAATGGCTTTCGAGAGATCGGGCTCTGGAAGGCGAGCCTGATTGAGTTTATCGGTGAGCATCCCTTTTTTCTCAGACACCGCACGGTGGTGGATGCGCCACGGACACGACAGCTGACATGCTCGACGACCTAGGCACCCTCCTCTTCGTCTACTCCTCCGCCTGGAACAGTCTATCCCCCGGCAGCCCACCGCCTCTGCCCTCCGAAAATCTCGGCCCCTTCAACCGCGTGTACTTCATCGGCCCGTTAGTCTCCAATACCATCAACGCAATCGTGCTCGCGCTCTTGATTTTCTCCTTCGGCGCCACCTCGGGCGCGCATTTCAGCCCGCTCATCACCCTGGGGACCTTCTTTGCGAGGCTGACCACGTTTCCGCGTTTGGTCTTATATATGGGCGCGCAGATAAGTGGTGCTACATTGGCGGGCTTGTTGTTGAGAGCGAGCGCCAACACGCGGGACTTCAAGTGCGGCGGCTGTTATTTGTTCACTGAGCAGGGCACGCCTGTGCATAGTGCATTTACGATCGAAGTTGTCGGCGACCTATTACTCCTTGTGTTGGCATTTGGAGTTGGTCTGGACCCTCGGCAGCGCGAGATCTTTGGTCCTGCGCTAGGTCCTATTTTCGTCGGGTTAGCCGCTGGGTCTATCGCTTTATTGACCGCATATTCCCTGCCCGGATATGGTGGGGCCGGCTTGAATGCCGCGAGGTGTTTTGGTATTTTTGTGGGCAGTCGGTTTCCGGGCTGGCACTGGGTGCACTGGGTTGCGCCGTTTGTGGCGAGCATTTTTCACGGCTTGGT
Organism: Phialophora macrospora; assembly: GCA_000835435.1. NCBI lineage: Eukaryota > Fungi > Ascomycota > Eurotiomycetes > Chaetothyriales > Herpotrichiellaceae > Phialophora > Phialophora macrospora. Next base: position 1,880,197 of record KN846960.1, read on the forward strand.
TTACTTTCTGGTGCCCCCCGGAGAACCAATGGACGGAAATGATAACAACCGTGAGAGACCGGGGGAGAAGTTGGAACGTGGTGGTAAGGAGAATGGGAGGGAGTCGGTGTAGGACGACGTTGTTCTGGGATATGGCTCGCCGTCAGGGAAAAAGTAATCCTAGTGTTTCACGCGCCCACCATGGCTCTCCTCTTGGGCGCTTTCTTCTTTCCTCCTCCCTTGACGAACTGGACTGCCTTGTGTCTTCGTTCTTCAGCACCAGCGGCCTCGCCCCGATGCCCTTCGATCCAGCAATTTGTGCAGTAGAGGTCCCCATCACAACCAATGCATTGGAGAGTAGCATTGTCGCTGCAGATAATGCACCACGTATCGATTTCTTCGTCCGTATAGCCGATACTTGACTTAGTGGTCGCTGGCTTTTTGGCAGATTTCACGCCGACGGGAACAGAAGGGAGAGAGAGACCGGCAAGCCGAGATGCCAGTTCATCGTCTTGAGTTGATTGTTCTGGCGGCAGCACCAGATCGGGGAGTTTGGAAGGTGTGCTGGGCAGGTCGAGAGCAGGTGACGTTGAGTCGGGCTTTGAAGTAGGGACCTGCACGTCACTTGAATGCTCGTCATCGTCGTTGTCAGGCTCAGATGCATTTCCTTCTCGCCCTTCTGGAGGTTCATGCTTCACTTCATCTAGGATTCTTGCCAGTAGTTCATCTGCCTCCTGATCGAGAGTATCTTTAGACTTGCTCAACCCAACATTGTCCGCCGTCTCGATGTCATCTTCTGGCTCAGGCTTGAACACGGAGACGTCGATCACCGGCAGCCTTGTAGAGGTGGGGCTATCGCCTATTCTGTCAACCTCTTCTGTGTTTGAATGCTCGCCGCCCCTGTTTGTGGCATCTTCTAGCGCAGACTTTGCACTCTTCAACAGATCTGCGACCTGATCCTCTTCACTCTTCTCGATCTCCCATGCATCCGATGGTCCCAGGTCTGCAAGCAGTTCTTCCACCGTCTTCTCATCTTCGGGCTTCTCGGTCGATGGCTCAGACTGTTCTGGCTGGGTTGTGGAAGGGCTTCCGCCAAGTGACTTCCATCGCGACAGGAGGTCGGTGCCGAGGGCACGAGCAGGGCTGGAGCCGGTGGTCAAAGGGGTGCCTTTGCCTATCGGGGATTGAAAACTGTGACTACTATCAGCTTCGGGAGATGATATTAGATGGATGGTGAATGTACCTGGTTTGCTCAAAAGAGACAGCCGACTTCTTAAGCGCGTTTAACCGTGCAAGGAGATCTTGGTCGGAAGCTGTACTCGGATCACGAGACATAGTAGTTGTCGTGTCATACCAGCATTATTATCAACGTAAGTCATTGTGTCGAACACGGAGCGCTCTTGCTCGTGAGAGGCTGAATGGGCATCCTGCGCGAGGGGCCTATGCCGCATGACGTAGCTCGGCATGCCCAGATCTGGTGGATCTGCCACCAAAGCAGCGTTTAGGCAGCCCACACTTTGTCTCCGATCGCAACTTCAAACATTGCCGAGGAGAGCCATTGCACTGTGGAACGCCTCCAGGACCTTCGCATCTGTGGGCGGTGTTAATGCAAGACCGGCCAGATGGCATACTGCACTCACGGTGGGCTTGCTTTTGGGCCAGTTGTCCCTCGGAGTTTTGCGCGAGAGCAATTCGCGTTCGAAGTCTGTCCTGCGATCAGCAATTCATCAGACCATCGACAAACGTCGTTAGAATACCTCTTGACAGCCCTTTCAGCCTCGTGTTCGTTTGACACCTGCAGATACAGCATGAGTTGCTGCAGCCAGTCAGTTTAATTCTGCATCACTAGTGAAGCGGCATACTGCAAAGCGAGCATTGATCTCGTCCATAATCTCCTTCTCACGAGCAATGAATGGTGTAATCTCGTCGGTGTAACGTGTCTCGAGATCTTCCCAGTTCATGGCGTCTAAGTCGGCTGCTGGGTCTCGTTCATTGAGAGATCGTTCAAACTGCTGATACTCAAGTTCCAGTTGCTGTTGGTAATTGTGAATCTGCGTGACAAAGCTGTTGTCCGGAGGTAGGGATGTTGGGTTCTCTGCATTAGCTGTAGCAGCTTGTTCCTTCTGAGGTCTCTCCCCTATTGCTTGGGTCGGGTGCTCCTGAGCGCCCTGCACATCGGATTCTGGCATGACGAGAAGGGTGAGAGATCTCCTAAATCTGGTAGTTGTAGGACTCGCTGTTGGAGTCTCACTGGGTTGCCAGGCTTCTTCGTTCGTTCGCTTTCTGCCCGCACTCCCTTGTCTCGGCCTGTTTGTCCTAGGCGGTAATGGTGAGGATCCAGTCACAGTGGCCGCGTTGGAAGGTGTCTGATTCTCTTCACTTGCGGATTGAGAGGGAGAAACAAGATTGAGGGTTTCGTTAAGCTCTACCGATTCCATCTGGGTTGCATGGTCTTCAATGTGAGGATCATACGAACTTCCAAATGGCCAATTGAACACAGAGAAGACTTCGCTCATCAATCATCAATCTCTCGACCGGGAAAACTTCGGCCATAACGCGTGGGTGGGCCGCTTGTCCTCCCTGATCTTAGCGCCTGTCGCCAGATCCCGTGATGGGCGCGAGGAGGTCATCCGGTTACGTCATGCATCGGCTCAAACACAGCCTGAGTCGCTTGTCGCTCAGAGGGAGGTGAGTCGTGCCTATTTCCGTCCTTCGCCAGTTCTTGACATTCAGACGTCACCTTCACGGCAATGTCAGCCTTGTGTCTATGATCGTGCTGGATGCACAGAACCAACTGTCAGGTTTCGACTCTAACACCATGGTTGCAGATTTCTGCCTAGTGAAGACGCGCCACCGCCGAAATCGCTGGATGCGGAGGTTGAAGACAACGAAACCACTGAACATGAAATCAAGGACTCCGTGAATACCAACGATTCTACCTACATTTGCATTGACACTCCCGAATCCAGCAAGATGGATTCCTGTCCGGTGTGTCACAAGCATTTCACCGAAGAGGTCCCTGCGAACTGCGCAAGCTGCGTGACAAATATGCTCTACACCTGTCGCTTCGACCTCGCTAGAGTTTTACTCGAGAAAGAGTCGCTGCAGAAGAAGGTCGAGGCCATCGTTGGTCCGGAACCCGAACAACCTCTGGATGAAGAGACGGCCAGACTACGAAAAGGATGGCAGCGACAACAGGAAAAGATTGAAGAACAACGAGAGAAGGAATTGCAAGAGGGCTTGCAACGCGAGCTAGTGCTTAGAAAGAAGGAAGTTGAAGTGAGGAGAGCCCATGCGCAAGAGTTGAGAGCGAACCTACAACAGAGACGAGCCAACCTGACGGTCGCGAAAGAGGCGCTGGCCAGGCGCACTCAGCAGAAGGAGCAGGAGCTGAAGGAGAGCATCGATAAGTCAAAGGCCCAGTATGATGCTCTTCACAACAAGATCGTCGATACCAGAGCCATCCTCTGCCGAGAAGCTGCCAGTTTAATGAGGTTGAGCCACTTCAGGAAGAAGACCAAGGACGGTACAATCAAGGATCGCCACTACATTGCCGGTCTGTTGTTGCCTGATCTGAAGGAGATCAATAGTAAGTTCGATTATATACCTTTTGACATCGTACTAATCTTCGACCAGACATGCGATGCACCGAACTTACAGCAGCCCTTGGAAATGCTACTCGACTGGTCTTCCTCTGTGCGTTCTACCTGGGCATCAGACTCCCAGCCGAGATCACCCTGCCTCATCGCGATTATCCACTTTCAACAATCAATACCCCGCTTACCTCCTACCTGAGTCAACGCATCACGTTTCCTGGTAGTGGCTCCAGCCTTTCAGTACCCAGCAGCCCTACTGCTTCTCGACTGGACCTCGGCATGGCTCCCAAGCCACGCCCGTTGTACATCGGGTCTGACGATCACAACGAATCTGTTGCCCAGTTTGCAAAGAAAGAGCCTCTGGCCTTCAGCTACTTCATCGAAGGCATCTCTCTACTCGCTTGGGATGTCGCATGGCTCTCTCGCACCCAAGGCTTCGTCGCCGGCACTGAAACATGGGAAAATGTCTGCGATATTGGTCGTATTCTGTATCAGCTGGTTCTTGCTCAGCCACAATCTGCCGCCATCACGCGAGTCCTCACGCAGCGAGATGTTCAACTCCGTCGTAGTCGATCTAGTAGCACATCATCGCCAGCCAGAGAAGAGAAGGAAAGCAACTTTCCTGCTCGTCTCGGCTCGTACTCCCACGACTCGGCGCACACATTCCTCGGCTCCGCAGCTGCCGCCAGCGACAACCCCTCTCGCAACTGGCGTCTCAACCGGTATGCGATGATTTCCGACCCGTTGAGGAAGCACCTCCTCACCGAGATGAACAACGCGGAGTGGGAATTGTTGGAGGAGCAGGAGTGGGACGATGGCGGGGAGAAGATGGACGACGCTGTCGTGATAAAGACGAGGGCGATGGATGGGAAGGAGTACGACGATGCTAGAAGCATCATGACTCCCGGTGCAGAGGACGAGAGTGCCCGTGCCAGCAAGGGCAAGAGTGGCTGGACCAAACTTAAGAATCGGGACAAGCCCTGAGGTCTAGCGGACATTCATGGGCAACGAGTCATGATAGCATGGTTGATGTACTTATTACCTTGGCATGAGGCTAGAGCGTTGGCGCTGGCGGCTAGCTTGGTTAGATGAATAGAGAGCTCAAGCTCACTTGCGCGGCATGACTGGCGCACCCCCTACTGCTCACCTTTCTACTTGATACCCTGTTGACAATCAACATGTGCGACGTGAAAATTGGCGTCGACTTCGTCTCCAAATGGTTCACTGCATTGTAGGGGCAATGAGCCACACCAGCACTGTATCCTCGCCTTCCGCGAGCCGTGCTGTTGGCCCGCTTCCAATCAGCGATCCACATGCCGGCCGAGGGCATGACAAGGCTGGGCGGAATGTGCCCAGGCGCGCCAGCGAGGCTGACGAATGCTCCGGACGCGCTCCAGCGCGCCAGCTAACCGTGACCGGACAATTCCAAGAGACGTAATTTAATGCTTTGTTCGGGCCCAGCTCTTCCTTGAACCACAAGGAGCCGTTTGCACAATGACAAGGCCGAGAATCGAATTTCATTATTCTCATACCAAGAAGTCCTCTCGATGGCGGGAGACAGCATTCGAATATCCTACTGCCTCGCGACATTCTCCTTGTCTCACCCCCTGACATCCACTCCACATGACTGTCGCATTCACCAAGAAGCCAAGTGATCTGCGTACACCGCCGCCAACAGCCAGCCTCCCATACTTCTGTTGCCAAGCTGGTCGAGTGACTGCAAACGGTAGGGGAATTTCATGCGCGCAATCGCGCTGTTTGCGCTTCACTCATCACTGCCCGTGAATGAACAGACGAGTGTTTTCCACCCTAACCTTTTCCTTCCAGCTTTTCCTGGTATTGTGCTCAACCGTCGACAACTTTTAGAGAGCCCTGAGATTGTCCCACCGTATCATATATCAGAGCCAGCACTTATCTCGGCCGACAGCGAGAGCGACATCGAGTCCTCGAGCTCCTACCAATCAGTTAGCTTTCACATCGACACTTGTGTCCCCTTTGTTCATGATGAAATACACGCTCACAACAAGTTCTCTCCTGGCCCTCGCCAGTTCGGCCGCAGTGCTCGCGCAAGACAACAACTGCTACGAGGAAAAGGGCAACTGGTACTGTTCTGAAGTCCAAGCAATCTCATACTCAAATTTTGGCACTCCAGGACAGTACCACAAAGTCACCAATATGGGCTCGAATGGAGAGTGTGGCTTTGGCCCGGAGAGCTATTCTGGAGGTATGGCGCCCATGGATGGAGAGGTAAGGTCGTCTTGCTTCGCTGTAAATGATTGACATGCTGATAAGTTGGGAAGGTGTCGTGGCATTTCCGTGGCCCGATCCAGCTGAAGCAATTTGCGTTCTACACTGCTGGGTCGGACAACAGCAAGCGATCGATACAACCCAACCGACACCAGAGGCGCTACGCCCACAAGCACCTTTACCACTCCGGTGCACCACCCGACGAGGATGACCAAGACGAACACAAAGAACACAAGCGTGCAGTGGGCGACTGGGTCACCGTCACAATTAATGGAGAAGTTGTTTCATGGGTCAACCAGTATGGTGGTGGCGCAGCAGCGGCAACTCCAGCTCCTACGGCTGGTGGAAATAGTGGCCAGAGAGTTGCGCCCGGCTCCGCGAACGCAGGATACTCTGCCCCTGCACCGGCCGCTAGTATGAATGCTGGTGCTGGAAATTGGGGTCGACAGGCCTACTACAATGCCGAACAAGGCACTGCCGAGGGGCTTGTCTTCCTCAACAATCATGGTGGTGATGGAAGTGGCGTGTTCGACACCACATGGGGAATGTCGTTGTCGTACGCTTCTGCTGATAACAGCGCCGGCTCTGCATCGCCTGTCACTCTTGCCGACACTCTGATTCCAGATAACAGCGAGTTCGTCATCATGACCGACAAGCCCTGTTCAGATGGAAGCTGTGGAGTAGTCAGAGACGGAACAGTCGCACACCACGGCTTCGACGGTGCTTCCAAACTCTTCCTCCTCGAATTCGGCATGCCGCTTTCCGGAAATACTGGCTTCAATGGCGATATGCCCGCCGCATGGATCCTCAACGCCCAGATTCCCCGAACAATCCAGTATGGCAAATGCTCATGCTGGGACTCGGGCTGTGGAGAGTTCGACATTTTCGAGGTCCTTGATCCAGGAAACCAGAAGTGCAAGTCCACATGGCACGGTATCAATGCTAAGGGCGACTCGAACTGGTTCCAACGACCAATCAGCGGTACCAAGAAAGTTGCAGTGGTGTTTGATGGGAGTGCCAGCACGGCGCACATTATTGTGCTACCTGATGACTTTAGCTTTGACAGCACCATCTCGCAGGCAACTATCGCTGCATCGCTGAACTCGATCTCGGATCCAGCGAAGAATATTCGGATTGCCTTAGATACTTGAGCTCTTCGCTGTGTTGCGCTTTCGCGTCAGGTAGTTCACATTGGGCATTCAGGCAGCACGTCGGGGAGTAGTTGGGTAGCCGCGAGAGAGAGCAGTGTTCTACGAGAGGTCGAAAGATTCAAGAAGGAGCAGACGCAAATGGATTCAGCTCCAAGGGGATCCAAAACACCTTACATGGTACGGAGCATTACTGTGGAAATGTAACCTTTTGTCGATAATGGAATAGCTATCAGTGTTTCTTAGATTCCGAGTTACAAAAAGTTCATGGATGAGCAAATCAGTCTGATCAGTCCACCGAACATACACAACTGCATTTGACGTGTTTTGCTCGTCCGGAACCAACTATCCTGTCGTGCCTGTCTTTCAATTGTGCCACTTACATGCTGCATACACCTGCAGATTGCCGGTCACCAATGGTAAAGCACCCAGTTTTAATTGCATAACCTTCTTCCTAACACGGTGTTATTTCTTCTCGGACATTCTGCCGACGCCCAAGGCTGTGTCATACTGCAAGGAATGAGACTTGAGAATTGCCATGGAGTTCCGGCGGAAAGCAGCAGCGTTGGTGGATGGGGACGTCGTTGCTCGATGGGTAGGACCTGTCTCCGTATCGGTCCGACCGGTACTGGTCTCCCGGTTGACAATGCCAACCGAAGCTGACTATTGCAGTGTCAATATTCCCCGAACCATCAACTATGGGGTTCTCCACGTGGGGTTAGGGTAAGGTACCCTGTGAGCCTGTGTGCCAGTCCGACCCCCATCATCTGCTGTGCGGTGATCACTGACTCGACCGCTCAGAGACATCACTCTGCGATGAGTCCGGTCTATGGCTCTGCTTGACGTTTCCAGCGTCAACAAACAACTCACCACTACTTAACTACCTGGCGCTCGAGAACAAGGCGACTCTCCTAACCCCTTGCTATTTCACTCCCACCTCCGAGCAACTCATGCACTTCAATGTCCGGGATACACGTTGGAACCAAGCCAAGATGAAGGCACCACCAGCTCGGCGCATCAAAGGCCGACTGGCACATCAACATTCCGGCGGGACATGCCAGGGCCTTTCCACACCTCCTCGTTCCCCGCAGTCCAATATGGGCATTTGGAGTCTCGTGGAGACGATGCAGCAGGGTTATCACTGCGTTTCGAATGCTCATTTGATCAGACACAAGCATGCCAAGCAGCCGAAGCACTCGCTGGGGATACGAGATGCAACTGCGGACTTCCATCCAAGCAAACGCCACAAAGCCTTGAACGTCATTGCATCTTCCTCCACACGCACCGAGACACGACAACCCACCGTCATGCATATCTACCATGCCGTCGGCTCGGCCGCGAGTCGGAAGGATATGGACGATGATCCCTCTTTTCAATTATTCGCTTCTGCTTCGTCTTCCTTTTCCACCTCCTTATTGTTACGCTACATCGGCCAGACTGTCTCCGAGTCAGATTAGTGAATAGCGAGCTTCACAACAGCCAAAGCACAACAGGAGGAACAAATTCCGGGTATTTTGAGAAAACCATCGGCCAAGATGGCTGACAGGCTTGACGACAAGACCATCACCGCACACAATGAGATCGAAAGTCTCAATCTCCCACCAACGACACACAAATTCCAGTTCTCCTCCAAGTCCAAGAAGCAAGATGGCGACGTGGCACTGGCACTTTTTGCTAATGCCGACGACTTGCATATTCCCATCGACCCGGAAGAAGAGAAGAAGCTCATTAGGAAGATCGACCTGTTGATTCTCCCGTTGATTGGAGTTTGTTACTCATTCTTCTATATTGACAAGACCACCCTTTCCTATGCAGCGATCTTCGGTATACGCGAGGACTTGAACCTTCACGGCACCCAGTATAGCTGGCTCAGCAGTAAGTAAAGGAGACGGAACCCTAACTCTGATGGAATAGCCCTAACCCTAACAGGTCTGTTTTACTTTGGATTTCTTGCCTGGGCGTTTCCAACCAATTTTCTCATGCAAAGATTACCGCTAGGCAAGTACCTTGGCTTCAAGTACGTTGGATGCAGTCAAAAATGTCGACTGTCGGTCACCTTGGGTATACTGACTGACCCTGGGTTAGCATCTTCATGTGGGGCTTCTTCTTGATGCTCCAGGCGGCATGCAACAGTTTCACCACGCTCAGTGTCCTCCGAGCTCTGGCCGGTGCAGCTGAAGCGTGCTCCGACCCGTCCTTCATGCTCATCACGGTGATGTGGTACACACGACGAGAGCAGCCGTTGCGCATCGGTCTGTGGTATACTGCCAACGGCGTCGGCATTGCCCTCGGTGGTCTTCTCGGCTACGCCATCGGTCACATCAGAGGTGCTTTGGCGTCATGGCGGTACGAGTTCATCATCATCGGCGCGCTCTGCTGTGTATGGGGCATTGTAATTGCCATCTACATGCCAGACTCTCCGGTCACAGCCAAGTTCTTGAACGATCGCGAGAAGAGGATCGCCGTCGAGAGGCTGAAGAGCAACCAGACGGGCATCGAGAACAAGCACCTCAAGCCGTACCAAGTGTGGGAGGCGTTCAGCGACATCAAGTTGTATTTCTTCTTCATCTTGGGTGTGGTTGGGAACATCCCTAACGGCGGCATCTCCAATTTCGGCACGCTCATCATCAAAGGTAAACAACCAAACACCACGGTCATTTCGAGCCGTCCAACACTGACACCTCATGCGCAGGTTTCGGCTTCTCGACCCTTGTCACGACACTGATGCAGATCCCGTACGGGTGCTTCATCATCGTATCGATCTTGACATGTATGTTCATCCCTTGCCCATCTCTCTAGCTTACGCAGAGAGCTGCCCAAAATGGCAAACTACCCCAGTCTGGTATCTCGCAGGAAGGCCACTGATACTGACCTTCCATCTGTCCCCAGGCGTATTCCTCAACGATCGCTTCCCAAACAACAACCGGTGCAAATTCATCCTCCTCTTTCTGTGCCCTAACATCGCCGGCGCGTTCGGCCTTTGCTTTGTAGATGAGAAACACCACGTCGGCCGGTACTTTTGCTATCTCCTGACCGGGCCATATAACGCGGCCTTTGTTATGATCTTGTCACTCCAAATTGCCAACACAGCCGGACATACGAAGAAGGTGGTTACGAACGCGGTGTTGTTCCTGGGCTATTGTACTGGAAAGTGAGCATTACTCTGGATATCTCTGGTTTCATTCATTGGGCGCCATGATACTGACCTGAACGTCACAACAGCATTGCCGGGCCTTTCTTCTACAAGACCGATCAGGCTCCCGGGTATAAGTTGGGAATCTGGAGCATGATCGTCAGGTACGTGTGACACAGCTGGCGTCTTCTCCCTTGCCTGTGCCAGAGTGGCACTCCCTGCCTCTCTCATCAAACGACGCATCTGTGCTGACTTGTGTGTGTGTGTGTGTGTAGCCACCTCATTGAAGTCGTCGTTATCATTACATTCTGGATGTTGATGAAATATGAAAACGCCCGACGCGACAGGATCCAAGGCAACGAGGAGCGGGATCTCGACGCCACGGCTTTTGGCGATCTGACCGACAGGGAGAATTTGAACTTTCGTTACATCTATTGAGCGGGGAAAATGGAGGTCGAGATGAAGACATGAGTTATTCTGGGTCGGTACGTCCCAAGAAGGTGGAGTGTCGGTCCATAGAGCCGTCGCCTCGCCGTACGGACTCACTCAGTGGGAGTCTCGTCTGCCCGACACGGCAGTACTCTGTCCGAAGAATGAAACTTCATATGGATAGAGTACGCTTTTTCTCCATTCAAGGATCAGATGTCCAAAACACTTCCAACCTCTTGCTCTCTTGATGGTGAGTCTTGGACATCGATTGTCGGCCGTGGGTGGTTCTGTTCTCGAGAATGGCAGTGGAGTGTCAACTCATGCACCACGCTGAGCATGTTTTGTCGTCTGCGTGTATTCTTCTTACCGGCGACGTCGACGAGTTATTCGGGCTGTTTTTTGTTGTCCAGCATTCGCATCGGGGAGTCAAAAGGGGCAAAGGGGGACCGCTGGTGAGGTACCTGGAAAGTAGGCCGAGGTGCAGCGAGGAATCCAGCTCTTTCGGGCTTGTACATACTCGGTATCTTGAGCACCATCCTGGCACAGGCATTGGCATCTGATGATTGTCATCGTGATCATAAGAAATGCGCATAACTTGCTATCGGTCGGTGATACTCTTTTTTTTTTAAAAAAAAAGGGCGGTGTCGCCCGGAATACTGGTCGAGAGACGCCCGCGTCCTCGCGGTGATGTCTCAGCGACGTACCTTATCCCACGGGCGAAAAAAACGAAGCACCCTCGCCCCCCCAATCTCCCTTGCAGTGCTAGGCGCGAAATGAGGGTGCTACCTGCCTCTCATGATGATCACGGCCTCCTCGGAAGATCAGCAATAGCTGATAAAGCTATCTGGTGAGATAACATGAAGCATTGACAAATGCAGTTTACGCCAGAAAGAACAGCACGGAGACCTGATTGTACACATTGTACAACACTGGCCCCCGACGACGGGCGCGCGTTGATGGGGACAAGGCATTACTTATTTGAGACATCGGGGGACTGCGAAACGGTACCACGGAGCACCTACGTACTTGGGTACCTTGCTTGTCCGAGCGTGGTTGTACACAGCTATGTACTCCGTGTCTGGGGGAAGGTGGACAGTGCCTAGCCTTAGGACCCTTCCGAACCTTCTCTCGCGACCGTGGAAGGCCGGGATCTGGGAGCGTAGCGAGCAGATCGAGACCATCGCCGCTCTCCGATAGCAGCAGAAGCAATGGACCAACAAGGGTGTCAGGTCCTATCATGGCCAAGGCCGCGAGACCCGTCGCCAAGCACGACTGGTCGAAATCAGGGCAAGCGGAAGCCGCCTCTCGGCTTGGCCTGGAGCTGTTCCACCCACTCGCAGGTGTTCCTCGGGTGTCCCTCCCCATGTTGCACAGGGTCTGCAAGCGAGACCTTTATCTCGAACCCTCAATTCAGCTGGTCATTTGGTTTGTCGTTCAGCCTCGCTGTCGAGCTATATCAACGAGGGTGTGTCTCCCTGACTTTCGCCGAGGGTCAATCGCTAACCCTCTCTTCGATCTGCCCTTCTTTGTCACCGGCACTCGCGTGCAGCTGAACTACCTTGCCGCCAGGATGGGTTTCAACGAGATGATCCATAATGCCAACATGGCGGTCGCGCGCTCCTTTGTGGGCAGACGCTTCCGGCTTGAGGGCTCCGGTCACCCCCAGGAACGAAAGGGATCCTTCTTCTTTACCGAAATTCGAGCCGGCCTAGCAACCTTCTTCGCAATGGCCTACATCATTTCAGTCAATGCGACCATCGTCTCCCAATCGGGCGGCACTTGCGTCTGCCCTCCCGACAGCCCCGACTTGTGCGACAGCGACCCCGACTACATGATCTGCGTCGCTGAGGTCCAGCGCGATTTGGTCACCGCCACGGCCGCAATTTCCGCCCTCACCACGTTTTGCATGGGGCTCTTCGCCAACATGCCTATCGCCTTGGCCCCGGGAATGGGTCTGAATGCCTATTTCGCCTACACTGTGGTTGGATATCACGGATCTGGGCTTGTCCCGTATCAAGTTGCCGTCACTGCCGTCTTCGTGGAAGGGTTCGTCTTCGTGGGACTCACCATTTTGGGTCTTCGACAGTGGCTGGCCCGCGCTATTCCAGCATCGATCAAACTCGCCACCGGTGTTGGCATTGGCTTGTATCTGACTTTAATCGGCTTGACATACAGCGCTGGCATTGGCGCTGTGACGGGCGCCCAGGCCACCCCTCTCGAGTTGGCTGGCTGCAAGCCCGAGTTCCTGGACGAAACAGGAGTCTGCCCGTCTGCCTACAAGATGCGCAATCCAACCATGTGGATCGGCATCTTCTGCGGTGGTTTCCTCACGGTCTTGTTGATGCTTTTCCGCGTGAAGGGCGCCATCATCTTCGGGATTTTGCTTGTCAGCATCATCTCTTGGCCTCGAGGAACGGAAGGTACGTTCAGCACAGATTCTCGCCCTGTACGCGCCCCATACCTGTTCAGCAGGTGCTAACAAGTGGCTAGTCACCTACTTCCCGTATACCGACTTGGGAGACAGCATGTTTGACTTTTTCAAGAAAGTCGTGACCTTCCACCCGATCGAAAAGATCCTGGTGGTGCAAGAATGGGACATATCTGGATATGGCGGTCAATTTGGCCTTGCTTTCATCACCTGTAAGTCCCCTTGAGGCCAGACTGGCGTCCCACTTCGATAATGTCATCGGACGCTGACGGTAAATCAGTCCTCTATGTCGACATCCTGGACTGCACTGGTACTCTCTACTCGATGGCCCGTTTCTGCGGCGCTATCGATGAGAAGACACAAGACTTTGAGGGTTCAGCTGTTGCCTACTTGGTCGATGCGTTTGGTATCTCCATTGGTGCCCTGTTCGGGACGCCTCCTGTCACCGCATATATCGAGTCTGGTGCTGGTATCTCCGAAGGCGGCGCTACTGGTCTGACGGCAATAACCTCCGGCCTTTGCTTCTTCATTTCGATTTTCTTCGCTCCCATATTTGCGTCTATCCCACCATACGCCACGGGATGCGTGCTGATCATCGTTGGGTCCCTAATGTAAGCTGTCGCATTGTTTCTTTGGGAAGAAGTCATGCTAACGACCCTGTGCAGGGCCAAAGCTGCTGCGGACATCAACTGGCGCTATATCGGCGATGCAATTCCAGCATTCCTGACCATCGCCATTATGCCATTCACTTACTCGATCGCCTACGGCTTGATTGCCGGCATCGTCAGCTACATCGTCCTGAATACCATTGTCTGGATCGTCGAGAAGATCTCAGGAAACCGCATCAGGCCCGCCGATAAGGAGTACAAGGACTTCTGGACCTACAAGATCGAAGGTGGCTTGTTGCCTCCATGGCTCGTCCGCGCGGCGAAGGGAAAGAAGGACTTCTGGAGGCCGTACGAAGATGTGGAGCACAACAGCGACAGCCATCCTGCTGGGATGACGTTGGAAGGCAAGGAAGAGCACGCCATCGCGGGAGGCAAGGGGTCCGTGGGCGAGAATGTTCGGAGCGGAAGTTCGTCTGAAGAGGGTGAAAAGGTGAAGTTGTAATCGAGAAACTAGGCTTGGAATCTTCGTGTAGGTGCGGCTGGCCGTGCTGGTCAAAAGGACCATGAGGCTCGATAAGTAGAAGACAGAGTCACTCCAACAGGAATTTATCTATCTTTGCGCGTCCAAACATGGAACATCCAGTTCACTTACGGTGTCATTAGAGCGCGGGTGTCGCGGGACCGGAAGGGAAGGTGGCGCGCGCGCCAAGAGAGCCTCACGAGACTTGGACACACATTTATCCCGCTATCAACGAAATCCAGTGCCTTTCCAAAATGCTTCTCGATCGCTCTCGACAAATTCCAACCTTTTGGGAGGCTCTTGCCGAACTCTTCGCCTGTATCAACCTGTACGGGTCTCAACACTAAGACTAGCACGTTGCCGCGGTCAGGAATAGTGCCGGCACGTCCAGTAGACTGCAGCCATCGGTCTGGCACTCGCTAATTACGGGGTACCCAAAGCTTATTCCGGAACAAGCTATAGACAAGACGGGCCTGAATATGGCTATCTCTTGGATGGAGCACCACCACCCCGTTATGGTTTCATCCCGCAACCTAGTTGAGCCCTGACTTCTTGTTCTTTCCATGACCTCGGCAGCATTTTCTGCAATGAATGGGAAAAGCAAGCTCGCATTACGGTATGCTATGACTACGATGGGATACGGTATGTAGCACATCAAAAATAGATGCGCTCTGCATCTCTGCACCTGTGGTAGGCCGATGCAATGCCCGTTGTCGGGGAAAGCCACAGTTCGGGGCAGCGTGTGTTTGAGATAAGGTGATGGAGATGGAGAAGGGGAAGATAAAGATACAAGTGGCTCAAGGACCAAATATCATCTCCTTGAGGGGTTTCGCCATCACGCACGCACTCTCTTTCTCAAAATGTCCAACATCCCTAGGGACTTCTCCCAGAACAAGTTGACGTCCTGACCTTGCAACCAATCGGCCATGGCCTTGTACATATCATACCAGCCTTGATTGGACGCATTCGGCAAGCCATCCAAGATCGGATGACCCAGCGAATTCTGTGCGATGGCGAGGAACTTGTACCCTTCGGTATATTTGTCCAGCTCTTCCTTGACGAAGACCCCCTCGGGCATAGTCTTGCCATCGACGGGGGTGACCTTATCCTTCTCGTAAAACAACCTGACGAACTGAGTCTTCCACTCCCCGTCTTCGATTTTGACGAAGAAAATAAACCGGCAGTCGCATTCGACGTCGACGGGCACGCCCTCGATGGTGAACCGCTGTGTGATAGTGGCCTTCATCTTACCGATGCCGCGCTGCTTGGCGAGGTTGACGTTGGCGAGCGTGCCGTTTTCGCGGTGCATGATAAAGTCGCCGTTAGCGCGGCCTTTGATGGAAACCTCGATGAATTTCTCTATCGTGAGACCGCCGGACCAGGCTGTAGGAGCGACACGGAGGCCCAGGAAGACATTGTGTGTCCAAAAACGTGTCGCTCTCCTTGCCATGGAGGACTATTCGATGGTTGATGAAACTTACTCGTTCATACATAGGCTCCCTCCCTGGTAAACAAACTGCGGTAGTTCTTCCATTCCGAGGCATCACGGTAAACAGGCCATCCTTGCACAGCTCGCTGATCTGATATCTCGCGATAGTCTCTTCGAGGCTGCCGTTGATGTGGGAGGTGACGACTGGCTCACTTTCTTCCGGAAGAACGTTGTAACCCATTTTGGCCTGGATTTTGTTTGGCGATCCTCGAGTAGAACTGAGGTTCAGTTCGAGGCGCGGCGCTATCTGGAAGCGGAGCGTGAAGAGAAGCAGTTCAATGGGCTGGCGAAGGGCAGGGTTTGGCACAAAAACAGAGTATTCTTGACTCACGTTCAACTTGCGTTGATGAAGCAGAGATCACAACGCATCTTTCTCCTCGCCTCCTGGCTCATCTTATATGTCTCGTTCAGCACCAGCTGGGCGTGTGGCGAAACGACGCCCTCGCTCCTCGTGTAGAGGAACTCGAAGCCAGAGCCCTACCAATGGCTTGACGTCAAGGTGCACGTATCGGGAGCAGTTGTTATATTACCAGCTGACTGAGAACGTGGGTTGGATGGCAAAGGACCAGAGAAAATGTTCGCCTTAGGAGGCAGGGGATTGCTGTTGGCGCTTGCCCGCGTTGGGCGTCTCGGCTGACGGCGCCGGCTATGTATTGACCCAACCATCACCAGCACCTCGACCGACGAAGCTCTGGCTTGCATGGGCCGAAAGCCTTGATATGACGCGGCATCAGACTTTGCTCTGTATGCCACTCTGGGAAAGGGACTCTCAAAGACATGCATTTCCTGGCCAACGTCAAAGCCGTGCCGTATTCCGTGGTCATGCCCTCTAGCTCCTACAGAATTAGCACCACCAGGGGTCCCTCGAGCTCGCTCGTTTTCGGGTTAATGACTTAGCCGCCACAGCACCGGGTGTGGATTTCCCTCTTGTTTCCTAGATCGATACCCGCGAACATCGACACCGGTCTCGCCTTTCCCATCATCTTGTCTAAAAACTTTTTGCATCCAGTCATATCGGCATCCCTCTTCCTGGAGAGGGGTGCATGACAATACCGATATATTACCAAACACTTTTGAGCTTGCGCACGGGGCTGTTTGTTGTCTAATCACATCATCCTGTTTCCTGCAAATTCGCTCCAGGTTCGCACTTCTGGCGGGATGCCTTCCACGCGGGGGAGCTTTGCGTTCATGCATCGTGCAAAGAGCAAGGCCGTCTGCAAGGCTCTGTTAGTCGGTAGCCAAAGTCAGAAAAGGAGAGACACTCACCTTAGGTTCCATGAATAGAGGTACACCAAAGTCTACGGCGTTCCGTCTCATTACATAGTCTTCATCCACCAGCGTCTTACCTCGAGTCTTGGCGAGGTTGAAGACTCCTCTGATGTCGTACTTCTGGAAAACTTGTCGGAGCTTGTTCTTGTCCGTCTTGGGGAACTCGATGACTTCGATCGTCGCTCCAGACTTTTCCAGATGCTCCTTCACTGCATTGCTTGCAGCATAGAATTTGTACCCCAGCGGCTGGAGGTATTCCACTATCTTCGGCAGCTCAGGCAGCTCGGTTGATCCACCAAGCAGGATACCCTCGCCAGGTTCTGGCATGCGGAAGTTCATGGTAGACTGTAGCGACGCCCAGTATGCTTCAACCAAATCTTTCCCGAAGCATGCAATCTCACCAGTGCTGCTCATCTCCACGCCCAAGAAGGGATCTGCTCCAGCCAATCTAGTCCAGGAGAACTGAGGAACCTTGGTGGCAAGGTAGTCGCGCTTCTGAGCCATGAGGTCGCGAGGCTCGGGGACGTTTTGTCCCACCAACGCTTTGGTTGCCGTGTCAATGAAATTGGTTCCGAGAACTTTGCTCACAAAGGGGAAAGATCGAGAGGCGCGGAGGTTGCACTCAATGACCTTCAATGCAGCCTCTTCGCCAGGTACATCAGCCTTGATGATTTGCATGTTGAAAGGCCCAGTAATATTCCACGCCTTGGCGACTTTCTTTGCAATTTCTTTGACCCGAGCCATCACCTTATCATCCAGATTCGCAGGAGGCAGGACCAGGGTGGCATCTCCGGAGTGGACCCCAGCAGCTTCAACGTGCTCTGACACAGCGTGCAGAATGAGTTCTCCTTTCGATGCGACAGCGTCAACGTCTATTTCTTCGGCGCCCTCGATGAACTTCGTGATGACCACGGGATGATCTGGAGAGACGGCCGAGGCAGACTCAAGTTTGTCCTTCAACTCGTCTTGGGTGTAGATGACTGACATGGCTGCGCCCGAGAGGACATACGAAGGCCGAACAAGAACGGGATAACCCACAGACTCGGCGAAAGCCTCTGCTTCTGCAACCGAGGTCAGCTCTTTCCAGGCTGGTTGGTCGACACCAATTGAATCCAAGATCTGTGAGAATTTGTGCCGATCTTCCGCCTTGTCGATGTCAATAGGATCGGTGCCTAGGACCTTGGCTTTGCCCTCCTCTTGCAGTCGAAGTGCAATGTTCTGTGGTAACTGACCTCCGACGCTGACCACGACGCCAGAAGCACTCTCGAGCTCACTACGGAACATCATTAGCTTGTACCATCATTTGGGGAGAAGGAGAACGAACTAGATGTCCATAACCCGTTCATACGACAGCTCTTCGAAATATAGCTTGTCGGCCGTGTCGAAATCAGTACTATAGGTCTCCGGATTATACTCCAGGGAAGTTAGCACCTAATTCGAAAAGAAGAGAAAGGTTTATCGGGGGGAGAGGATAATAGAGAGGGAAAGGGGCAATCCAAAGATCCAAAGGTAGCTGCTGGCCGAGCTTCAGAGCACGGCTGTACAGGTCGGCCCAGGGTAAATACAGAGCTTAGGTGCATCCAGTCGGTCATACCAAAAGAAGAACACAGACTTACATTGATCATCACAGTCTTCTGCCCCATGTTACGCAAAGACAAAGTGGCATTAACAGCACACCAGTCGAACTCGACCGAGGAACCGATACGGTAGACTCCAGAACCGAGAATGATGGTTCCCTTATCCTCGAAGGTGACATCGTGAGTCGAGGCGTTGTAGGTTGTATACAGATAGTTTGTGTCGGCAGGAAACTCGGCCGCCAGTGTATCGATCTTTTTCACCCAAGGCCTGATACCAAACTTTTGGCGACGAGCTCGTACTTCTCCTTCAGTGGAGTTCGCATACAGCGCAATCTGCTTGTCGGAGAAGCCTTGCTTCTTCGCCTTCAACATGATCTCATGCTTGATACCGCTAAGAGAGCCGATCTCCTGGATCTCAGTCATGGTGTCCTTGAGATTTTGCAACTTGTAGAGGAACCATTTGTCAATCTTGGTCAAGTCGTGGATCTTTTCCACAGAGTAGTTCTCGTGGATCATGGCTTGCCCGACGGCGAGCCATCTCCGATCTGTGGGGTTACGAAGGACGTTGTCCAAATCATCGAACTTGTCGCCCTGAAATCCCACATAGCGAGGATCGACTTGGCGGATAGCCTTTTGGAAGGACTCCTCGAACGTGCGACCGATAGCCATGACCTCTCCTACCGACTTCATGGCGCTGCCAATGTCACGCTTGACATGCTGGAACTTTGACAGATCCCAACGAGGGATCTTCACGACAATATAATCCAGACTTGGCTCGAAGTTGGCGGTGGTAGTCTTGGTCACGGCATTCGGGAGTTCCGGGAGGGTATGCCCGAGGCCAATCTTTGCGGCGGTGTACGCCAGAGGATATCCGGTCGCTTTCGATGCCAGGGCGGACGAGCGCGAAAGCCGAGCATTGACCTCGATGACTCGGTAGTCGAGGCCGTCAGGTTGTAGGGCGTATTGTACGTTGCACTCACCCACCACTTTAAGATGACGGACAATCTTGATGGCTGCCGTTCGCAGCATGTGGTACTCCTCGTCGCTCAGTGTCTGACTCGGAGCAACCACGATGCTGTCTCCGGTATGAATACCAAGCGGATCAAAGTTCTCCATGTTGCAGACAGTAATGCAGTTGTCCTCTGCGTCACGGACGACCTCGTATTCGACCTCTTTCCAGCCTTTCAGAGACTTCTCAACCAAGATTTGCGGAGACAAAGACAGGGATTGGGAGGACAAATTGCTGAGCTCTTCGGGGTTGGCAGCAAAACCAGAACCGAGACCTCCCAAGGCGTATGCCGAGCGAACAATGATCGGGTAGCCGACCTTTTCAGCAGCCTCAAGAGCCTCGTCGACAGTGCTGACGGCGATGGACTCGGCGATAGGAATGTTGATCTCATTAAGAGCCTTCGCAAACAGGTCTCGGTCTTCACTTGTCTCAAGGGTCTTGATGCTCGTTCCCAAGACCTTGACGTTGTAGCGATCGAATATGCCCATCTTGTTCATCTTGACACCCAGGTTCAGAGCAGTCTGGCCGCCGAAGCTGAGAAGAATGCCATCGGGTTTCTCTCGCTCAATCACATATGTCACATATTCGGGGGTGACTGGGAGGTAGTAGACTTCGTCGGCAAGCTTGTGGTCGGTCTGGATGGTAGCGATGTTAGGGTTGATGAGCACGGATTTGACACCGGCTTCTTTAAGGGCCTTCAGGGCTTGTGATCCTATTCAAGAAGTCAATTCATGCTTGCTGAAGTTATTCCCACAGCACGGTTGCCCGCAGCCATCGGAGGCTTGCCCAGTCCAGTTGAGTCATATCACGTACCAGAGTAGTCGAACTCTCCAGCTTGTCCAATGCTGAGACCACCGCTTCCAATGACTAGGACCTTCTTGACGTCCACAAGGTTCTTCCCGTAGTCGATTGCACCACTCTCGAGGTAGGCTTCTGGGCGGGGAGCCTCTTCCACCAGAGCGCATCGTCGTGTGGACCGTGTGAATTTTCTCACTTGCTGCCACGAGGGTGTCTTCGAGGCCAGTAGATGTTGCCTGGGAGCTATCGCACCCGCACGGGAAGAGAATGAACGCAGAGAGGGCCGCACAATCGGGGCGCAGTCTCGAAGCAGAATGCTGCTGGCCTGGCGGAGAGCTCGTGTAGTCGAAGCCATTTTGATCAAGCAATGCTCGGTCACGGGCGCTGGAGAAGGGAACCGCAGACTCCGTTCAACCTCCTGTCACAGGTAGCTCAACCTGGGCTGCAGAGCAGTCAAAGCAGCGTTGCGGGTTGTCTCAAGTGAAGAAACAGGTACAGTTCACAGCAAGGTGGGCAAGGCAAGATGGAAAAGTGCAGTGCGGCCGCCGGGAGTCTGAGCGCGGGCGGCCAATGGATAAGCTGGATGTGAGAAATTGGAGCTCAGACGTCAGCGGAGACGATCCAGATAAGAGGCTGAGGACTCTCCAGGCAAGATATTTCCTGGACGCTCTTTACCTGCCGACGAAAGAGCAGGTGATACAAGGGGGTTGCAACAGATAGAACTGATGCTGATGCTACATCTATCTACCCAGACACCATGTGCCTGTTTGCACAGGTGCTCGATCCAAGACCTTGAAAAATTCTCCTGCTGCATGGATGGAATGAATTTTTTATTTTTCGCTATCGCGCCGGCGAAAATTTTTGTCTGGGGAAACGAACATCAGAGGTGGCAGAAAACAGGCAAGGTTGCGGAATTGCTGCATGCTTTAACGCTCCTTGGCTACCGCCTTTGACACTCCTCCACACAGGGCCGATTTGATCTCCGCTCCTGCTGCGGAATGCCATGCACGGCTCTTCGTAGGCTGAAAATCTCTTGCATTGGCCCTTATGTCACGTCGAAAATTGTCGATCTGTGTTGATGATGCAATGCGGTAAGCATCTACGAAACATTATTTCTTTTCCGTTCACCCAATCTAAGCTAGAAGCTTTTAGCAGCCCACATTTTGTATCGCAAAGTTTGTTCGGCGGCGTTCATCTTCCGATGAATCCTTCATCTAATCATTGATCTTGGTGTAGTTTGCTGGGAACAGCCCAGAATGACCATTGTACTCGCCATGCCACCAGTCCTCGTCCGGGAATGTCTGAATAGATATGCGTAAGCGAGAATCGAGGAGCAATAGGAAATTGAATCGAACTCACCACGTTGGAGATAATTGCGTTCTCGGGAAAAGACAATTCGTTGTCTTCACCAGCTTCGTAATCGTAAAGTGCTGTTGCCGTTGCCCCTTTGGCCTGGGTTGCTGCTGGCGCTGGCGCTGGGGGAGTTGGCTCAGCTGCTGCAGGAGCAGGCGGTGGTGCAGCAGCAGCGGTCTCGTCATCGTCCAAAAGCGTCAGGTAGTTGCTTGGAACAAGTCCAGTCTTGGTTCTTGTTAGCGATTGCAGTCCATGTCGCTACGAGTCAGCATACCTGTCCAGCCTCGTTCTTGACAAGCCACCAGTCCGGATCGATTCGCTGAATATCCGTTACCAGTTCACCTAAGAAGTCAGTGATTGTCACGTCCTGCATGGAGTTGTGCAAATACCTTCACGTAGCGATACTTCGTTGTCTTCGGCCGCTTCATAATCGTATTCAGCCCGAGCCCGCTCACCTCCACCTGCAGCAGCTTGCGTCGGAGCAGACTCAACGGCCGCAGTACCCAGAGTCGTGGCCGCAGTTGCGACCGCTGCACCTCTTCCCAGATCGGCTCCCCGTGCAGGTTCATCATCTTCCTCTCCTGGCGCTGGACTTGGAATCGCCCTTGCAAGTGAGGTCGTTGGCATTGCTGGTGGTGGAGACAATTGTTCCCCATGTGCGTCGGCTACATGAGCTGAAGCGCTAACTGGCACAGCTACGCGAATAGGAGATGGGGGCTCCAGTTCTTCATCAGGTGTAGGGCTTCGGGGTTGGGCAGGTGGTGGTGGAATCGCAGGCGCTCTCTCTTCCCTGGGTTGAGAAGGAGGCAATCCTGGAATCGGAACTCCACGATTCGGTTTATTACTTGTATCCGGTTCAGGGGCCGGAGGCGGCGCTCGATCGAAAGTCGCTGGGGCTCCCATTGGTGGTGCTCCGCTGAAGCGATCCCGGATCGAGCTGATACCTCCGGCTGGCGAACTGGGAGTGTCTTCTTCCTCAACTGGCCCGGTGCCTTCGCCAGTGACCTGCTGCCCAATACTGCTTCGGCCAGTATGGCTGATCTGCACCGGTGCCCACGACTTGCCGGTATAGCTGCTCTTCCACCCAGCTTCGCCACTCGGTTGACTTGTGAGGGGAGGCCGCCCATCGTAGGCCGTTGGTGACACCGGTGGCTCGCCGGACCCACTCAAGCCTCTTTCACGAGCTTTCTTCTCGGCCCAAATCTGCGCAGGCGTCTTTCCACCCTGGTCGGCGAAGGTTCTGCTTGCGGTGCCGACAGGTGCGGCGGTGGCCAATGGTTTCGCTTCGAAGCCGCCTGGAACCGGTGCCTTGGTGCCTGTGAAGGTTGAAGCACCACCAAACTTGTTAGCAACTTTGGGTTTGGGGAGCGAGGTCAGCCGTTCGGGTCCACGCGAAAAGGCAGCTGATCTCTCTGCCAACGGCCTCGAGGGCATTTCTGGTTCTTCCGAAGGGCCAGTGGGCGGGCTCGATACTGGGGGGGGCCGAGAAAAGCCAGCAGAGTCACTCGGCTTTTGGGCTTTGGCACGAATCGCTGCAATGTCAACCTTGCCGACGGGTTCATAGGCACCCTTCACGGTGGCTGGTCGGTCATCCTGTAGGCTACCCGATTCCTGTGCCTGTCGACGAATCGCCGCGATGTCCACCTTGCCTACGGGCTGATATGCACCTTTGACCACTCCAGGCCGATCGTCTGCCTGATTGCTGGAGAAGGATGCGGATGTAGGCTTTTGTGATGTTAGCTCCCTCATATCGACTCTTGTTGGCTGATATGCCGGAGCAACCTTTTCCAATTGGGTCCTCGTTACCGGAGGGGCGTCAGTTCCCCAACCATCCTCATCTACGTTGGGGGTCTTTTGGGGAAGATTGCGGGCGACAGGGTTGTAGCCGGAAGAGATACCACTGGTCTGCGTAGGAGTAAAAACGGGCTTCGACGCAATGCTAGGCTTGGTAGCAGCGACTGGAGGGGGGGCGGCCGCCAGAGAGGTGCTAGAGGAGTACTTGGAGCCAGAAGCATCGGCGACCTTTTGGATGATGCCATCAGGTGTGAGATCTCGATCTGATCTGGCGGTGATTTGGACGTGGTAGCCATGCAATAATTTGGCGACTGTGGTCAAGTGGCTCGTGAAATAGCCTTTTGTCCGCTCGGGAACGCCTTCGCCGCACCAAGCTATGAGGGCACACTTCGGCAGCCCAGTGTTGGAGTCTTTGACCTTGACAAACGCAAACTGAATCCGCCCATCTGAGAACTCATCGACCAAGTCCAGAAGCTCCCCTTCTCCCGTGCTCTGGACCTTCAACACGCTTTCTTTATTGCTCGAGTCCTGGAACGCATTTGCCAGTGGAGCTGATACGGAGAAAACTGCCCATTGGCCGTATGTGGGCGAAGCTGCGGCAGGTCCGGTAGGAGGAGGAGCATTGACAACGGATTGGTAGCTTTTGGAGATCGAAGGTCCGTTTGTTGAGGTGTTGAGAGAAGCCATGGCTGCTGCAACGGAGGTCGAGGTTGACCTAGGAGCCTGTTTGAGTCTGCTTCCCCGCCGCTGGAAATAGTCGGAATCCCGTGTATGCTGTGGTTCTTGGGCGTATGGTAAGTGAGAGACACTCACGCTATAAGCAGAGCCTGTTGGGTGTAATGGCAGCCTGAGAGTTGTCGATGCGGACCGAAAACGCAAGGCAGCTTACTCTGGCTGGGCATTGGAGTTGGAGCCCTTCAGCTCTACAGTCCCGCTGCGCAACGCTAGCACTGATGATGATTGCATCTGCCAAGCCGCTAGCGGCCAGACGCCGTCATGTGACTGGGCAGGCTGCAGTTTCCCTCTTCTCATAACTGCGCCCTCCTCACTTCAACTTCATCTTCTCCTCACAACGAGCGTACTCACCGCCGGCTTTCTGCCTCGACATCAACCCAGCGTCACTTCCCCATCTATCGCCGAGCGCTCTCGCGACCATTACCGCCCTACCATCCTTTGGTTTATCTACGGCTTCTGACTTCCCTGGAGCATTCGAACCCTATAATCTCTCACTGCCGATTGAAGATCTGTCAATCCAAGCTGGCCACGGATCTCCTTGCTCGCCTCATAACAAACACTTGCAGGACCTCAGCTGCGCTTTCTCGTGAAAGCGCCTTTGCAGAAGACCCGATTGTTAGCTGGTGCTATATTTGATCCTGGAGTCGACACCACCGGACAACGCCGGTGCACTTGACACGGCCTCTACCTGTCACAACCTGCACACTTTGCTGTCGAGCACACCATTTGCGTTGCTCGACATGCTTTTCTTTTCTTTCTCGTCAGAACCAAGCCGGCTAGCTACATTTGGCTACCGGCTCTAGGCTCTGACTTATCTCCCTTCGATATCTTTTTCATTGTATTTGCAATTTCCTTCAAATGATCCTTAGCGATCCTCGCTATGGATTTCAGGGATGGCTCAGCTTCCGCGCCTCTCCCAGGCTCGTGAAAGAGACCGCTGTCTCCAGATTTGGGAAACATTACATCATCGTTTGAGTCTACCCCGATGGTTTTGGACCACGACCCAAGAGGCGCACCACATGAAATCGACATGAGGAGAAAACGGCCCAAGCTTTCCGGCTCTATTGGTGTTGTGAAATCCTCTGTGGAATCGAAAGATGTTTCTGTGCGAAGTCTGCTGACGCTGGCGGATTTGCCTCCCGAAATCCTACAGCATGTCTTCACTTTCGCTGACCCCATCACTCTTGGGCGGCTGATTTGTGTCAATCGTACCTTCCGTTCGCTTCTTGATCCTGCGTGTCGTCTGCCCCCGAATTCTGCATCTAGCATGATAAAACACTTGCCCATACGGAAGCAGGATTTCATTTGGACCATTTCACGCAGAACTTTTCTCCAAGGATTTCCAAAGCCAATGGATGCGATGACCGAGCTCGAGATGTGGAGACTTGTCCGAGGGCATTCTTGCCAATTCTGTGGAAAGAAGGTGACCCAACTTCTTTCGTACTCGACATCCGATCCTTGGAATGCTGGGCCTGGTTTGGACAATGTTCGCCCTATTTGGCCTTTCAGGGTTCGATCATGTGGCCGTTGTCTCCAACCAAGGCTTGTAAAGGTGAGTTTCCGAGGAGATCCTGATCCTTAGCCACCGTTTAATCACTCGCAGGACACCGAATTGGTTTTTTCTAGCAGCTCTGCATTGCGTTCTGGACTACCTTTCGCAATCCTGACACCCGAAATGAACTATATTCCATCTTCCGTCCTTCTCCACAGGGCTCCACCTCCACACATTGAGCTCATTAAGTACTACTTCCGACCTCAAGTTGAGGAGCTTGAAAGAAGATTTCACAGTGTGGAGGCTCTGGGGACTGCCACACTAGGAGAATGGAAAAAGGGCCTCGAGACTTCCGGACAGGAGAGGAACGCTGACGCAACTCGTTTCGAGCAATGGGAGCTTCATAATGGCTTCACCAGGATTTCCGTTCCACAAGGCCAGAGTTCTATCGCCATGCCTGCTAATTTCGGAGACTATGCAAATCAAGAATATCCTATGCCGAAGATTGATCGCATGCAGCAGATTGGTTTGCGATCAGCCGCAGGAACACCATCCTCGGGATACGCTGCCTTGGAGTCGTCCATTGCTGACTCAACTTCCGGTGGTAGGCATCATCAGTCCCATTTTTTGTTTCTATGCGTCATAGTCATCGAGGGACCGCTGTTTCGGCATCAGAACTGACCCTATCCACGCAGAATCCCATTACACAGCTGGCAAGCTGTCCACCAAAGCTCTGCCTGGCCCATCCGCAACTACCGGACCGTTTCCTCGCCAGGATCCTCTGGGCCAATCGACCTTGCAACCTCCTCGCCAAAGAACCGAACGTAGTCAGAAGGAAGCAAAAGAGGCCAGAATAGAACGCCGCAAAGAGATTGAGAGACGCTGTTTGGCTCTAAGCCCGCCAATCATGCCATCTACTCTGACCTACATGGATGCTTTCCAAGCGGCAATCTTGATATCTCTACCTCTTGATGACAAGGGCTGGGATGTCCTCAAACCACGGCTCTTGGCCCAACGCGCGGATGCCGAACAACGGGAGATCAGAGCTGCCCTTAGCGATCCGTCTGTGCAACAAGCCAAGCGCCAACAGGTCGAAGAAGAGCAGCGCGTGGCTCAAGAAAATACTACTCACATGTGGCACGGGCTGAAAATTTCCAGCCGGGAGAAAATCAGAAAATTTGCCGATGAATTCATACATCTGACCTGGTCCGATGGCCGTGCCGTGACAAAAGCCACGGCAAGTAAATTCGCAGCAGAAGTTCTCTGCCACATACGACAACACTTTGACGAAGCCATTGCCCAAGAAGACCACATGCTTTCCCGGAAAGGCATCGCGTTTCCACAAGATCCAGAGTCTTTGGCTTGCAGAAAACTGAAGTTGCACGATATGAAGTGGGCATTTACAGAATTCGTGCAACCGCACACCCAGCGCTTCGGAAAGGAACTATTCCTATGCCACGTGTGCGACACCAATCAGAAACTCTTTGCGTTTGAGGCTATCATCCAACACTTTGCTTCAAAACATACCAATGCCCTCAGTCACGGCAATAGCATCGTTTCCTGGGATGCTGACTGGCCTATCGAGCCTCCATTCGACCCGCATCCAAATCTTCTCTGGGCTCTAGGAACGACTAGCAGTGCTCCGAAGGGTCAATCGCTTCAACAGTCGCACTCACACCTCTCACGCGGCATGCCAATTTCAGCTCAGAAGGAGCCGAGGTCTTTGAATGCAATTGCGCAGAACGGCCCACCTTATACTGTATCAAACCGCTATGAAACACCGTCAGGCTATAATCCGGGCAATATGAACTCCCACTACCCTACCGGATTTGGTAGTGCAGCTGGAGCAGGAACTTTTACCCGTTCCTCTATTGCTAGGTCTGAGGCTTCTAGAATTACCATGGAAGATGAACACGATCCTCAACATCCCAGCGCCCGGGCCCCACATACAGGAGTAAGATATCATCGAGACTCCTTCACGGGTGGGAGACTTGGACAGCGGACAGTACCGCACCACCTACCAATTGACCTCCACGTTTCACGTGACTGGGAACCTTGGAGAGAAGAACAGCCACTTTCCCACAGCTCCATGGTTTATTCGTATGAAGATGGCTCGTCTAGGTTTTCATATGGTGGTTCACTTGCAAGAGTGCATGGAGTGAGGTCTGAAACTGGAAGAGAAAGTAGAGCTACCAGTCATATCTCTGTTCATAAAGAGAAAGACTCCGAGCCCGGAGCATCGCTCAGTCAACCGCAAACCTCGAAACTCGGCATCGATCAGACCTTGAACGAGAGTGCGGTCCAGGGCTTCCTCGAGAGCTTCGACCCAATGGTTGGCGGAAATTCCTCGAGCAATGCCAAGACCGGTGTTGGTACCGTGCACCCTCATGAGCACCAATTGCCTGTTAGCATGCCGTTGTCACAACGGGTTGGTGGGTCACCCCTCCTTCACCAAAATTGGGACACATTCAGCAGTGTTTCCTCGAGCCATCTTCCTCCTTTCCCGCCTCCAGCGCAGGAGGCTTCTTTGCCTATACGCGAGCTTGAGCAGCATACTGAACCGCTCGACAATGCTGCAACCCAACAACATTACAGCATTTCGCCGGCATCCACTCGGCGCTATGAAGTTTCGCGAGGTTCTGCTTCTGGTGGCAGATACGTGGAGCAGAGTCCTGAGCTTCCGCATCGCCTTCGATATGGAAGCGAAAGCGAAGATCCACGTGATGTAGCCTCGGCCAACGCGGAGCCTTTATACCAACACCGATACGTGTATGATCGGGATGGAAGGAAGTATGAGGAGATACGGGAGATGCCCGTTGAGAGATACCCAATCCAACACGACAGATTTTCAAATGGTTTTCGTGAACCATATACGCAGGCTGGGAGGCACTATGTGGATGATAGAGGCTACTTTGTCCACGGGGCAGTCGGACGGGAAGATTTGGGCCGTCCCATGCCCAGAACATATCAAGCCAACAATATCGACCACCTTCCTCAGCAGACTACAAGGCCATCATTCGATGACCGCTATCGTGGCGAGGAACAGTTGGTCCCAGAGCTTCAAACGCGAACGCTCATATTCGACGATCGAGATGTCATTTACCAACCAATCGAGCCACCCATGCGGGCAACAGCTCGCTCGTTGGGCAGGAGCCGTCCTGACGACTGAAGGGGCTCTGCTCCGCGAGCGGGCGGTGGGAAGCGCTCGACGTCCGTGGAAATACACGCAATTTTGAAGGGCTGAGGCCTATCTCATTCATGGGCCTAAGCAGGTGGTAATTACAAAACGAATCGGGGAAAGAGATTTCTGCTGTTTCTGATTTTCAACGATACCCCTTTGCGTTTTCCCCGGCGATGGAATATCACTGCTGCTAATCGCATTACGTCCTCATACGGACAGTCAAATAATATTTCTACTCTATCCCATTCGTCTTCTTGCAGGTTTCCGGCTTCTAAAAGCGTGGTTGGTGCTATAGCATCGTCCCCCTACTACTCAAGCCGGTGAGGCGAGCGCTGATGTTGTAAAGTTCAACGTTGCGCTGTGTGTTGGCAACGACCCAGCACAGTGGACATGGCCAACATCAGCACGTGGGCACGGGACTAAGCCAGAGGGACTGTTAATTTTTTTTTTGGTCTCGTCGGGAGCAGGCATTTAGCACAGGCATGCTGCGCACAGCATGCATCAGTGCCCAACGTGAGGCGGCCCCACTCCCAGCATGTGACTCCTGTCTTTAGCGGACGCAACGTGCACCACGCTTGATCCGCAAGCATTTTCCAATGGTGGAAACGTTTCCCGAGCGTGAAACTCGTTACAATCGCACGAGTAATACCACAGCTGGACCATGTGCTGCCAGACCCTCTGCGTGGCTCATTCCGATGTGCCGTGTATCACATTAACACTGGAGGCCTTCCGTTCTTGTAGCAAGTGTCGGGGGCCCCTAGATGACAACGACTTTAGTGCGAGGCAGATAGGGCTGCAGCTACCTGCCCCGGCTTATGCACAAGAGAGCAGAAGAAATTTTTTACGTTGGCTCAGTTCGGCCTGGTGGCCCAATACGATGGATGTCACTTTAAGCCGTATGCGACAAGTCAAGGATTGGTAAGGCTGGTGCGTCATGGCCCCTTCATGTGATATGGTGCTTTCTCGCCGCTGGTTGGTGATTGTCACACTTCAAGGAAATTGAAGGCTTCGCCAAATTTTATGATCTCAACAAGTCCACAGTGATCGACTACGTCAAAACCAGCACCTCGCCCAGAAATAAGATTACTATGCTTTGCCCTCGAACGAAGACAAAGTCAACCTAGGCTGAAGGGAGATGGCGGTGGCTTCACCGCGACTTCGGGCTCGTCGGAAAGATCGACCACAGCCTTGGGCTTGACGTGACTGATTTCCCGGTTCAGCATCCGGTACGCCAAACGGTCGACAAAATCAGGGAAGGACACCGTATTAGCCTTCGGGAACAAGCCCTAAAACCAGCATCAGGGAAAGGGTAGTCAAGTGGTGACAGTCGCAACAGCTGTCGGTGACTGGAGCTGTGCTGAGCCTGAGCCTGAGGCAAAAGCGATACTGACTTCCCCACAGTCCGGATCTGTTTCCGAGCCATAATTCGGACAAGGGCACAGGGTCAGAAGGTGGCAGAGGCAGGCAAAGAAGAAGGGTACTGATAGAGAATGGCGAAGCGAGGTTGCAGGGAAATCTGTCGTGTAGATCCAGCGCTCAATCACGAGCCGACCGCCGGCCAGCGGTTACTTATTGACGAAAGCAGTCATGACAACCAGTAGCGACAGGAATCTTGTTGTCAAGGTCGACGTTGATAGCAGTCAAGATCGGTCAAGGTCAGTGAAAGCTAGCTGTGGTTAGGCGTTCACCGGCAAGAATGCTTTAAAAAGCTAAACCTAGTTGAGGACTGGCAGATCCAGCCGCAGCAGCCGGGCGTGGCAACCTGTGCCCTTCGGCGGCTCCCCCTCCCACTCACTCCACCTCCATCTTTCTATCCAAGAATCCATCCAACCAACTTCGGCTTCTCTTCTTACCCGCCAACTATCATCGTCTTTCTCACTCTACCCAACCTTGTTCATCCTCTCGTCGCGTTGGCATCTGCATCGCGTGCGCAACATCGTCTTACCATAGGATCGACAAAACACACCATCTTAAGACCGCCCCAAGTGAATCGTCCGCGGGCATTTCGTAGCCCTTCCTCCAATAATCTTCCGCCCTCGTCGGCAAAACATCAACAACCATTCGTCTCTCCCTCGTCTTCCGCCTTGCCTCGCGCATCTGCATACATGTATGTACCTCTCATTTGCCTTTCCATTTCTTGCCATTAGGTATTATTATCTTAGATCGCGATGCTAGTTTGCCGATACTAGTATTGCCAATGGCGTCAATCCCAGCTGGCTGACCGCAAACCAGACCTGCATCTCATCTGCAGCTGTCCGTGCCCGCATAGCATCACTGCGCATTCTCGCGTGTCGCATCGCCTCGCCGCCATCCTGCTGGCTGGTTTCACTGTCTAGCTGGTGGTCTCGGTCAAGCTTCGACCTAGTCTGCCGCCTTCGAGTTCGTCATTCGTACCCGGCGTCCTGGTAGACCGCCTCATTCGACGCTCCTTCGCGGGTACCGAGACAGGTGCAGGTCCGCCTGCACGACAACGCATCCACCCACAATCCACTCCTGGTGCCTGTCAGCCCCCAGAAACCGCGCCGGCGACCATCATTTTGGGCACGAACAGTAGCCGGAGAAAGCGATCGTCTGACCTCTTGCGGCGGAAGTGACGCAGGCCAGCATTAGGCATTCTGCATCGGTGTCGCCCCAGTGTGTGACGTGGTCACTGCCTCCAACCAAGCAATTTTCGCCCTGCAATCCGGCCGCTGCGGCTATCCTTCAGACAACCGGACTACATCATGTCGGCCTCCCCACCCAAGGAACCCGATGTCGAACAGAACGCACAATCTGGTGAAGAGCAGGAGCATATGGACCGCGATCAAGAAGGAACACAAGGCACCGGCTTGGACTTTGAGGTCAAGGAGCAGGACCGATGGCTCCCGATAGCAAATGGTTGGTGCAATTCTCATTATGTCCCCGTGCGTTTTCAGGTCTATGTTCTGGCTGTTTCGTACTGGTGTCACCAGACGCGCAGGTTGGACCTTGGATTTTTGATTTGTTCGACCCTTGCGTTACAAGCCATGCATCTTTGCGCGCGTCAGGAACATTGCATTTCCCCTCTGTACGAATCCGAACGTGCGACGCTGCAGCTGCTCTTTAGCCAGCTTCGTCTCATTCGTCGTTGCTTCTCTTCTCCTCAGCCATGGTTCGGGTCGCAGCTCTCCTACACGCTGACTGGTGCGGTAACTCGACCACTCACAAAGCACTGTCAAAGTCTACTTCAAGCACACATCCCCTCCATCATGCCCTCCATCAAGTCAGAACAGGAGCGCAAATCATCTTCATTGTCCAAGAAGCGTCATGGGGGTCGATCGTCGGATTCGTCAATCATGTCGTCCATGTCAGATGCTAACATACACAACTTTGCACCAGTTGCCCGGATCATGAAGACCGCCCTGCCCGACAATGCCAAAATCGCCAAAGAGGCCAAGGAATGCATGCAGGAGTGTGTGAGCGAGTTCATCAGCTTCATCACCAGCGAAGGTCCGTTGTTCATCTCTCTCTCCCTCCCATTTCCACAGCGACGGGAATCATTGACTCACGTTGCACAGCATCCGAGAAATGTCAACAGGAGAAGCGCAAGACGGTCAATGGGGAGGATATCCTCTTCGCCATGACGTCGCTTGGGTTCGAGAACTATGCGGAGGCCCTCAAAATCTATCTGTCCAAGTATCGCGAAGTAAGTTCAGTGTCCTTCCCGTCCCCTCTTCCTCTCCTTTGTCCACTTGACGGGGAATTCAATCTGAACAATCGAACTGATTGGGATGAGACCCAATCCACAAGGGGCGAGAACCAGAACAGACCTACCAGCAGCGGCGGTTATGCCGGCGGCGGGAATGCCCAGGGCAATACCGCGCCAGGCGGCGGTTACCCAGGCGGCCAACCCGACAATGCCAACGAACTACTGAGCCAGGGTCATGGCCTGAATGCGAACGACCCCGATGCGACCGGTTCCTACGGCTATCCCAGCGCCGTGCCCACCGGCCACAACGGCATCACCGGCGACAACTTTTGAAGCGTCCGGCGAGAATGCGCGAGGGTGCAAAGGCGGCTCCGGGGCAACAGAGGACGAAAGTACACCATCTGCCAATTCCTCGAGCACGGCCAGTTGGATTAATGGACCGGTGGAATGAGGCTTGGAAGGAGAAGACGAAATAAGGAAGTCGCGCTTCATTCGTTAATCATTCTGTGACTGTACTTGCAGCATGAAGATCTGCATGGGAAGGAACCAACGGGCGGGCTGTCTGAATACGGGAGATTTCGCGATGTATTGGACTTAATCGAGACGAACCGTCCCGGGACGAGTGTGTTCGGTGGTCAGTACGATGAGAAGAGCGGAGATAGCATGGAGTCGAGTCAGGCATGACGGCTCAACGAAACACGAGAGCAGCATTGGCGATGAATCCGACCCGCTAGACGGACTCCGCAGCCAGGCAATTTCTGCTGTGACAACGCATTCTCAACACGGGCGTGAAGTGACCGACGGATGTGCTTATCAGACAGCGCTTTATCTCCCCAGAATGCTGCATATGTGCGCCCTTTGCAAGACACCATGGCAGTCAGGTATGTACCTTCCTGAAGTGAAAATCCGAGGGAGTTGCACGTGAGATAGCTCCCTCGGCCTTGGGATGTGATTGGCGGGTCGGAGATCTCACGCCGACGGTCAGCAAGGGCGCAATCTGTCAATCGAAGGGCGAACGGCCGACGCCAACCGCTGATTTCCTTCTGCTTCACCTTTCCCTCACCCCCTGGTCACGCTCACCACGCTCCAAGTCACTCTTCGATTTACATAATCCCTTCCAAGTCTATCCAGTCCCCTACTTCGTCGTATGTAATATTTACGACTGGGACGTCACACGGTTCGGCCTGCTCCGCGTCTCATTTATCATTCAACCGTGTTGCCCGTGCGAATTTGCTACTTGGTCTGCCGGTGTGTAAAGGGTGAATCGAATTATCACGTCCGACTTTAATCACAATGGCTCCCCATGCCGAGCTTGAGGCGCTCACAGACACTTCCACTATCGTCCTGAACGACCCAGTCCTTAGCAACGGCGAGACTCACGCCGTCTTTACACTCGACGATGTCTTGGCACACCGCCAGAAGTCCACCCCGCCCTCAAGAGGCGTTGCTGCCTTTTCAGAAGCCGACATGTTCAAGAGCAAAGACGCCTTGAGGAGACCAAAAGCTAAGCGATGGGACCATCGCCTCTCTACGGAGAGCAAAGCTAGAACCGCCTCCTCGCTGAAAGGAGCTATGAAATTCTTCAAGCCCGATACCATCAGCCTCTGTGGGGGATTGCCTTCAAGGTTGGTCTAAACTCCCACTGTTGCTTTGGCGGCACGCCTTTTCTAAACCATGCCCCCCAGTGACTACTTCCCCTTCGAGAAGCTCAGTGCAAAGGTCCCTGTCGCGCCCGAGTTCTCAGAGGCTGACACCGCCAAGTCTGGGAAGGACTTTTCGAGTGGCAAGCACGATGCCAAAGAAGGAAAATCATTCCTCGATCTCTCAATTGCCCTCAATTACGGTCAAGCCATGGGTCCAGGAGCACTGGTTCGATTTGTCACTGAACATACCGAAATCGTCCATCATCCGCCATACTCGGATTGGGATGTCTGCTTGACCTCTGGCAGCACTTCCGCCTTGGAAATCGCTTTGCGAATGTTCACGGAGAAAGGGCATTATGTCATAACCGAAGAATACACTTTTAGCACCGCCATAGAGACGGTAGATCCTCTGGGCTGCAAAATGCTGGGCATCAAGATGGACGCCGACGGAATGCTGCCCGATCACTTAGACCAGGTTTTGTCGACATGGGACGAATCTGCCCGAAAGGCGCCAAAGCCATTCCTAGTGTACACGGTGCCGACTGGGCAGAATCCGACAGCGAGCACCCAATCACTCGAGCGAAGAAAGCAGCTCTACGCGCTGGCAGAGAAGCACGACCTCTATATCCTCGAAGACGAGCCATACTACTTCCTCCAGATGGACCCTTATGTCTCAGGCCAGACGCACTCCGTCCCGATACCATTCAAGCCCGTCACGGTACCCGACTTCCTGAGAAATCTTGTCCCTTCATACCTCTCCATCGACACTTCTGGCCGTGTTCTGCGACTCGATTCCTTCTCCAAGATTATCGCTCCTGGCTCCCGCTGCGGCTGGGTTACCGGCTCCAAGCAGATCATCGAGCGCTTTATGCGCCACAATGAAGTCAGCGCGCAAAACCCTGCGGGCTTCGCAATGATCCACCTGTACAATCTACTCGAAGAGAATTGGGGCCACAAAGGGTTCCTTGAGTGGTTGATGTATATCCGCGCAGAATACACTCGCCGACGAGATATCATCGTCAACGCATGCGAACAATATCTCCCAGTAGAGATATGCAGTTGGGTGGCACCCAGAGCGGGCATGTTTCATTGGGTCAAGGTCGACGTGACAAAACACCCTTTGTATGATTCCAGACGCAGGGTCGATGGAAGTGTTGACTATCCCACACTACTCGAAATTGAGGAGGCAATGTTCCACGCCGCAGCCGAACAGTCAGTTCTGATTGCGAGAGGATCATGGTTTAGGGCTCAGAGAGGCAGCGATACTGAATTGTTCTTCCGCACGACTTTCGCTGCGGCTCCAGCCGACAGAATGGTCGAGGCTATCAAGAGAGTTGGTGCGGCACTTAGGAAAGAATTCAACCTGGAAGAAGCTTCTGAGAAGAGCCAGAATGGGCATGCGAGATGAGTCCGGAATCAGTCGACAAGGCCTTGTATCATTGCATGGAGTACTAACTGGTGCAAGGCAAGAATAGACGTCTGGCGCAGGGAAGCGCCGTCGGCACAACAGCTCTTCTACGACATGTACAGAACAGAGACTACTACATCGCTCTGGAGAAAACTCCGCCATGATCAGTCCTATTGAGCGGCAGGGCTCGACGCTTGGGCTGTGTTTGTTGGCTGAGATACCTGCATTCTCCAGTATTACAACCTAACCCGAGCTTATCAATTCTCAGCATCCAATGCATGCGCGCCGCATTGCTCAATACGAGCTCAGAACGTGGGTCTTCTCGCGAGCAAGCAAGACAAATGACATCTGGCTCGTCCAGTGGTCTAGCCTCAAACAAAGAAGAGAGAGAAAAACCAAAGCGCCCGCGCCCGAGCACTCTACTCTGTCTCTGCCAGACGGCCAGTCAATAGGACAAGATAAATCCTGCTCTCGAGGGGGAACCGAGAATAGATAGGTTATCAATACTTTACTCGTGCCAGCAGTGCTCTGGTCGGGAGAAACCGCTCCCCTCGAAGCCCCATCCACACCAGAATCCAACACGATCCGTCCAGTCAGAGAGATGTGTCCAACATTTCATCCTTCCTGCCACGTACATACGCACATACGCACATACGGACGGTAGCCTTCCTAATCTCCGAACACTTTTGTAAACGCAGATCACATAGCAGATGACGTGAGGCTTACCCGTACACCGCGCGTGGACTATCAGTCTATGTACACGGAATGCCTTCTCTGGGTAGCAGGTACGGACTGGGACTAGGACTAGTACCCGAGTCCCACTCCCTCGCGGATCCTACATTCGTACGGCCCTCTTGCGGACGAGTATCTGAAGGATGTGTTCGTCGCCATATGCAAATGGACGATGACGGTTTTGATAGGTGGGTGAGTGGTGGATCAATGATTTCGATGGGGATACAGCATGTACCGTCCTCGTCCAGGGATCGTGCCGGATTGACCTGGATACGAATAGGGAGGACGGCATTTCAAAAGTTCCAGATAGGTGTGCTCCGTATACAGTAAAGGCTCTCTCATTCTGTGGTCAATCTGATTGCGAATACAAGTACAGAGTTGTCTGCTTCCCGCCACAGATCGAGGTACAACTCGCGCGCATGACATGTATCACGCATTTTCGCTGTAAAGCTCAAAGGGAATGCTGCTCAGCCAGGACATGTCCCCTCCTAGATCGAAATCGAACCTCAGGTCCGATGGCTCGAAGAAAGTCTGGTCCATCAACGAAGGGGCTGTTGCTCCCGTGATGGTGGCGGTAGTGGTGGGCGCGAAATCATTGCACGCATCAGCAGATAAGATGGTGCTTGGGCCCAAACTAACACTGCCACTCGCGTCTGTTCCCCCATTGTGGTTGGTGAAGGACCAGTTCTGTGCGCTGGCTGTCTTCTTCGCACTGGGTTGGAGGTCTGTGCCGATACTATTAACCCTGGTGAGGTCCTGAGCATTTACGTTGTTCAATTCGCTCGGAAGCGACTTTTGAGATTGTTGTCGGGGCCCTTGGCCGGGGATTTGGTCAAACAACAGCTCGATCGCCGCGGCGCATCTCTTCGTATGCTTACCAAAGCTCCCGTATCGGTGCAACACGGCCGTGACCGTCCGTGAGGCGTTCAAGATGACCTCTTCCCCACCTATCTCCTTTTCGATTGTCGCGTTCAGTCTTGCTGCCACGAGGACCGTCGCGGCAGTGTACAGGTAGAGAATGCAATACCACCAGGCCGGTAACTTGTCATCAAGGAGTTCTACTCGAACCTCGGAGTGAACTTTGCCGAAAAGGTTGACAGAGTCCAGTGCACTCTGTACGCACATGACCGAGCATTGTAGTGCCAGTTTGTACGCCAGCGAGTCTCTTTCAATGTGGTCGTCGTGATGGCAAATGGTGCAGAATCGAGACAGGACCGGCCTGAAGAGCAGAGTCCGGATGTGCGAGTAACGGAGGTAGAGCACCCTGGCTTGACGAGCCTGAGTCAAATTCTGTGGGGTATCCGACCCGAGGGCAAACCGGAGATGCAAAGGCAGAGCTCTTTGCCAGGTGGAATATTTGCCGTCCATTTCGAGCACCGTACCTGCCGCTCTGGAACCGAGGGCGCCGAAATAGGGAGTGTAGCTATCATCTGCCACGGAGCTACGTTCAGCCGGCGGATTGTAAAGCGCCAGGAGAGTTTCACTCATGATCTCGTACAGTTGTAGAGTCTCGAGAAAGAAATGGAGGTCTGGAGAGGACGCACCAAAGGGGAAGAGTTCCCTGTGGCAGGTGCAATCACTGACACCTGGATGAGGGAGCGGCCGAGGTACCGACGCTGCAACTTGTGGCGTGATGATGGTGGGCCGGCCGAATGTCATTGACAATGTGCGGTCCATGAGTACGCACCCATGCCAGACCTTGCGGAGGAAATCATCCGGCCTGTCGTTATGCGCTCTGGCACTGGTGGAAGGCAAGTCAAGGCCAAGACTCTGTGCAATGCGGATCGCCAGGCCAACAAATAGCCAGCACTGGTGCGGCTCTCTTGTGCTCTGTAAGTACTGACCCATGAGCAGGAGGCATTGAACCGTATGTACAGATTGAAATTGGAGAAAGTCGAGATCCACGTATCCCTGAGCGCGCTTAAAGTAGACTTCGCCCGAGCTCACTCGCTCTTGAGGACGGATCGACGAGTTGAGGATGCAGGCCACCGCGAAGATGGCATTCAATAGACATATAAAGCATACCTCATCGTCCATGGTGGGGTTCCCCGCCCACAGGCTCTGATACTTGCCCATGAAATCATCTTGGTCGATGAACGGATACAACGGATCCACCAGTCGCCAGTACACGTCGAGGAGTTTGTCCGCCTGTTGCCTCGAGGGGAGGACATAATCAGGGTTTCGGAACCGCCTTTGTCGGTGCAAGCCGGTCACCCCTGCTAAAGGCGTGGTAGAAGGTGGTTGCTGCGCCGAACCCGGAGACCACTGTTGGTCGAGGACGGCTTTGATCCGGTTCATAAAGCTCGCGGCACTTGAGTCGCCGACCACGCTCTCTTCACCATGTCCACCTTCTTCTATCAGACCCATCATCGCATTTGCGCCAGGGTGGTGGTTCTGATCCGAGGTTGACTGAGGCGTAGATGGACTTGGTTGATCGCTGCTCTCCGGCAGAGACTTCCTCCGATGGACTCTTTCCAACTCGTCAATCCGAGACTGCAAGCGCACAATTTCCAATTTGGATGCCCCGGTACTGCGTTTCTTCCTTACGCCCCATTCGCAATGCGCATTTGTGCCAGATCGTTTTTGGCACGGACTACACACCGGCTTCAAGCCATCGCACTTGATCTTCTTTTCCCTACATTGATCGCAGGCTGCGGCCACTTTCTGTCGCTTGGTGGGTCTCTCATCGCCAGCCACAGCTTCTTGTTGCTGATGCAGAAGCGGCGACGTCGACGGCACGTCTCCCGGCCCGGCGGTCATGTTTTCGGTTGCCAGAGAGCTTCCAGAGACTGAATAATATTCAGAACTAGTGGGCGACAGATTGAATGGCAAGCGCCAGACTCTGGTGCTACCATATTAGCGAGCGACGTGTTTCAGGATGTCTAGCTATGGGCAATGGGCGGGTAATTAGATGAGATGGTCGCACAGTACGGAGTCCACGGAGTCGTCGAGTCGAAGCCGACGGATGTACACTTCGACTTGTCTGCGTCACGCCGTACTTCTGCGTGTCAGCCGCGCATGCTTCGACGAAGCTCACGTGCTCGAACGTCAGCGAGTCAGCCTTGCGAGCCTCGTCCCCTAGATCCCACAGCCTTGCAGGGGGGTTCTCAGCAGGACCTATACCTCTGGCTCCCAAGTCGAGCAGATAACGAGGTGGAAGCAGTCCGGCCCTATTGGGAGTGACGACCTGAAGCTTAACAAACGGGCGTAAAAGGATGTAATCAATAACTGCAACAATTGGCTGCGGCTCTAATTCGCATCTTCCAGCCATGCATGTATTACCAACATCATATCAAAGGTTTCGTCCGCAGGGAGCGAGATCTTTTTCTCTACAGTTCATCGTGACCACTTCTGCTGCCGATATCCGAACACGAAAAGCTGCTTGCTTTGTTGATGTCTCCCTGTTGGTACACCAACGTCTTTGGGTAGCGGCACAGGTCCCTCGTGATTTCAACGCCTTGTTCCGTTCTGATGAGCGCTGGCAAAACTTCAGGAGCCTTGCCGCCTTCCACCCACGAGACCAGTGCTCCAAGGGCATCGACAGGGCTAGGACCCGTTCCGCCAAAGCAATGGCCGACACCAGGGGCGAAGAAAAGGCGTTGAAACTCGTCGACGGCATCCGCTCCACCGAATGTCTTTTCCAAACCCTCCCGATATCGAAGCATACCACGTGGATTGATATACTCGTCTGCCAGGCCGAACCATGTTAACAATTTGCCACCGGCCTGCTTGAACCCAGAGAGGTCGAGCTGCTGGTTTCCAAAAAGCGGCCCAAGCCGAGTCACGGACTGTTCAAAGCCGTGTTCGTACTCGGGATAAGTCATCTTGGACATGTCGAGACTCGGATCTTGAAGGGCAAAGTATTTGAGCCAACCCTCGGCGACAACAAAAGGGACGATTTCTCGGGTGCCGTTTTCGTTCAGAACAACGTTTGCATGCAAGGCGAAATCGGCGCCAGTCGCCAAGCCATACCAGAGTTGCTTCCCCTCAGCAGTACGGGGACCTTCGAGGATCTTGCGCACAATCTCTGCATGGGCACTGGTTATCGTCAGGTCTTGTGTCGATTTGCAGCGAACTCTTTTTCTGATGGTGAACGGATCGGGGACCACGCAGCCTTCGCCGCAGGAAAATGTTTTGCCGACTAAGCTGTCTGTGTCGAATTCGCAAGTTTCCAGAACCTCGTGGCTGGAGATCAGGCCATCAGTGGCGCCGTCGAGGGGATCACATTTGGCGACGATCGCCTTTTGATACTCTTCGAACACGCAGGCTGGTGGAATCTCCGAGTTCCGCATGACCACAGTTCCCCAGTAGTCCGACGGGACCAGTTCAGTAAAATCGATGGCCGGGGCCGTGGCAAGGATGCCGTCAAAGTCGTGTGGGTATTTGGCGGCGGCGGCATATCCCTGACGGCCCCCTTGTGAGCAGCCGTGCCAATACGAGTATTCCGGATCGGAGCCATAAAACTGCTTGATCACGTCCTTGGACGACACGGCCATGTCGTGTATCGACCGCCAGGCCAGATTGAGTTGTAAGGCTTCGTTGGGAGTACCGTCGTCCTTCAAACCCCATACACCGGTTTGAGGATCAACCGTATTGTCAACTGTTAGGCCGCCATCGGTCGTCGAGGCAGCATATCCTTTTCCGACCTGCCCGGCGACAATGGTATCACCAAGCCCTGCGGCGAGACCACCCCCGCCGGTGGCCTGATATCGGCCATTCCAATTCTCCAGAGGCAGCCAGACGTTGACGTAGACAGTATCGTCAGCATCGGTGTGTCTCAGAGTCAGAGTGACATTGCAGAAGCTGAGGTCGCTGACCGCAGGTCCTTGAAAGATTGGCAATGCTGGAAAGCTGTAGTTGTGTCTTTCCTCGGCGACAAAGCTCAACACTTCGGCACCCGGGATCACTGGCGGGATGAGATTCGCACATGGCGTGGCAATGGGGTACTGGCCGAAGGCGACTTGTGACGAGGCCATGGTTGGAGTTGGCGGTGAGGGAAAGAGAAGGAAGCGTGAGATGCCCAGATTTATGTATCTATCCTCCGTCCGATGATCGGCCGTTCTTACAGCGAGCGCCTGAGAGGGGTTCGGGCTTGGCGCAATTTGTGCGTGGTTTCCATGCGTCTGCACAAAATGGCTGAAGACATGGACATATCTACGCACGAGGCTTTAGGACTCGGGAGAGGGCCATATGCCGCATTCACCTACCGACCACCGTTAGAAAACATTTGTTCCAGACGATGAGGCGACAGGCGGCTCTGCGAGACATGATTCGAGGCTTGGTTTGTCCATGTTATACAGCTTCTCCTAGTCGCCAATAAAACTCGATAGGATAAGCCTAGGTCTGGCACTGTGCGGCTTCGAGATTTGGAATTTGGTCCTCTACAGGCCTGTTGTCCGTACCTAGGCCCCTTGCGAGATCTTCTAAAGGCTCGT
The DNA here is from genome assembly GCA_000835435.1 of Phialophora macrospora. Taxonomy (NCBI): domain Eukaryota; kingdom Fungi; phylum Ascomycota; class Eurotiomycetes; order Chaetothyriales; family Herpotrichiellaceae; genus Phialophora; species Phialophora macrospora. The sequence goes on from KN846960.1 coordinate 1,921,867, forward strand.
CTTGTCACTGTACGACCCCGTGGGGACAGACACAAATCTCCACTTTATCCCCGCGGACTTCTCTATCCGAAGCATGCCTCGATTCGTATCATGGGCTGTTGACGTAGTGATAGTACTCTATTCAGCAACACAACCATACGTTCATTACCTCAAGGTCTACTCACGCCTCGGAAGCACTCCGTTCCCTCGGCCTCGAACAGTCCGATGGCATGGTGTCTTACGTACACGAGAAGCAGTACCAAGATGGTCTCTTCAACCCCCAGGGATTTCTTTATCACTGCTACCCGCACCATTTGCTGCGGTTGATGAACTGGTAACTTTTCCCATCTCAGTGACCATCGGATAGAGCGAACCCAGCCGAGCACCATTTCGACAATGCCTTTCGGAAGTCTCAAGACCAAGCAGGCCAATGCCGTCCCGGCGTTCTCCCCATCGTACACAAAAGCTCGAGTCGAATGGGCAAACATTGACATGATCCTCATCAGCTTCTACACCAAGGCCGAGGCTATTGCAAAGTACATACCGGAAGAACTCGAGATCGCAGAGGAACCGCTGGTCACCTACTTCATCGCCAACTGGGGTTTCAGCAGCATGAGCGCTTACACCGATTTTGTCGGCTACGTCGAAGCCAAGTACAAGGGCAAAACGTATGACTTCGCCCTGGAATTGGTGCTGTAAAACAAGGCTGCACTATTTCTGGGTCGTGAACAGTTCGGCATGCCGAAAGTCATTGGCCACGTTGAGTTTGACCGCAGGAACTGCAGTAGCAGTGATCGAGGTGCTCTCACCGCATATGCGGAGCGACCAGTCGGGCACAGGAGCATCCAGTTCAGCTTCAAGGCTGACGCGAGAGTCCATGGCGTCCAACCTCTCCCTCCACCAGAGAAACAGGTCCTTGTTCTGAGGATCATTCCCGGTGCTGGCGTCGGCGAAGATCCCGTCGTACGCGAGTTTGTTTCCTTGCACATGCAGGTTACTGAAGGCGAGGTGTGGTCGGGAACGGGGTCCATCAAGCTTAACCCAGGGTCTGAATTCGACATTGCACCCAACATCTCGATCATGCGTTACAACAGCTCACTCTTTACCTCTCATGGAAGTCGCCAAGTGGATGGCTTGGCCAAGACTCATAAATTGTAGAGCGCGGTTGTGGAGCACGCACTCCAAGAGCAGACAGTCTGATCCTGGATTGTCGTCGCTCGGGTGGTCTGAACACAGAAAGCTCAAACGTCGGAAAAATAGCATAGTTGGACCCAAGTGACCATTCTTATCAGTAGTATCAGAAGGTACACAATGCCCGGCCCCCACACTGAGAGCACCAAGTCCGCTACAATCTTATCATTGGTAGCCGAGCCACTCTTTAATCGTCTGCAGCTGCACTTGTCGAGCGTGTAGCACACTAGGCTTGTCGCCTGGATAGCTCGCTATCATCTCCTCCCCATGCGCCGACAACGATGTGAACATATACCTCGAAGCATTGCGATCCTGCGTAAGTGGCAACGGATCAATTCCCACGGAAGTGGTGGGATCCATCTCATTGTATGCAAAGAGGATCCTCTTTGCGTTGACCAACTCATCGCGAGTAATATGGTATTTCTTCTCGACGTACTCTTGCGTAGGTGGCACCAGATTGTACAGGGTTTTGCAAGTTGTTGGGTCTGATTCTGTTTGGATGGAAGTGGGCACGAAGATTGTCCCGTTGGGAATCTCGTTTGAACTCAGTGGGAAATATCTGCAGACGAGATAGTTGAAAGTATCCTTTTGAAGAGAGGGGTTGTCCGATTCGGTGGTATTCCACTCAATGCAGGGATACAGAGTAGGTGGATAGTATGTTGTCAGGATCGCGTTGACTATTTGGGTGGAGTCGTCGAGAAGCAGGGTTTCGTTGACAAGTTTTTGGGGATTGGCGCCAATGGGGTTGGCTACGGGGTTGTTATAACTCGTAAAGGCAATCGAGTACGCAGCGACATTGATCAACGCCATAATGGCAGCCAAACCTTCCTCTGTTTCCGGGATGGAACAAAGGTTGAGGTCTTTGGCAATGGCTGTCGTGTTGGTTGCTGCCATTGGGTAAAAGTCAACATTTCATTCAGGGCTCGTGGAGAGCGATTCGCAGTTGATATGATGACTCACCTGATTGGAAACGCCTGTTGAGTGTCTCCAAAGCAGTCTTGATTTTGTGGGCGGCCGTTGCGGACAAGTCTTGGTAAATCTGATTTGTCTGGGCGAGCCGTTAATACGGATTTCTAACCGATTAGATGGCTTACCCATTTGAACCAATTGTATCTCTGGGGATTTTGATAATTGGCTCCAATAGACCGAAGCGGTGCTGCGAAGGGTATTGATCCGTAGAAGACATTGGGATAGTTTGTCTTGAAAACTGTCGCGAGGAAGCCACCGTATGAACCACCAGTCACGATCACTTTGCTGTCCATTGCACCATTGGTGGTATTCTTGATGTGGTTGACGAAAGTGACGGCATCCAGCATGACATTCTCCAGTGTCATCAAAGTCCTGTACTTCTCGACAGGGTCGGACACGTTGGACGGGTTACTGAGACCGAAGAAGCGATGCTCGAGAGTAATGACTAGTGCACCCAACTCTGCAGCCCATTCCGGGAAAATGGCCAGCTCCTATGGCAGAGTAAGGATCAGCATATCACTGAAGAGGCTCGTGAACTCACCATGCACGCAAACACCTTGGTCTCGGGTTGTTGATAAAAGAGGATCGGGCCTCCAGGTTTGTAGTGGTTGGAGACAATCTGGTATTGCTGTTGAAAGGTTCCGGCGCTGTTGTTGCCATGGTCTACCGCCTGAGTGAAGAACTGCGTTGAGCAGTTGGGACTGAGCACTGCCGCAGCGTTGGATGGCGTTACCACCATCAACACCGCTGCGGCTGCAACGAGGATATCGTGGACGGGTTTCATTGTGTGGGAGGAGTTGTCTCAATTACTCGGAAGCCACGAACAAAAGCAATGCAGAACTTGGTTTGTCAACTTGATGGTTGAAAAGAAAGTACAGATGCAGCAACCAGAGCCCGGGTCTTTATATGCTGCCATCTCTCGCATACTTAATACCTGCTCAAGTCGACCTTTGTCGGCGAGAAGACCCAAACCGGGTCGTGTTGTTCACTTGAGCATCATAGCAATGGGCAGAGCCCCTTTGCGAGATTAAGATCTTCATCAATACTGCCAGTCGTACAGTCTCAGCTGCAATAGGATGTGGCCGACATGATAGAGAGATGAACGGGAAGTGAAGCTGAGATGAGATGGTCGACGCGCTACGCAAAGCTAAACTACTTCGGGGCAGAGCGATCGGCCACTCCTGCCAAGTCGATGAAGGCAGGGCCAGCGATCTCCACAGAGCTGAAGGACCAGCGAAGACACAACCACAATCCATCATCCAAAGATGACCCTTCCACTGCCCGTCGCAGCTGCTGGCCTTAAACACCTATGGTATCCGCAAGGGATAGACCGTGTGCCGACTCCTGCATCTTTTGGTTCCTTACTCTATGCCCCGATGACCCAAATTGGCCATCATGCCGGAGCGCGTTCCTGTCTCGGTACTACAACTTCCTTGATTGTCATTTGTTCTGGATCTTTTGGGGATCGCTGCCTTTCAAGGCCCCCACCTGGAGACCTAGAGGGCATTTCTAATATCCAGTAACTGTCCTGGCCGATGTTGCAGCGCTAGCGACCTGTTCTCCTGTCGGTGTACTCGTATCCACCGTCCGTCTGCCCACCCTCAAGCAGGAGAAATGCTTGCATCCCGCACAACATGTTTTCGTGATGTACGCGGGAAGACGGTGATGAACAACAGACTCTCGCACATTTTTCCTTCCCTCGGTCAACTCGTGTTCGATGGAACCAGAACAAGCTACCAGGTCTACGAGCAGAAGAAGTGGTGGGTGTGCATGGTGCAGACGTCAAAAAGTCAAGGTAAGAAGAACACTTACTTTTCCTCGACTCATTCGGTAATAGAGAATGACCGCATCACCAATAGTGCGACGAAGGACACCCTCTCTGTGCCCGGTGTCTCAAGGCCGACCGAGAGTGCCTGTATCCTCCTCGCTACCAATTTCGCGATGAGAACGTGAAATTTGGCCTGTCCGCCGATCAACAGCCTTGTCTGTCAGCGGTGTCAGAAAGTGTCTCCTTCCGCACGGAAATGAGTGTCCTGTCTTCGAAGATAGAGCACGGTCGCCTAACACAGAAACTGCAACTCGTCCGCTCCAGATCCACGACCCCAAGTTCACGAAAGCATTCCCCATTGTCGCTCGTTGTCACCACAAGCCCGAGTGACCAGAACCAACTTGCATCCGCCCTCGTGGCCGCACTCGACACTGGTTCACGGGGCTATCAACTGCGGTGCCTGGGCAACTTCATCTGCAGTGTTCCATCTCGTATTGGCCACAACCCCGCCCTAGATGCTGCGGTGGCGTGCCTCCTACAAGCACATTCTCAACTAATGCGTGATACACCTCATTCGGCCTTTGCATCACCAACTGCAGGGTACCATTTGCCTAGCTCGGAGTATATGAGAGCATTGCGAATATTGCAAGAAGTCATCGAGCACCCAGTCCTGGGGCTTTCATCTGAAACAGTGTGTTCTACAATTCTGATGTCATACTACGAGGTGAGTGACTCTGGTCCAGGGACATGCACTTTAAGCTAATGTGGAGATTCTGTGGGTGTCAGATGATGATTACCGAGAAACGTGGCTCTCAGTATATTGCTCACGCCGGAGCTGCTACCAAACTCATCGTACTACGCGGACCCCAAAATATATCTTCGATTTTCGAGCAGGAGCTATGGCGCACACAGCGCGGGCACATGGTATGTTAGATAATCACCTGGATCAAAGAGGCACTCAAAGCTTACCATAGAACAGATAATGCAAGCATTCCTTCGACAAGAGGACTGTGTCTTGCTCCGTGATGGCTGGCGGAACCTTCGTCTGGAGATGACCGGAAACTTTGCTTCGTCAATGGTAGATCGCCTACTTCGAATCTTCAGCGGTCTGCCGACTCTTTTCAAACAAGTGCGAGGCATCCATGCCGCGCCGAGTACAATTGGCGAAGTCATCCGATATGGAGAAGATCTCCAACAAGAACTTGCCTTCCTCTCCGCCGAAGCTGAGCAATCTACCTCGGATACTGGCCCTGTCTTCAAACCCGCCACATCTCAGAGTGACGACGTAAGATTTTCTTCGGCGCTCGATTTCCAGTCCACTGAAGGTGCAATCTTTCATAACTGGTACTGGGCCGCGACGATCATGGTCGAAGTCTGCATGATGACTATCTACCAGAGGCATGATGAATCTCCATGGAGGATGAACCTAACGGCCAATGCAGCAGCACGCAAGATATGCATGTCGTACGAGTATGCCACAGCCCTGAGACCTCTCGGGGCGCAGTTCCTACAACTGCCTTTGATCTGCGCACACTTTGTCAGCGATGACGAGGTGAAAGAATGGATCGTGAGAAAGCTAAATTTGCTAGTTGCCGAGTTGCACATCCAGTATACAAGTGAATACGTCCAAGGGATGGCCAACGCGATTCTGCGACTCTAATGCCCAACCATGCAAGTCTCTATCCGAACGCCTTCCGAAGAAACGGTATTTCTCTTTAAATGCCAACCACGCAGATCCATTCGCCAACATACTCCATCGCGCTGCCGTATGCGTCTCGTCAGCCGCGATCATCCGCCCCAGAATTCATAATCCGACATCCAGAAACTAGCACTCCCGTCTGCTACAACGGACATCTTGGACCCTATATCATTTGCCGCTCTCGCATTATTATTAAAACTCCGCGAACCATCCTTCCCGACGATCATAATTGCAAGATACGGAAGTGTACTGATATCAATAAGAAAACGAATGCTCAGCGTCGTTTTCCCTGCAGTCAACCTATCCAGCGATCCGCCCACCCAAATACCAGGTGCAGAGTACGTACCTCGTCCACCGAAGATCCAGACCGACTTGAATGCCGTGTCCACTCCTACCATGAGCCGCGTGTATTGAAGTCATGCCAAGGATAACTATCAAATGGTATCCCGTCGTGGCAAGTTGAAAGTACACCTGGCAAACCCAAAGTCGTTGATATCCGTGTTCAGTCCTGGCTGCCCAAGAATTGCACATAAGGCCTACCAACCCCCGTCAGCTGCCTCAATATCCATCGCATGGTCATGGGTACAGAGCGATCGGTGATTGCACTTACCGCGTTCCGGTGGACATCACTCAGGTTTAGCCCCAGACGCTGCAGAGTACCTGGGAGGTCAGCTGGGATGTCGAAGCCTCGGCCAATGTCTAAACATTGAGTCGACTAGGCGTCTCAAGCGTTAGCTCTGTCCCCAAATTCTCCTGCGACAGTACATACCTGGACACCAAAAAGAGCGTTCTCAGCAATAGTGGTCTTCTGGCGCCATTCTGGAGGCCCGCAGTTGCTGAAAGAGCAAACGTCGTTGTCACAGAACCGTTGGTCTCGAATGGAAATACCGGCATTCTGGCTGGCCCATGTGCCGCCCACGATTTTGGCAGCCTAGGAAATGATCAGTCAATCGACGCGGTCTTCAGAATTGACATGGTCTACAAAGACATACCGTCTGTTTGAGGATCTCTCGCGCAAAGTCGTTGACCAGCCCTGCGCTTGAGAAGCTCGGCAAGTTCAGCAGCTGCCCGCTTTGGAGGAACGCGACAATCTCGCTGTGAGCGGGGGATGCGTTGTTGTTCACGACTCCGGAGTCCATGTAGCCTCCCAGGATTCTGCGCTCTGCATCTTGGATGGTTCTGAATGTGTCTCGCAGGGAGGTTAGGAATGTCGTCGCGTCCTCGTCCGGCGCAGGACCAACGCTCAGGGATGGTAGTCGTTGCTGTTAGCCAGGGAGTCAGTGCGTGTAGTCGTGTCTCCCCGACAGGCTTAAAACGTACCTCTAGCTGTTCCTTCGCCAAAAACTTGATCGCTCCTTTAAAGGCCGACAACACTTTTGTAGGGCCCAAGATCAAGTCAACACCGTCGAGGAAACCCTGAAAGAATGCCTGGACGTCAAACTTCGTCCGGTCTCGCCCCAGCGATGTCTGAAACATGGTCTTTGCAAGAGCTTGGTTGTTCTCTCCGAGCAATTCTAGCGCGCGGTCATACGCCGCGATGTGCGCTTTCGTGATCTGTTGCAGATTGCCAATCGCAATGGATAGCCACGGGCCGGTCTTATGGCGGTAGGCTTCGCAGCCAGGGTTGATCACGCACTGATCTTGGTCCGTTTGGCATCGAAAGTTCGCGACCGGTTGAATTGCGAGGTGGTCTCTGTAAAGTCGACCGGTCCAATCGTCAACTGTGCACGCCTCGAAAATCAGTCAATCAGTTCTCTTCGCAGCTGGGTTGAGAAATGCAACACACCCGGCGGGTTGTTGTCGAGATACTCGAGCAGAACATTGTCAAGCCGAAGGCGAGTCCATGTCTCCGCACCATGATCTGACTGCAAGCCTTCCGCTGTCTGTCCAAGCTCGTTGCACATCTGGTTATGCCAATTCAACTGGTCGGCGCTCCAGGAAGGATCCAGGATGACATCGAAGTCGACAAAGGTGTCGCCCACCTGCCCCACATCTTGAGCCGACACAGATGCAGAAAGGAGCGGAATAGCAGACAAGAAAGGGAGAACGGAGAGCATGATTGCCAGCCTCTTGGATGTGGAGTTGTCTCGTTTGCGCGGTATTGTTACGGGCGTCAGAGACGATGTATCGAGCACAGAGGAAGGTCTGGAGCCGCTGCAACATATATACTCCATCACCGCACCTAGATATATTGCATTGCTGAGAATCTGTCACGTCGACGGGGGCTACATTGGCCGCCATGATCATTGCAAATAACGTACAGCACCGCCGGCTGCAAAAATAAGAGGCTGAGCAGTCCAGAACACGGTCTAGCAGGAAGGGGGCGGTCGGGCACGGCAGGAGTGCTGAATCTGCTGATTGAGGCGGTATGTCAAATCCCAAGATATTCACTTACCGTAAGTATTCATTGACCTGCAACCCTCGACATAGAGTCGGCCAACGGAGACACAACGGAATTTGCCCGCCCGGCCAGATGAGCTTTGAGTGAGATAATAATTCGGGGCCACCGATCTGGATACAACTGGGCCGGGAAACTTCGTGCTGCCTCAAGTAGATTGCATCCTGCTTGGGTTGGAAAGAGTCGCGAAAGGTTGCCCCGTCGCTTACAAACCGCGCGTGGCGTGCCCGATATGGTAGAGACAAATAACCCGACTAAGTTAGACAAGTAATGGCTGGGTGGAGCTGACATTCTGTCACTTAAGCATATCCAGAGCGCTATGTAAACGAACCGTGGTGCTACGTATTGGTGGCCACCCTATTTGAGATGTGTTCAAAAGCCGAGATCAAGACCAGATCGGCGTCGGTGACTTGAGATAAGGTAACCGACGACGCTGCTCGCCGAAGCCCTGGTACCCAGCCGACATTTGTATTGCTGTGTCGGCTTCTGACTGAGCTGCACAACCTTGGCCTTGTGTTGGAGTCACATAGGGGGAGAGGGGGGGACACGGTCGGTAAACCCCAGAAAACCGATCAAGTCTTCATTATTTGGTCTGCCGAGCATACAGTTGATAGCCTTGACGTTCACAGAGGCATTGAATCAGTCGTGCATGAGCCCAAAGGCGAGGATGGTCGATAGAGTGGGATAGAGTTGTAGGTCGCCTGCTCTTGAGCGGGTCCAAATTTTCTTGGTGATAGTATTGGATAATCAGACTTTTTAAACAGATGAATGTGATCCATTGCATCGTGACCTAAACAGGGCCTGATCGTACCAGTAGCGGAATACAAACTCGCTTCTCTTCCGGCAAGATGACAAGCAAGATAAACAAGGCGATTGCGCGCGGTTCTCGTGCCCTCGTTCCCCACATGGTACAGAACAGTCCTTTGACGATTCCAGCTTCGCTGCAAGCGACCCCTGGTCTCTACACTTTCAAGAAGTCGGCGTGTTGCGTACCTCGGACAAGACACCTTGTTCACAGAATGCGATGATACGCTAGCCTAGAAGGGCTGCAAGAAAAGCAATGGGGAAAGCAATCTTGGCCAAAGTCGTCGCTCGGCGGAGTCCCCCGTTTGTGGATGGCAGTCCGGGGTTGGTAGTTGGGGATGCGCTTGTAGACGGCGATCCGCTTTGACCACTGCCGCCAATGCTCACTGTGCCACCGAGATAAGGCTGAGACTCTGGCGAAGAAGTACTCGCGTCCTGAGCGGTTTGATTTTGCAGAGGGTTCTGCCGAAGGGAACACAACGGACGTGTTCCGATACTCGCGAGTTGGGTCAGTTGCGGGATGGAATTGGTGACCTGGATCGGCAGATTGAAGATTGTATAATATCCAGTACCATTGATTCGAAACGATTGATGGATCGAAATCTGTCAGAAGTCAGACCCGGCATGAAAGAGCAGCATAGGCGCGGTCGTACATTGTATGAGCCCCTATCTCTGTCATTGTCATCGATCCCAACTAAACAATCGGGCCAGGCCCAGTTGACGTGCTTCACAGTGCTTCCACTCTCTTGTGCCATGATTTCCTGACAGCCCGCATTCTGGAAGCCTTGGGTGGTGGTCCTATTGCACTTGAACTCTGCATCTTCGAATGTGCCATTGCGCCAACCAGAGCTGGTGCCATTTGATATCGTCAAATTGAGGAAGGTGTTGTAACTGAACAGGAACATAGTAATATTCAGGATTCCTGTATCCGCATCTGGTGGATAGTACGGCTGCGGAAGTTTACCATTGCCAGAGATGTCGAGCGCAACTTGGAGGAAGTCTAAGAACAACAGGTCAGCGACGTTAAATCTGAGCTTCCTCCTCCATCTAGACCTTCTCCAGCTCGCTGGTACCGGGGAACGGTGGATCTGCAGACCAGGGACCACTTACCTCCTCCCAGAGGCGTGAAAGGCTGTGGCGCGTCGACGATAGCTAAACCTGGAGTATATATTTGGCCATTTACGATGGTGAAGTTGGAGGTCGATTGCGCATCACTGGCCGTGGTCAGGCATAAGAGAAGGACCAAAGTTCTGGAAACCCAGGGGAGAGCCATTAGACAGAGGTTCGGGAAGAGAGTCGACCTGCGCAAGCTTCAACACATCGTCGGTCGAATCCGGTCATGGGCAGAATGCATCGCAAAAGTCTTCAATGTCCTTTGCATGTAGCATGGCTGACTAGAAAGAGCGCAATCAAAGTCGCGACGCCAAAACTGGGGTTCTAATCTCTGTCGGGCAACCTGTAACTCTACCTTTTAGTCGTCCGAATTCCGAAGCATTACTCGTCGCAGGACGGCGTATTGACAAATAATTCAGCCAAGAGCGCCTGATATTGGATGCGTCGAGGTCTACTGTGCATGCTCTCAGCTATCATCCACGCTTCACAAGAGCAGCAGGGACTCGAGCCACGAGCTCAAGACCAGAGAATTGAGCGACGTGAAGACCCACTCCCACGTGACCACAACTTTCAATCCAAGCTTCGGCTTTCCGCAATTTCAATACCACGGGTGCTGTGTCCATCAACCCATCATCACCAACTCAGCCCATCCCCGCTGGTCCAGCATGGAGCACGTCTGCGCACGATGCGCAAGACTTGGCCTTGGATCCAAAGCCACCGCTCCTTCCACTGCGCTTGTTAGCGGTGCTAGAGCATTTTCCACCTCGAGGACCTCGTACAACGAAGGTATTCACGATCCAGCATCCGAAGACCTTCAACACAGATAGCTAACAAACCACATCAGGGGATAAAACACCATCATCCTCATCACCTCCGCGAGGTAGACCCCTTCCTGGCTCCTCTTTACAAAGCACACTGGGCAGGAATAACACATCAAGTGGAGGTACCGGAGAGGCAACCACTCGCCCAGGAGGCGTCCACTTGCAACGTACAAATGGCCCGCGGGCACAGACTGCCCCAGGAGCAGGCACCGGAGCCAGAGCCGGCACTGGCACGGGTACAGGACCCCGGGGTGGTGTAGGAGCCGCAAGCCGCATACCTCCCCCTAACCGCTTCCTCCAGCGCACAGGACCTCCTCGTCCGGGTCAAGGTCAACTTCTCGTCCGACGAACACAACCGGGTCAAACCCAAAATCGAGGTCAAGGTCAAAACCAGCAAGCACAAGGTCAAAAATTCAGCCCACGAGCCGGACCCCGCGGCCCAGGACAGTCCCAATCTCGATCCTCTCCCAACGGCGCGCCTTCCAACAACAACCGCACCGATCGACGTGTCCGCCGTCTCGCAGAAAATACCGCCTCACGGTCCGCCGAAGAAGAAGACCCCTCCTCTTTCCACGCTCAAGACCTCCCTACCCGGGTAGAGAACTACATCAACACCATCGTCGATCCACCTGTCAATCCGACTACCGAACTCCCCCACACCCCCGGTGCAACCCTCGCCGAGACAGAGCTGCGGAAGGACTGGCCCAACACCCCACTCAGCAACGCTGGGCTGGTGGAAAGCGTGCAGCAGCGCATCGAATGGCTCGCCCACCGGTTGCCACACGGCTACCAAACGCCAAATCAACTCGCCATGCACTACACGCGCGGGTATCTCACGCGCTTCGAGTCCGCACAAGAGCGCGATGAAGTCCTCTCCATTTCGCGGCAGCTTGCGCAGAAGTGGGCAGACCGCGATACAGAGAAGTCTGGAGGCTCCGGAGAAGTGCAACCCGAGAACATGGACTTTGATAGCATTGCAGACAGAGAGAGTGAGCGGAACGGACTGGCGGAGACGTGGGTCAAGGGCGCGTACCCTGTGGTGCAGAAGCAGAAGATGCCCTTTCTGGACCAGATTGTTAGGAACCTGAACAACAATGGCACGGTGACGCCGGGAAAAGCCGAGCAGTTCATGCAGACGGTGCAAAGTGTCATTGTTTCGAGGCAGCAGTCACAAGGTGGGGTTCAGGCTCCGAAGCCGGCTCAGAAATAAGTCAGTCTGAACTTACTAGACTTCCCAGAAGGCGGGGGCCGTCTGAGAAAATCCCCTAGACATGGGCTAGCGACGTACATATGTCCAAAACTTTTCTTCCTTCCAAACCCACCATCATCCACTACCACTCAAACAATGCTACTATACGAGATAGATCTTGCGGACGGCCGTCTGCTCCTCTACAGACGACCATTCTTCTCGACTCTTCTTCATTCACCATCGCTGGTTGGCGATGCTCCATTGAGACCAACGTCCTCCTGGTCGAGCCAACCACTACCTCCGCCCACGAGCTTGAGCCAACACTTCCTCTCTCCACATCAAATAAGGGAGACACTTGACACCCAAGAGCCCGTCCCTGGCGAGAATTGTATCTCGGCACATGGGGCACTTTGACTTGCCCATATGACATAACCAATTGACAAGGCACCATCTGTGGAATTGGTGCTGGCAAGGTAGCCTGTAGACTTCTTCAAATACCCCGATGGGGTCGACCTGGCAAATGGCACAATCGTTCCCGTACTCAGCTTGAGAGACGGTGGGATGCCGTTGCGGCCTGAAGGGCACCTTGGGACACAGCTTCATGACGTGGTCGTCATTGTCGAAGATGTAGGCTTCTTGGAGATCCAGAAAGCGGTATTGCTCGAGCAGGAACAAGGTGAGGAAGTAGATCGCCGGTAGAACGTCTCCGTCAACGACAGCCATGATTTGTAGGACATGTACCTAGATTGCCCAGCTCATTAGGATGCTATAATTGACCAGTGAGCGGTTGGTCAATTTTGAGCATTCAGGATATTGGCGCGGTGAGCATATACCAATATGAATGGTCTGGAGGAGGAAAGAGCCGGGCTGAGCGGTACAGCTAAGTCGTCCAACATCCAGCACAGCAAGGATGCAGAGAACAGGCGCCAACTCCCTGAACTTGAGATAGATCTGCATCTGGCTGTTGACCTTGTGGAGATTGCGACATTGGGGAAGGTAGGGTTGTCCCATCTCCTTGTATTTCGCATAGAGCTGCGCTTGAACGCTGGTCACGCTAAATCTCTCCGTCCGATCATTAAAGGTGTCTGATAGTTCGGCAATGAGCCGAAGTCTGTTGATCAGGACAAATTTAGCGTTGGCGATATGGAATCGGAGACTCCTCGTTTCTGCACCAATGCAAGGTGCAATATTGAAGGAAATCACAGATCGCCTTCTGTAGTCCATCTGTACTTTGTCCACTGGTTTCCTGAGACGCAAGGAACAACGTCGGTGGAATGAATGGGAGCAAGAAAAAGAAGGGTATGATGCTAGAAGCGCTTCAAAATGACAAATCAACATGAGAGACAATACAGGCAAAGTAGATGGTTGCAGCCGCCTTGATAGCCAACGAATGAAGAAGTAATGCATACGTAGAGAAGAACGGGAGGAATAAGAGAGTAGAACGGGCTTCTGAAGAAGAGCTCTGAATGAGATGAGGCAAGGACAACCTCGCCGGTGGATATAATACCTGGCAAGAGCACCGACTGTGGCAGCATAGTCAAGGAAAAGTGCTGATGTCTGGCCAGGTCTCCTCCTCTATTTCAATTCGGCTTTCCCGATACTCGCCGACAAAGTGATTCAGGTCCATCTATCGTAAATGTGTTCATCGACGATGGGGTCTCTCGATGCTCATCAAACACTAAAAGCTCGATATTAAAGACACCCTCTCGCCTGGGGGCGCTCGACCGGACTCCAGGTACGATAATACTCGCATATTCTGAATCGGAAGCGGCTACCATCATGAAGGAGGGCAAGGTCGACTCACACTCTCAAGGCAGACAGCGAGAGGAACACTTCTCTTGCTCATATTGGTATGTGGCACACGGTGGCGGCTACTAGAATGGCAGGATAGACGGTAAAATAACCGACTTTGAAACATAGCTGCGGTTGAAAATATGTACTCGTATGTCCAAGAATTGAGACCTACAACAGCATGGTCAATGCATACCTCAAGGAAACATCAATCTTTGGCCACCGACACTATCGCAAATGGCACTTCTACTCTACCGTACAGCATGATGGTAGGATCTCGCATCCCTGTCCTGATGACGGAATCCAAGCGCTGAATAACGTTCTTGCATGTGACTACCTAGGTAATATTAAAGCGCGGAGTATCGAAGTCGCTTCTTCTCTCATCTGTTTACAAAAGAGAAAGAAACAGGAGCAGCCAAAGTTGAACAAACAGACGACTCAGGTCCTATACCATGGCTCTTCCACCAAAATTCTCCGGACAACTTCTGGCCTCGGCGTCCGGGAGCGAAGCAAAGCACACAATTGAGCTCTATCTCGATTACGTCTGTCCATTCAGCGCGAAGATCTTCAAGACCTTCTATGGAAGCGTCGCACCAGTCATCGAGAAGAAATACACAAATCCGGGCATCCGCGTCATCTTTCGTCAGCAGATCCAGCCATGGCATCCGTCTTCGACACTTGTCCACGAAGCGGGTGTGGCGGTTCTGAAGACTGCGCCCCAATCTTTCTGGCCGTTCTCGGAGAAACTGTTTGAAAACCAGAAAGAGTATTTTGATGTCAACGTTGTGAACGAGAGCCGAAATGAAACCTACAAGAGGCTTGCGAAGTTGGCAGGTTCTGTTGACGGTGTCGATGAGAAGACCATCCTGGATCTACTACTGGTACCTGACAAGCCGGCTGACGATGGTAGCCTCAATATTGGGAATAAGGTCACGGATGATGTGAAGTTCCAGGTGAAGGCCAACCGAGTGACTGGCGTTCATGTCACGCCAACTGTTTTGTTCAATGGTGTCGAGGAACGTAGCATCAGCTCATCTTGGACTTTCGAGCAATGGGACGAGTGGCTGAAGAAGAATGCAACTTGACTAGAAGAACAGAGCAAATGTGATCGAAGTCGACACCTCAAGCTCTAAGCAGTGGGATGCACAAAGTAAGGGACAAGGTTAGCGCAAGTCATAGACCCATTCATTCATGACTGAGCTGAGTTCGTGACTGAACCCTTGGCTGTGCTAATCCTGAATGGAGAGTATCATCCTGTGCGTAAATCTTCTGCCTCTTGGGGTCCGCTCGTGAGGACATACACAAACACGTCTGTAAGCACGCTTGCTGAATACACATATGAAGACAATTCTTGTGTTCCGGAGAAAACGCCATTCCAATGCTGCGCTAGTAGAAGGATCGACTTGATCTGACGAGTCGAGGTATCACTGAGCTGGAGCCTGATATCCGATGGGACGTCTGTGCCTGTCAGCAACGGAAATACATTCGGAGCAGTAGACGTACTTGAACAGGAGGATGTGCGGTTCGGGCTCGTGAACTTCATAGTGTTCCCATCCCAGACTCTGCGTAGTGCTTAGCTAGGTTTTTGGCGCTCTAGAATGACGTGTCTTGCCTGCGTAATACCTAGTCCTCTCCACTCTTCTTCCCAGAGCAGCTTCAAAGTGCCTTTGGAGTCATCGAAGTAGTCTCTAGGGATGACCTTCAACATTGCTTTCGGAAGCTGAACATGTCGGTATTCGTACTCGCTGTCGGAGTATCTGGTATACTTTAGCTCCCGAAGGTCTCGCTAACTTGCGCCACACACCTCGCAGAGTAACCGATTGAGTCGATGAACTCTTCCAGTCGTGCCCTCTCAGACTCGAGCAGTAATCTTGGCTTTTTGTTTCTTCTTGCCATGTCGATGTCTGTCATTATGCTTGTATGGGCGATAAGGTCGCCGAGATCCGGCTTTCACGTCCGTCTGTTACCTACCAAGAGGTAGAAGTCGAGTGACGCGGGATTGGTAGTGGGGCCGTCGGTTCAGCGGTTGTGAGGTGTCAGGGAAATGGTCTCGTGCTTCAATTGTTCGGGGGTCTTGCAGAAGCAAGGGGAGGCAGAAATAGAATGGCGATTGAGGCGTTGGCAGTAGTTGTTGAGTGCTGGTATGCAAAGAGCTATGCGTTTGGGGTGTGCATTTCCAAACAGAGACGTGGGAAACGCAGGGCAGTTGTTTTCGAAACAAATGCTGGAGACTGAGGATGGAGCGCAGAAAGTAAACATGGGAAGGCTGACCTATGAACGAAGCCGTAGGCGCCAAGTAATCGGAGAAACTCGACCTCGGAAGCCGGACGCGGATTAGCTAATAATCCGGCTATTGCACGTGCCCTGGTTGCAGAGTTAGACACTCGACTGCAGCTGCAAGTCCGTCGCGTCCCAGGTTGGCCAGCCCTAGAAGATCAGACAGAGGCGACTCTTCAGTGAACTCCCTACTGGGTATGTACCTTAGAGTGCCTGCAACGCCCACGCTGCTGAATGCATTCGCCTGCCACGACTCTGCAGGTATCAGCTCTCCAATCATACGGTTTTCTCGCATTTTTCATTTGATGGTCGCCCCTTGTGCACTGGTCAACCCGCATCCCTCCGCGATCCACGAAATCTTGTGAGGCCGCGAAAGCATGAGTTCGAAGCGCAGAAGCGGCCCTGCAGGCCTTGACCCCGACGACTTTCTAGCCACGCCGGGTCCTGATCTCAAGCGACGCAAGCGCAGCGACGTAAGTATACATTAATCGCATGTCCTCACACGCCCAACTTCCACTTCTCCATCAAGTTCAGTGCAGCGCAGCCAATGCGACACGCCCCGCCCAGTGCACCTGAACCCATCATCATGCCTGCGACTCCAGTGCATGCAACTCGGTCAATGTGCACTCGCGATGTCCAATGCATCCTCCGCTCAGGTTTGCTAACTCGACTTGCTGCAGGACACCCATTTCCCCGATATAGAAACACGAGAAACCACCACCGAGATCGGATTGAGACTTGTAGGACAATTGAAAAGATCACAAGACAAGAATGGCCGCAATGTCGCCGTTCATTTCCTCGATCTGCCCAGCAGGACCGAGTATCCAGACTATTACCAAAGAACTGCCATGCCTTTGTCCCTGAACATCATTGAGCAGCGGCTGCAGAATTTTGAGTATGAGAACCTTGAGGGGCTCGAGTCTGATCTGAAGAGGATGGTCCAGAATGCAAAGGACTATAACAACAGCAAGTCCTCAATCTTCGAAGATGCCGAACGCATTCGCAAGGCCTTGTCCAATTTCATGCCAAAGCATAATCCGGCATATCTGAGAGACGACTATCGTGCTTATCCGACACCTATTCCACAAGAGTTGTATGATCAGATCAGACAGCAGTCCATTTCGTCAGAAGGGACTGGCGCTCCGGAGAAGGTGAAGCTGAGGTTCTCGAATCCTGCGGCTGTGAGACGTCCAAGTCAGGTTCCGTCGTCCACTGCAGGCACGCCTGCTATTAGTGGAGGAGAGGACGTGAAAGAAGAGCAGCTCGCCTTCCTCAAGGAGTTGTCGGAGCAGGAGGACGCAATGTAAGTTCCTTTCTCACTCACCGTTTGCGGCTATCATGTACTAACAGCCACTCCCAGCAACTTCGAGGAAAAAGTCCCCAAGAAGGACTATCCCGACTATTACAAGATGATCAAAAAGCCGACGTCTATCTCTGATGTACGGGCTCTAGTGGAGAAAGAAATTGTTCAAGATTGGGATGTGCTAGCGAAGGAGGTCCGATTGATCTGGGAAAATGCGAAAGAATACAACTTGGAAGGGTCCGACATTTATTTGATGGCAGAGAAGCTCGAGGTGCGCTGACATCTGTAAAAACCGTTGCGATCATTCAACATCATTCAACTAATATGGTTTCTTTTCACAGGCTTGGTCCGACTCAAAATTACAGTCGCTTGGTGCACAACCGCGTCGCAATCTTAGGCTTTCATTATCACAGCCAAAGCCAAAAGCTTTAAGATTGACCATGGGCCCCTCGACACCAACACCACATCTTGTCGGCGGCACCATCGACGGCGAGTCTCTGCGGCGACAGAAGCGGGAGATGGGTGAAGCCCTGAACAGAGCGCAAAGAGCAACATCCAAGACTACGCAGGTCAATGGGTCAACTCCTGTCCCTTCCAGCGCAGCTCCCAGTGCCCGACGTAGTATGTCTCTGGCAACTGACCAAGCCGACACGACCATGACAGACATCAAGACCAACGGTACTTCAGGAAGTCCTGATGCTGATGAAGCCGTGAAGACGCCACAGGCTCCAGCCCAGCAATTGCCAACCCCAGTTCAGGAATTCGAGACGCCTCTTCCCGGTGGCACGCCACTAAGCAACGGAATAACTCTCCATGCGCCACACCTTCAGGCGAGCCCTGCGAAGGTACCTGCCAACACTGCTTTCAATTATCTAAACCAATCAGTTGTGCCCATGGAACGTCGATTTCGCGATCCTGGAAGAGGTAAGCTAGTTGTCTTCCTCGTTGCGCATTCGTGATGGAGATTAGTACTAACTCGACCACAGGCTGGGATTTCGCCCTTCTCTCCTCAGTGACCTTCATGACCAATCCATCCCTGCCTAACGATCCGCGCTGGAAACTCATCCGCCACGGCTCACCTATCAAGACTCAGACATCTGGCTTCATCGCCTTGCCACCTTCCTACCGCGACATCCGTGTCATCCCAAATCTGACCTCTGAATTGCATTCTCGTCGCCGCCACCGCGTGTTCTTCATGCACAATGCCACAGTGTACAAGGAGAGCAACAGCGTGCACGTCCCCGGCGCGTTTGAGGTCCGACTAGTGCCTGGCGAGAATGTGCTAGTTGTGGAAGTCCTGGCGGATTTGAGGGAGGGGGAACGCAAGGAGTATGCGCCAAGTCAGCTACAGTTCGATTTTGAGAGGTGTACGATGATTGTGCATCTTAACACGTAGGTTTGGGGCCGAGTTTTGGTGGACCTATTGGGCAATGGTATAGGCATAAATGAGCAATGGGGGTACAATGGGCTGCTGTTCAATAGGGCCTGTTTCATGACAGGCATTGCATTGGGAACTAGGAAGCGGAGGGCCTCTTGGACTTCAATGTGTATCCCTCGTAGCTAAGAGGATGGACTGTCCCAGGGATACAGCGCGTTGAATATGGTCGTATGCTCCGACGAGAACTTTGAACTACAAACGTAATCTCGATGCATTGCGAAAGGCAGACACCCCGGTCTCAACCATCTTCGCGGGTGGCGATATCTATACAGCATGTCCTGGCCTGTCGATTACAGCCCGTGCGATAAATTCGAGGAAACACACTTCATGTCATTCCCCATCACATACACTACCTCGACCACAATCTCACTTTCCAGCAGCCTTCGGCCCGGCGACCCCAGCGCCAATCACACTCGGCAACTCCTGGCTGCCCATGCTCCAAAGCATGCCGATCGCACCAACAACCAGCGCACTCATGACGACACCGAAACTTGCGAACAAGACGAACGGCACGCTCACGTCTTTCTTCTGGCACGCATTTCCGCCCCACTGAACCGTCTTTTTCGTGCCGTCGGGGTTGACGCGCACGAGGGTGGTGCCGCACTTGCATTTGAAACAGTTGGTGTGCGCTTTGTAGCAGGAGCCGTGGCCGGAGCAGGTATTTGTCACGTTCTCACACTGGGATTGCGAGGTGAAGCATTGGGGGATGTTGTGCGGGAGCGGATGTGTGGTGTTTGATGTGTTGGACGCTGGGTTGATTGTCTCGAAGGACTTGGAAGAGGAGGGTGATGGGGAGGGCATATCGAGACGTTCTTCCTCCGACTGCTGGGCGGAGCGGGCCGAGTGGTTTTGTTTGTTGTTCTTGTTCGGCTTTGGTTTCTTCAACTTCTTCTCCGAAGGGAGCAAGAGGACGGTGGATTCGACGTTCTCGGTGGCGGAGAAGTGTTTGAGGATGCGGATGAGGCTGTTGATCTGCGTCTTGACTCCCGTTGGGTTGGTGGGCAGGAAACTGTGGAGCGACAGGATGATGGGGATGTTTGGTATTTCGGTGGCTTTGAGGCACCGTCCGTTTTCGGACGGGTAGGTAAAGACGACTTCGACGCCTTTGCTGTCAGGAGTGTTGAGGGACGGAGGCACGGCGTATTCGCAGAGGTCGTCCTTCTCTTTGCGGGTGCTGTCTGTGACGGCCTTGAAGTCCGTGAGCAGATCTTTCGTCGGTGCATCGATCCAGAGGTCGGGCATGGCGATATCGAAGTCCTGGATCGTCATGTCGACGCCTGATATCCTGATGAAAAGCTTCCCCGGAGCAATCTTGGGCGATTCCTCTCCAAATAGAGGGGCTTGGTAGCCTCCGTAGGTGTTTATATCTTCTAGGAGCATGGAGTCTGTGATGCCCAGGTATCGGTCTGCGGTCAGGGCTCTTCTTCTCGCAATGATGGCACTGGCCATTTCTGAATCGATCATGGCGGTTGCAGGGGTAGTGATGCTGCGATCGATGGTGAAGAGGTAGGCGCCTTGAGCGGCGACATGTTGCGCGAGGACTGCGAAAGGCAGTATTAGACTTGAGAGCGACTTCATGGTTGCTGCCTTCGCCATCTGGGGAGGAAGCTGTTGACGGGCGACAGCACGGGGAAATAGAGGGATGGGGAAGGCATGGCTAAATGTTCTGTCGATGAAGCTACGGAACCCTGGCTCCTCGCACGTGCAGATACGAGGCGGGATCCACGAGCGCACCCCCCCCCCCCCCCCCTCTATCGTCATGAATTAACTCGCTGAAGACATTGAATCAACAGACATTGCCCTTTGTGGAGGATATTATACTCGTCTCTTACCATAGCTCCTCGACTTGGCCCGTCGTCCGCCAGCTCCCCACTGCACCGATTTCAGACGCACATGGACCAAGGACGGCAATCTTCAGCAACGTGTTGACCCTTCCCGTTCGCGACGATGCGTCCTACTGATTCTCTACCCTCCTCATGCTTCGGTCTCTCTTCCGCAGGCCGCCTAGTGTTCGCGTGCCCCTTCAGAATGGTACAGTCGACCTCCAAAGGGTTGCGATAACCCGACGATCCAAATCGAGTCCTGTCCTTTACCGCATATTCACAACTGTTGCCGTCACATATTTTGTAGCGAGGACAATCAATTACATCTACCCAGACAGTGCACATTCCTCCAGACAATCGGCAGGGGCTGTTAAGAATGGACAGGGATCTGAAGACCGTGCGAAAGTATGGCGGGAACAATGGGACAAGGCGGCTGCTACTGCATCACAAAACGAGCTGGAAGTTATCCATTTGATGCTACCCATATGGATTCGTAAGCAGAAGCCGGAGCCGTGGAAGATAGACGATCCGACTTGGAAATCATTTCAAGCTCTGGCTGGGGACAGAAAGCGCATGAAAGAGATTACAGAGACCATCAAGAAACCTCTGATGAAAGCTGTTTTGATAAAATATGGCCGTACCTTGATGGAACTCGGTTCAAAACAGTCGAGTGGTGGGCGCAGGGTGACTTACCACGAGAGCTGGCGGTTAGCTCCTCCCTTGTACGCCCCAGCTACATACGAGGTTCCCTGTATCTTCGTCGAACCCGACAGGACAAGCTATGGGTGGCGCCAAATACCGAACAATGTTGGGGAGAAGTTGGACCGCGTGTTCCATCCGATTGTGTTGGCGAAGGCATTCTACTACGGCGTAGAGGAATTCGCCTGGGCTTCTTATCTGATTACCAAGGCGCGACTGACGGACCAAATCAACTCATTGACCTCAAACGGGAAAGCTTCTAGCATACCACAGGAGGGTCTGACTGAGGACGAGAAGGCCTTGAAGCGGTTGGCATTCGGCCGCGTCCCGGAGAATACCAAGGAGACATTCCTTCCCTTTCTCCGTGGCGAATACGGGGAGCATGAATCACGGAGAACTTACCGTAACCTGGTCAAGTCCATGACCTACCAAGGCGCAATCGAGTCAGCATGCGCTGTGTTTCGGGCTCATTGGATCCAAGGACAAGAAAAGTCAATGCAATCGCATTCACGAGACAGTGTCATCCTGAGGGGGAACATTGCCTTTGTTGGCGAGAAGGGCACTCTTTTCATGCACGTTGTGGCAGTCTACTCGCCAGAGACGAATTCGCTGGTCGGGCAACCTATCATCAAAGATGCCTATCTGTCACCAAACATGGAAAAGTGGGTGCAACAGGAGACGCCCGAAGCGATGGACGAGGGAGCGCCACCTCCAGCTGAAGAGAAGCAGCAAACAAAAGTAGCACCTGAAGACGCCTGGAAACCACGATCGCATCAAGAAGACACACCAAGGACGGAGAAGCCCACAACTGATGAAAATCAAGAGGAGGACAGAGACAAATAACCTGATACCCATGCTCGAGTGCATAGCAAGGCGCGTGTGATTGACATTTCTGGTAATGCCTGAGTCGTGCAACTCTCCACCGTGTCTCTCAGCACACAGATGAGGCCTGGGGCATACCCTCTGAGAGTAATATAGGATACCTGTAAGCCTTCATCCTAGTGTTCTCCTTGCGCATGCTACTTCTCAAAGTACTGACAAGAGAGGAGCGGGGATGTGTTACTGTTGGCAGTCACTTTCCAGGATGCCTCACCCGTCGACGTTCAACCGCTGACTTCAGCTCAAATCCCAAATCCGGAATCTCCTGGCTCTCGCTTTCGCTGTCTTTCACACTCCGCAGTTATGGCAGGGAACAGCGCTACATTGAGCGTTCTGTGGATATCAATGTATTTCATCCTCAACCTCTTCGTCACTCTGACGAGCAAACACGTTCAGTCCTATATGCAAAGTGCCTGGTTGCTCGCCGCATCTCACGCAATCTTCACTTTCACCATAACGAGCTTACTTTCTTGGTTAGGAGTATATACCTCCAAGTCCGACGAGCTCGGAAGGAAAGAGCGCGATGGAAGAGACGGTCACGATGATGAGGAAGATGGCCGCCGAGACCGACATGAATCTGGACGCAATCTACGCGAACACCTACTCAACAATCTCTATATCCTCCCACCTTTCTCTCTCCTCTACACCCTCAACATTGTCATATCGAACTGGACTTTGGGTCTAGTGAGTCTGACCATGCACCAGACGATTCGTGCCGTTGTCCCTGCCATGACCGTACTGTTGTCCATCACAATTCTTGGAAGGACATGGCGAGAATATTCGCCGGGTGTGTACGGGGCAATCACATTGACAATCTGCGGTGTCATCTTAGCGATCAACACGGCACCTTCAACCAGCAACACCACCTTGTCAACGACAAATGCCTTTGGCTTTGCCTGGACCATGTTTGGGGCAATTCTGGCTGTGGCCAAAACAATCGCCTCGAACCACTTACAACAACCTCCGCGCCGGAACAGTTGGGGCTTGGGTCTCCCGTCCTCGGTCCTTGTGCGGTATTGTTCACTGTGTTCGCTGATCATAACAACAGTCGTGGCAAGCTGGAACGGTGAATTGAAAGCGCTGCTGCCAACCATTCTATCGACCTTATCATGGACCCAACTCCCATGGGTGTGGTTTTGGTTCTCCAACGCTCTAGCAACGTCATTCTTGAATATTGCATCCTTCGAAGCGAACAAGAGATGTGGACCGTTGAGCATGGGTGTGGCCAGCAACCTTAAGCAGGTCGTCATTTTACTCCTTGACTTGTCTTTGGCAAAGCAGGCTGTCCGAATCGGACATGCAGATGTAGCGCCTACAGGACCAGGCGGTGGGTTCATACTTGGGTCTCTCATGACTATGATCGGGGGCATGTGGTATGCTTTTGCGAGGGCAGACATGGACGGGAGGCGGAGACAGCATTCCACAGACAACAAGGGCTGAGATGATCCCAATTGCCTAGACAGACGTGATGATATCCTGTTTCTCTGGCTCGCTTGCTCGCTTGCATGCTTGAAATGGGATAGAGCCGGATGACGATGAGCTGGACAGTCCAGCAGACGAGGTTCTGAGTCACGATTCAATCGGCTGCCAGACCAGCTACAGTATTTCCACAATTTCTTCACGGTTCAACGGATCGTCCGCTCCGTTTCCCAGCGCGCCTTGGTGTAGCGTTGTACTTGAAAAGTAGACTAATTGAGCCCAAGCCTCGAGTCAGACACTCTGGGGAAATCTTCAGAAATACCGAGTATTCTTCTACTGACCGTGAACTGTCCGAGACGCGGGCACCCGAGCCTGGCCGTGCATGGCATGAATACTGTCCCAGGACGTCTGTGTCTGCGTCTATTGGAATGGCGCCAGCTTCCGCACGAGGTACCTTCCAAAATATGCTGTTCTGCTCGTGTACGAGCGCAAGGGTTTTATTGAACGACGCAGCCTAGACATGAACCGGACAGAACCGATCTGGACAGGATCCCGGGTTGCAAGGCACGGAATGCAATGGGAGGCTTTCAGACTTCTATACCGTCTTCCCTAGGATATTGCTGCACGCCCAGAAGAAGTGTTGGGTCTGCAAGGGAGTCGCATGTGACGAAATCCGGCTTGGGAGGACATGTGGATGCGCTGTAAGTTAAAGAGAGCGAAAAAAGGACGAGGAGGAAAACGGCTGTGGACTTCCAAGGCAATTCGATTAGTCCGACAGAGTTGGTCCTCTGAGTGAACTCACGCTCACAGAGGCAGGCTCTTCCATCGCTTGCTAGCTTCCCCACCACTCAATTGTGTCTCGAGGGTTCGCCTAGCTAGCTCCCACCACGCCTGCACAGTACACCTATCCCTCCAGGGCCTTCACGCTCGCCTCGTACACCTTCTTGAGTTCGTCCTGGCCCTTCTTCACCACCTCCTCCATCTGCTTGTGCGCCTTCCTCAACTCATCCTGAATCACGAGTTTGCCCAACTCCATCTTGCGGAACCGTTTCTGTGCCTCGCCCCTCGCATTGCGCACCTCGTTGCTCGCCCGCTCGAACATCTTCTTCGCCTCCTGTTTGGCGAGGTTGCGCGTTTCGGCCGTGACAGGCGGGACCGGCACCGTTATCAACAGCGGGTTAGCGTCCCGGGGCAACGAGGACGATTGGGACGAAGAGGTCGTGCCTGGGGTGTGGGGCGCCGTCGTCTGCGGGACGAGACTGTACGGACTGGCGAGCAGGGCTGAAGTTATAGGTTTGACATGCTAAGAACGACGGCATCAGCATCATGCATCATTGCAGGGAATGGCCCCAACTCGCTGAAGCCGTGGCTGTAGCTAGCTAGTACTCATAACGCACGGGTTTGGACTTACCGCCTCTTCGGCACAGAACACGTTGACGGTCCTCCCGCCCTTGGCCACCACGCTGGCCAGGTCCCCGATCCGGGCTTTCTCCTTGTGCGCGCTGCCGCGGCCCGTGTCCGCGCCCTTCACGTTGATCTCCACGCCCAGCTGCTCGATCATCTCCGGCGTAACGCGTCCGGCGTCCTTCGTCTTGACCAGCGCGTCCTTCAACCGCGCAACGGCCTTGGCGATCGACGCCTCCAGCTCGGAGAAATCATACGGGTCGATTTCCGCGTCGCGATTGCGCGTCGCTTTGTTGTCAGGGATGTGCTTGTCGTCCTTGTGCGTGAGGGAGTCGAGGGAGGGAGATTTGCGGTTCGATTTCGAGGATGCGGAGGATTTCTTGGGCCGTGAGACAGTGCTGGAAAAGGGTCGTGTGCTTGACGTGTGGATATTGCGTGGCGGAGTGGTGGCGGCACGAATGCTAAGTCGACGGGGCCTAGATTGCGGCTCAAAAAGTCGTCGTGGTCCGGTTCGACATTGTGGACAAAGAAGTGACGAAGACGAGGACGAGAGCGAGGGTCTCTGTGCTCGAGAGGCAGCCAGGAAGTGGTGCATGAGCTGGAAGGCCGTGTCCGCGGTTCGGGGAGGCATTTTGTAGCTCTACAGAATACGGAGGATGTATTGGGCGTTGGAGAGCCGGGTGTTGTACCGTCGGGCGTTGAGGCGAGGTGAGCTGTTTGCTTGTCGTGTGCGTGCTTCAGAAAAAGTTGGAGGAATACGAACTGCAAGGCTGTGGAGCTGGAGCTTGGAGCTTGGAGCTTCCTCGACACCAGTCATACGCACTGTACCGGTTTGCCTCAGTGCCTCACGAAGATGCCCAAGTTTCAAAGTCGCACTATTAGTAGTGTTTCATATTGCCATGCAACTGCAGCATGTTCCGAACGTCGAAAGCTAATTCCTGGAAAGGAACATATAAACGAATGAGTTGTACCGAGTAGTGATGTAATATTAAGGTTGTTTCAGGTGGAGATCTCAACTAAGAGCTTTAACTAACCTTCCTCGTAGGCGGTAATCAGAGGAAGAACCTCCCCATATAGTGCATCATCAAGAGCTGCCCTCGCGAGGCCAAGTCGAGATTGTGAAAGCATACTTGACGCCGAGCTTAATGATGGCAGTAGATAACCACCGCCAGTAATAAGGCTATGAGTAATATGACATTGATATGTGGCTATCTAGGCAAGGCACTGTGGGCACTCACCCAAGACGTTGTTGACTAAGAGCTGGTACCAACCCCCCTCAGGGGTGATGCTGTAGGAGCGGCTTCGCCGGCTTGGAGTTTGAATCGACATGGACATTGATCATTCTGGTTCGTGGCCCGCAAGAAAGTTGCCACTCTATCTAGAATCAAACCGAGGCATCAACTTTTCCACGTAGCTTTCGTGCGAGTCGGGCTCAGCATGGACATGCTGCGAGGGACCCGCTGCAGAACTATCCGAGAAATGACGCCGGCCACATTTCCCATTGGAAATGCAATGCAATCGTTCGCGAGCATACAGGGCACATCGCCGCGAGGTGGAGCTTCGTGTGCAGGGTGTGGAGAGACGAGGGTAAGGCGTGGCCGTGCGGACGATCGCATCTACCTCGTAGCCATGGCCTTGGTCATTGCTCTCTTGAGCGCCAGCTCTTTCTTCTTCAGGTCATCAGGCGATGAATCATCCACCTCGAGCTGTTGCATGGCATCAGACAAGGCCTCTTCGATCTTGGCCTTGTTGCCACGCTTCATCTTCATCGACAAGCCAGGGTCATTGATCAACTCCTCAACCCGGCCAATGTAAGACTCCAGCTGTTGCTTCGCCTCGAATTTCTTGGTGAAGGCCTCGTCGCTGCTCTTGAACTTGGCGGCATCCTCAACCATCTTCTCGATCTCGGTGGTTGAGAGCTTGCCGACTGCATTAGAGATGGTGATATTGGCAGACCGGCCAGAGGACTTCTCGGTAGCAGTGACCTTGAGAATACCGTTGACGTCAACTTCGAAGACCACTTCGAGCACAGGTTCCCCTGCTTTTTGAGGAGGTATCGGAGACAGTGTGAATTCGCCGAGAGAAGTATTGTCTTCGCAGTCTGGTTTGTTGTCAGCGCGTTTCGTTGTTGACAAGGTTTCGGGGCGACTTACTCGTTCTTTCTCCTTGATACACAGGAAATTGCACTTGACTTTGCCCGTCGACAATCGTAGTGAAGGTTCTACGGATGCACACGTATTAGTAGCTGCCAAAACCACCACCGGTGATATGCTGATGAAACAGAAAGAAGCAGAAACATGAGGTGTTTACAGAGAAAAGGTGAATAGGGCAACTTTACCGCTTCTTGATAGTCCTGTAAAATGAATCAGCGGGTGTCTTAAACGTCTGGGTTGCCCAGAAAAGGAGGAGAACTTACGGAACAGTTTGTCCACGAGGAACAACAGGCGCGAAGATCCCTCCCTCCATAGCTACACCTAGTGAGAGCGGGACGACGTCGAGAAGCAGGAGATCAGCTGTCTCGGCCGAGGTGGCTTTGCCGGAGAGGATACCGGCTTGGACAGCAGCGCCGTAAGCGACGGCCTCATCAGGGTTGATACTCTGTCACAACGTTAGCATTACTCAGCTCATCAGTCGCTATTCACATACCTTCTCCAGCTTCTTTCCATCGAAGAAGTCGCTCAGCAGTTTCTGGATACGAGGAATACGGGTGGAACCACCAACAAGCACAATCTCATCGACCTTTGACTTGTCAATGCCGGCATCCTTGAGAACCTGTTGAACAGGCTCAAGTGTGCCACTGAAGATCTTGGCGTTGAGATCTTCGAAACGGGCACGAGTGATCTGGGCGTTGAAATCTTCGCCGTCGAATAATGAGTCGATCTCAACCGTGGTTTGGGTTCCGTTTGACAGAGTTCTCTTGGCACGTTCGCAGGCGGTACGCAGTCTTCGAAGAGCACGGGCATCCCCAGACATGTCCTTCTTCGTCTTTCGTTGAAATTCCTTCTTGAAGTGCTCAAGGAGGTTGGTGTCGAAATCTTGACCGCCCAAGTGGGTGTCGCCGGCGGTGGCCTTGACTGTGAAGACGCCGCCTTGGATGTTCAGCAGGGAGACATCGAAAGTACCACCACCAAGATCGTAGATGAGGACGTTTCGCTCCTTCTCGGATTTTCCCGAGCCGAGACCGTAGGCAATAGCGGCGGCAGTAGGTTCGTTGATGATACGGAGGACGTTGAGGCCAGCAATGGCACCAGCATCCTTGGTGGCTTGTCTCTGGTTGTCATTGAAATAGGCTGGGACGGTGACAACAGCTTTCGAGACCTTCTTGCCGAGCTTGGTCTCTGCGACTTCCTTCATCTGTGCCCACAGGTTAATCCCAGCGGTCTAAGAGCAACAGCGAGTGCGCTCACCTTTGTGAGAACCATGGAAGAGATCTCCTGAGGTGAAAATATCTTGGTCTCCTTCAGATACTCGACCTGGACCATAGGGTTGCCACCTTGGTCGACAATCTTGAACGGCCATGATTCGATATCCTTCTTAACAGTAGGGTCATCGAAGCGTCGTCCGATCAGTCGCCTGCACTGTGGTTAGCGAGGTGTTATCTTTCTTCGGAGTGACTGCACCGACTTGACATCGAACACTGTGTTCTCTGGGTTCATTGCCGCCTGATTTTTGGCGGCCTCACCGATGAGACGCTCTTCGTCGGTGAAGGAGACGAAGGAGGGCGTGGTAAAGCTACCCTGTTCGTTGGCGACTGTAGATTGTTAGTGTGCTTTTTCCCTCGCCTACGCCCGGGGTTGACATACTGATTTCGACATTTGTGCCTTCGTAGATAGCGACGCAGGAGTAGGTGGTACCTGGAAGAATTGGTTAGGCGGCGCACACGACGGTGAGGGCAGGATGAGCAAAACCCACCAAGATCGATGCCAATGGCACCTTCGTAAACTTCTTCCGCCATAATTCCGATTTTCAGAGAGTCCCTCGAATGCGCTCTGTAAGGATTTGAGAGAACAAAAAGAAGTTGAGGTAGCCGCAGTAAGAGGTTGATATGGGTCGGCTGCGGGTTGCCCTTCAAGAACTTTTTAAGTGGACTCTCTCAAAATTTCGAAATCTTGGCCAAGGCCGATGCGGCCGACCAATTCGGTGGAGCACAAGTACTAGCGCCGTCGATGTGTGAATTCAAGAGTACTCGCTAAGTCCGTGGCCTCGTGGACGACCCCAAGCAAATGCTCAGCTCACTTCCAATGTCATTCACCACCAGGACCTAGCAGAGCAGTGACTATAGGTACGCCTTGGTAATCTTTGAGCAGCAGACGACATTTCAGATTCGCCGTGGTGATATATCGGAAGAATCCAAAAGGGTGATTGCGCTGGTTGGCTGTGCAGCACCAAGATCTATGCCTGCTTTATGCTCTCGGCCATCGACGAACTCAACAGCCGGCCACTGATTGTAGCAGTCATACACGCAGCACTATGTGGCTAAAATGAAGGCTATTTTCGTGCTGGTCAAATATGTTCATGTTATTTGCGAGAAGTAAAGGGGTAAGGTCGAGAGGGATTGCACAACCTTGTTGGTAACTTCGCACGGAGTGAGCTCAATCCTGTGCGTTGTGCACACCAGTTCTCTTGACGGAACTCAGCACCTTCAAGATATTTCATTTCGTTGGACCAGGCTATCCTTTCTATCTAACGGGTGGTCTGAATTAGGAGGAGATTATGTTCCTTCAATCAGTTTAACCCTTGCTCTTTCGATGGTCATCGCATAGATGCTGCCACAGAAGACTGAAACAATCTAAATATGGAATCTCTTCACGGCCGACTCTTTTTTTCTACATCACTTTGAGCCCGTGTTAGTGTCGGATCTCTCTCTTGCCTGGTAGCGAGACTTCCCGCCATTTCCGACCTATTTCACCCGTAGAACAACAAATTTCCAAGGGAATCCATATCCATACTAGTTGGTATCATCCGCGGTACCTCGTCGAAGCGCAGAATGCCACCTATTTTGGTGGTAGGTATATCGCACGAAAAGCCATTTGCAGGGCCACGATTAGATCAACAGCCTCCTCTCGTTCCGATTTTGCTATTATCCTTGAAGAAGCGTCTGTTGGGGCACTGATATACCACACGTTGAATTGGCGTGCAATTCAGGTGCGAGTTCGAACGCCTTAGTTGCAGTCGTGCATCGCCAAAACCGAGTTGATCAGTCAAGTTCAGCGCCGCTTGCGCGAAAGCTCTGCTCCACCGGCGTCAGGGGGGCTCCAGGCCCTGGCAGAAGCTGACTACCCCCGAGTTCTGGTAGACCTTGGTCTGGCGTGATTGTGGAGGCGGGTGCTTGTTTCCTCGTCCCTCGCCGTTGGTACCATCGTTGGTAATAACGGTAGCAAGATCTTGCAGTCGAACAAATCGCCTTGCAAGAACTCAAAACAACCGAGTCGAAGATAACATCGAACCAAAGCAACTCTCCCACAAGCGGATATTCGTCTTCTGTAAACGGCCCTCTCCCTGCCTCTCGGCCGAGTCCTATGATCAACAGGACAAGAAGGGGGATGCCAAGGAGAGCCCAAACATTGATATTGGCGTATTCTTTGGGTAGCTGGAATTTGTAGATGCCGCACATTTTCCCTTGTGCCCACTTAGGTGTCACTTCCTCGTAGAACTCAGGAGCCTTCTCGTGTCCCGCTCCTATAGCGACGTCTAATGCGTCGAACTGCATGCGCGCCAGTGAAGTGTTGAATAGTGCACGGCTCTCGAGGACCCATTGCTCTCGATCTAGCCTGAACGACTCGTAGTCTCCGACCTTTTCGTTTGCAAGTAGTGCGTTGCCAAGACGGGCTTTGATTGCCTTGAATGTAGTCGACTGTCGCATGGCAGATCTCGTGAACTCATAGCCAATGCCATATCCTTCAACTCCTTCCTCCATCGAGTCACAAACACCGTCATGCGTGCAGACCTCATTCCAATCAATGCAGGCAAGTGGGCGAGCCCGGGGGTCTGCATTCCGAAACCTGCTGCTGCCCGGCGGGTATTCTTCAGTGGCAGGGAAGATGTGGTCCTCGCACGCTCCTCTGTATATGATGCGGCAGCTCGATATGAACATGATTGTCAAATATGGATCTTTTCCCGGATAAATGATATCGAGCCCCGATATGGGATTCCAGTAGTCATGCTCCGGTCCGTAAGGTGTTGACTCATAGGCACTGCAGGAAAGAGTAAGCCAGAGAACAAGCCTTTGGGGAGAAGAGAAAACTCGCCTGACTGAGTACGCAGCGACCCTATAGTTGAAAGGATCGCCAGCCGTGCGAAAGGTATAGTTCCAAGTATGTCTGCCATCGTTTCTTGACCCGAAATGATACTCGTATCGATAATCGCTGTGATACTTATCTGGTGCAATCTCCTTGACAAATCCCTGATCCATGTTCAGTGGGACGCAGATAGTGGTACGGTTGAACTTGGGCGGATTGGCAACATTAAGTCCCAGTACACTTGCATCAACACGACCAGTCGTGAAACGAGTTGCGATCTGAAGTCCGCGTCCGGCACACAGGCTCTGATTCTTGAACGGGCAATCTGTGCGTGTAACTGTCGAAGGTATCGCTTGGGTCCTGAAAAAGGAGCATTCTTCCGAGCTGGTCGCACTTTGAGCGCCATAACAGGCGTGCTCGTATTCACCTGCCCTTCTCTCCTTTGCCGACTGGAGCAATGCGTCGTCCGCCAGTGCACTTTCATCCACACCTCTCCTCAGAGACCATGACCCGCACTGCGTCGAGGACACAAGCCCTAACGAGCTTGCAGGTATTTGGGTTGTAAATGAACTCACCACGGCCCAGCCGATGACTCCGGTGAGTGTGCAAAAGGACAGAGCTTTGGGTAGCCACGAGTGATCGAGCCGTGGACGTTGCATAGGAAATTCGTCGACGCCATTCGCTGGAGAAGAAACCGAGTCGTCTGTATCAGACGTATGGCCCAAAAAACGGGGCGATGCCGGCAGGCTTGGATGTGGCAAATCCCCATCAGTGCGAGCGCGATCACCGGTGCTCTGGTTGCTGTTCTCGAGCAACGGCGTGCTTTCTTCAACCCGGCTCTTCCCCCTGGGGTGCCACAGGTTGTGCCAGCCGTACCTGACCAACTGCAGGATGCGGGCGATGATACGGCTCAGCGACGGCCACACTGCCCCAAGACACACCCCCAGCATCAGTTGAACAAAGACGTCCCATCCCTTTGGAGCTGTAATCTGGATGTCTGCTCCAGCTTCAGTATGGCGGGTTCAGGCTATGAGTCGTTGATTTTAACCCACTGTATGGCCAACCTCGACTTTGGTCATGCCAAAGCCCCGTTCTTACACTGGTAGAAGAGCTCATTGCCACTTAATGTCATTGCAAAGTCCGCACGATGTCCATCGTAGAACCGAGTCTCTAATGTTCAAAACTGTCCACGCAACCATCATGAAACCTATATTCACGGAGGCCACAGGCCACAACAAGACTCAGCCTGATTTGAATTACGTCCTGTGCGCCCATCGTGACTGGTGCCAGATTAACACCGGCCAATGGAGGCCCGGATGCAGCACGTCGGGCGTGGCTGCTTCATTTACCAATCGAGGCCCGATCGCCTGCAGTGCTGGCCGCAAGGTCACGAGGGATTCAGCCACCCGAGCCATGCGCCCGGCAAGCGCAAGTGCTGGTCGACTCGCCTTGCGAAGGCAGTCTTGCACTCAGGTGATTCTGCGCATCACTTGTCGAAGCTCAGTGATTGTTGTGCATCGAGCAGTACAGCCCGCTATGTTTGCAAACTAGCTCCGAGGGCGGGCGGGAGCAATGACCACGAGGCACCAGCCAAAGCCTCGGGCGGACAGCGATCGAAGGCCGCCTTATGCTGCAGCCTCCAGTGCGACGCCCCCAAACCCACAATCTGTCGCCTATCCACACGCAGTGAGACACACCCCCTCGGGGCGGGAGATGGCTGTGGATACTAACGAGCCAGACATCCCGTGTTTCCCAAAGTGCCCACGCGTCTGACGAGCGCGGCAGCAACAACGCGGACAAAGACAAAAACGACCAACGTAGACACGACAAAGACCAAGAATCCGACCACGAACGTCCTCCTCCGAGGAGGGCGCCGGGGCCAAACCAACATGATTCACGAGGTGAATCAGAAGAGCAGGAGGCCAGGACTCCGAGGTCTTATCATACACCTACTCAGCGTGACGTGACAGGCAAAGGAAGAGAAGGGCACGCTGATATCGATGAACGAGACGATGTTGGACTTTCTCAATTCGCTTCGGCACCCACTATGTCCCGTACCCAACATCAAAGGGATCCTTCCTATTCAAACTATATGGTCACGCCTTCAAGCCGATCCCGGAACGAACCAAAGACAGCAATGCAGTATGTGTCGGGTCAAGGCCAACATATCTATAGCTCCGACTCAATGCCTTCAACCACCTCCTCAATGCACCGCCGCAGCTATGATCAGCCGCGGAGCGGAATCCCGCCACCCAAGCAGCATTCCGCGAGCGGACCCAAATATGGTCCGCCTACCACTACGGTTCAATTCAGCTCATACCAATCCTCGCAGCCTCGCTACGAGACAACCCGGCCTTCGCCTGACTCCTGACTCCTGACTCCTGATTCCTATCTGTGACCACTCAAACAGTGATGTGCCCGCCATCAAATCGGGACGGAAATACCGGAAGTGAGCTATGTGGACAAAGTGCCATACCGCTGGGCGGCCTCTATCTTTATACTCGACATCTTTTCAGTAACTTGGAGAGGTTTTGACGGACTAGCAGTGTCAGTAGCGGTTACGAGTCCGATGAGTGGTGATCTTGAAAGGCGCATTGCAACGCCATGAGCGAGGCCTAGTATGGGGCCTTTTCCATAGAGCGTCGCGTCGCGGAGAGGGAAGGCTATTATTCATGTACAAGGGATAGAAATCGGAAATGTGAGGGCTGTTTGATGGGCATGGCTCGCGTCGCCGGACAAAAGGCTTACGCGGAAAGCAGCAAGCCCTTCGGATTCGTTTATATCACCTCGCAGGGGACACTGCTCGTCCTCCTCTAGCCTCGAAAGGGGTATCATACATACAGGGACGGGTAGGAATCCGTCCCGCACAAGTCAATATAATGTTTGTGAGATCTGTACCTCGTAGCCATGCAAATGGACAAAGTTTTGCCCACGCGATTCGCACTCAGCACAGTGAACCCTCTCCGGGCTGTGCTGTGGGGTTTTTGCCCTCTTGTATTCGTGCACGCTTGTAGGGTCTGTATCGAGGGTCACAACTCGGCGCCTGGGTCGCATTAGAGCAGACATCGTCGATGAGGCATGTCGCTGATATGGCATGGAAGGGGCCTCGTTTGCGGATGTGCGCAGGGAGATGAGATGAACATGATGTGGTGGGATCTGGGCAGCAGTATATCCCATGGGATGCGTGGTTCACCCTTCCATTGGGGATACCATTCATTCGCCGGGTGTTCGAAAACTTGCCGTGCCACCGTGCCACTTCGCCGCGTTCTTCGTGCATTGATTTCCCCTGCCTGTGTCCGGGCACCCCGGTCGGCCGTCGATCGTCACTCAATCCAAGACACCACTCTCCCTCAATCCGGCCAACAGCTCGGGCTCCAGGAATCTCTTCACATCCACATCCTCGCTCAGGCCCTTCCTCCTCCTCGTCTTCAGCACGAAATCCCGGGCTGCCTGCTGTGGGCCTGCCATTTCTAGGGGTCTGATCTTGATGCTCTTATCCAGCGGGTCGCCAGGCACGACATCCCAGCGATCGAATACAAGGGATACACTCGCTGCGCCTTGGCTATGAATCCTCAAGTCTGTTTCGAAGCCGAAGCTGTCTATGACAGGGATGAGAGCTTTAGCTGCGTAGAGAGGCGTTCCCGCCACGGGGCCGTCCGAGACGACGTGCCCTCGCCGCTTCATCAACACGGTATACAGACCGGAAACCGCATCAGCAGGGCCAGTCATGTGCACGCTGTAGACCGGCTCCATGAGTCGAGGGCCGGCCATCAGGAAGGAGCTGTACACTGCTCGACGAGCTGTGGGGATGATTTGTCCACCACCGCGAAAGATAGGTTCGGGCGCTAGCTCGGCACCCGTGACCCGGAACTTGGTGTTGCGGATAGGTTCTTCACAGAGCGGGCCCTCGCGTGTACCCCAGGAGAAGCCTTGCTTGATGCTTTCTTGCACCGACTTGAGGAGTTTCTTGTCCGTAGTCGAAGGTAAGGTGTCGTCGCATAGGATGTTGGGACCCATCTCCTCTGGCCCAAACGCCCATATTGATCGAGCTGCAAGTTTGTCCCATTCGTACTTCTCTTCGAAGAACTTGGCCACCTTCCTGATTGGATCGCGAATCTTGACGACGCCGGCTTCGATATCTTCGGCAATGCCGTCGTCCAGGGGCTCGGCAATCATGGTGAGTTTGTTTTTCTTGTTAGGTGTCAATGCGTAACACATGATGGCGCTCGTTTCCGTAACTGTCTCACAGAAGCGGGTCACCGGATCGGACACCTTGATGTCCATCTCCGCAAACAGCGTGCGCAGATCATGCAGAACACAATCCATGTACAGTTCCCCTGTGCCGAGCACGACGTGCTCGCCTGACTCTTCAACCTTTGTCGTGATGAGAGGGTATGACTTGTTGATCTTCCGTAGGCCTTCGAGCATTTTGGGTAGTTCTGAAGGATTGACTGGCTCGACGGCAACCTTGAATACCGACTCGGTGAAGTGTCGTATTGGCTTGAAGATGTAGGCATCTTCGTTTTCAGGATACTTCTCGGCTACCACAGTGGCAGTCTTCACTATAGAGTTCTCAATGCCGGAAAGGAGCACAAGATTTCCGGCCGGTACGCCGGAGACAGGGATGTTATAGCGAGAACAAGCGAGATGAGTGGCTGTGATCGTAGACAGGGCCGAGTCTTCTTCGTCTTCAACGCTATAAGACTCTCCGAGGACGCGAACCACTTGATCTGGAGAGGCCGTGCCAGACAGTATGCGACCGAAGGCATGGAAAGTCTTCGCATCGGCGGAGCTGAACAACTTGGTCACCTCCACAACCAAGGGTCCATCTGAGTCGCATTTAGTCATCGCTTCTCCGACTTTCGAATCCAGTGGTCCAGTATAATAGTTGTCTAGCATCCGTCTTGCGCCGCCCACTGGGGAGGGCAAATGTTGAACAACCATATCCACAAAGCCGCTTGCTGGTCCAAAGAACTGTGCGCACACAAGCTTGAGCAGGTCCTTCGCATCGGACTTGAGCTGTGACGGCTTTAAAGATATCCCGAGAGTCTTCAGTGTCGGCGCAAGGTCTTCGGGACTCTCGCTGATGGTGTGTGCGTACAGCTTGTAGATAGGCTCGAGCACGAAGTTTACAAACGCCCGCTTCGAGCCCTCTTCTGCGGCTTTTCGGGTGAATTTGCGACTCCCGGGGTTGAAGAAGATATCTCCCCATAATCTCAACGAGAACTCGGTCGCGTCCACTTTAGGATACGTCTCGGCGTACATTCTGGCGAATGATGGTAGAGTAAAGACCCAGTCCATGGAGGTGCAAGCGAAGGCGACGTTTCCCTTCTCAGGAGAGAGCCGCCGCTTTTCCCCCCTGCCAGGGATTGTGTTTTCTATGACCGTGTTGACTTCCTCGACCACATGTTTCAGCTTGAAGTAAGCGTCTGTTGGCGGAATCTTAAGTTCCAATATTAGGCGGTCCATCTTGTTGATGACCAGAACCATAGGTAGATCTTCCAAGACGGCATGCTTGATGACCTGCTCGGTGTTGATCTGTACACCTTCGACCACATCAACCACGAGCACCACGCCGTCGACCAGGCGCATACTCGAAGCCACCTCGTCCACAAAGTTGACATGTCCCGGTGTATCTATAACATTCAGGATGTGCGACTTGCCCCTTGTACCCTGCATGACCACACTGATTGGCGCAGCTTTTATCGAGATTCCTCGTTCACGCTCCAAAAAGTGTGTATCAGTGTATCGCAGCTGTTCGTCTCTCCTTCTGCCGATTCGTTTGTCCATTCTGTCTTGTATATCGTGCGTCTGCATGACCAGCATGTCCACAAACGCAGTCTTGCCATGGTGCAGATGTCCTGCGACAGCAATGTTTCTGATACCTTCTGGGAAGCTGAGCAGATCTGACATGAACTCCCTGGAATACTGTACAGGTGGCAAATCCGCTTCCTGGACTTGGAACTTCTTCTTGGTCACTGGAGCGATGATGGGCTGTGTGAGCGGTTGTGCATCTTCTTCCTGCACCATGGTCTCGACATCTTCTCCATACACCTGTTGCGCCGTCGGGTAGTATTGCTTGTCTTCGTGTAATATCACAGCATTCGATGGTCCTTCATCGTCAACTTCCATCAATCCATCTGCAGGGGGCTGCGCTTCAGTGTCCGACTCCTCGTCGTACACGTAGTGTTGGGCCTCGACGCCATCTTGAGACGCCTCTTCGTCCGAGACAGCCTCGCCGATAAAGTTTCCGAACCTGCGGCATGTTAGCAAGTTGGAAGCAGGGTCAGGATTTGGACAGATAATACTCATCATAAAGGTCATCCATGTTGAAGAAGTGGTCGCTGAGGCTGGAGATGATTCGGCGCAATCCTCAAGAATTCGAATTCCTTCACCTGCGGAGTTGGAGTCGACAAAAAATTGAGGTGGAGCTGATGCAGGCTGCAGCCTCGTCGGCTTGATGCGAGCCTTGCATAGTGCTTGCTGACTAATCCCATTTTGATTCAAAGTTAGGTGCAAGTCACTGATAACTTAAGGCACAAGTCACTGATAACTTAAGGCACAAGTCACTGATAACTTAAGGCACAAGTCACCGATAAGCTAAGGCACACAGGTGAGAAAAGTCCAAACCAAAGCCATTCAATGCTTTGAAAGTTCAATGTTCAATGTTGGCACAGCTACGCATACATGCTGCCTGGCAAACACTGGGATATTAACCTGCCAGTCCAATGCCAATTTAGTTTGGAAGTCCTGGAAACCCTTAAGATGGCTTTCATGCTTGTGGAACGGAACAATTGAGAAGAAGCCAGATCCTCGTCGTCACCCAGGCCTCCGCCGACCCGTGATAACTGGCTGACTCGGTGTCTTTACATCAAAGACTCGAGCACCAATGCGCTGGCACCGCCGCCCCCATTGCAGATACCGACACAGCCAATCTTGCCTTTCTTGGCTTTCAAGACACCCAACAGTGTGGCAATGATTCTTGCACCAGAGGCTCCCAGAGGATGGCCAATAGCGACAGCTCCACCGTGGATGTTGACTTTCTCAGCATCAAGCCCCAGCAGCTTCGTGTTCGCAAGCGCCACGACGCTGAATGCCTCGTTGATCTCGAACGCATCTACGTCACTTTGGTTGACACCAGCATGTTTCAAGGCCTTGGGAATTGCCAGAGCTGGGGCGGTGGT
Source organism: Phialophora macrospora (assembly GCA_000835435.1). Lineage (NCBI taxonomy): Eukaryota > Fungi > Ascomycota > Eurotiomycetes > Chaetothyriales > Herpotrichiellaceae > Phialophora > Phialophora macrospora. The sequence goes on from KN846960.1 coordinate 1,960,254, forward strand.
GAATTTGCTCGGCTGTTTGGCAGCGTCACCCCAACCCAGAATCTTGGCCAAGGGCTTGATATCGAGTTCCTTGAGCTTGGCTTCTGAAACAAGCACAACCGCTGCGGCTCCATCGTTAAGAGGCGAGGCGTTGGGAGCAGTCACGGTGCCTCCATTAGGAATGAAGGCGGGCTTCATTGAGCGAAGCTTCTCGACGTTCAGATTCTTCGGTTCGTCATCCTTGTCAACTGTGATACCAGGCTTTCCTCGAACACCAGGCAACGTGATAGGAGCGATCTCGAAGTCAAACAGGCCATCTCTCTGCGCAGCCTGAGCTCGTTGGTACGATCGGATAGCATAATCGTCCTGCTGTTCTCGACTGAAGTCGTGGTCCCGCGCGCACTCCTCACCTTGGAGACCCATGTGCTCTTGCTTCCCGTATGCATCTGACAGACCGTCTCTTAGCACACCGTCCACCAGTGTCTGGTTGCCAAACTTGGCGCCCGTTCGCATGTTGGGGAGGTAATGCGGGCAGTTGGACATGGATTCTGCGCCGCCTGCCACGACGATGTCCGCGTTTCCGGTCATGATCGTTTGCGTTCCGAGAATGATGGCTTTGACACTGGATGCGCAGACCTTGTTGATGGTTGTGCAGACAGTCGAGTCCTCGAGGCCAGCTCCGAGGGCGCATTGACGGGCGGGGTTTTGACCAAGACTGCCAGGCTGTTAGATTACAAACAGAAGAAAATACAGGTTCTAGCTCACTTCGCAGACAAGACATTGCCAAAGAAAACTTCTTGCACATCCTGAGGCTTGATCTCGGGTACTCTTTCGAGGGCAGCTATACTCTCTATCAGTTCGCTGTAGGCGTTGTGGAGCGGTGAGGGGAATGCACACATTTGATCGCGTGTGAACCAAGCTGAGGCGCTGTCAGGGATGACAATGAGCTAGAGATGTCAGTATCAACGCTGCATTGCAGGCGGAATAGCTCCTACCCAAGGAATGAGCCCACTGGTGTTCGTGCCACAGCGACAATGTAGACCGGCGGGAGCGAAGGTTTCTGGTGCGGGACACCGTTGACACCGTTGGTAGACATGCTTCACTTCTAGGACAGATAAAATGGCAAAAGGTCTCTCGAGTTGCGAAGAAACAGCTTCCAGCTCAAGTTATACACAATTTTCTTGAGCTCAGAATACTAATCAGGCACAAATGTCCTGGGTGCAGGAGGCGACTGTTTTATTGATTGACATATTGAAGATCCCCAAAATTCTGTGTGGAGAATCGTGCCACTTCGGATGTGTTCAGGGACACCCGGGCGACGCTAATTTGGGATCCACAAAAGGTGGTGACCGTGGAGCTTGACGCCAACACCGAACATCAGTACGGACGCACGAGGCATTCTCCTTTTCTCATCTCCAGCCGGACTATAAGTATGCGTTCAGCTACCAATATCCAGGTAGTCCATGAGCCGATGAGGAGTTCCTCTTACGTGGGAAGAGCTCTGCGCGAAGGCTGGTCACTTTTGCCAGCTGAGGCAACAATCTTCTCACAGCTTGTTCTAGACGTATCTGCTCCCAGGAGGTGGCCCGTAACTCGGGACGAGGCTCAAGAGAACGTATCGCGTACACTGGATAGTAGTAGGATAGCAGTGATGACGGGCGTCATCGACTCCAGCAGCTAGTGGCTCCACGGTCAGTTGCATTTCATTCCGGCCTCACTCAGATTGTTGTAACAAAAAATCCCCCCTCCCCCCAGGGATCTCCGAAGTTCTCTTATTAAACTCAATCCTCTTGACTATGACCAGATCCTTTGCTGCTTAGAGTCGACAGTTTGCTTCCTCTAACTACGAAGGATTGGCGGCACAGCAAGGTCAGCTCTTCAGTCCTTGCGAAGAAGATATCGAGGGTGGTCTGAACTCGGAAAGACAAGGTTGGTACCAGAATCGTAGCATTTTCCAGCCTCTCGCTGATTGCCGACAGCAACCATGGAGGCTGTCGAATGCGACACTGCCAATGCCCGGCTGGCCCTGCGACTGGAAATCGAAGACATTGAGGAAGCTTTGCTAGACATCACAGACCCTGGCGAGATTGCAGTGCTAACCGATCGCGCTGCTGCTTTGCACCTCCTACATGAAGAGACGATGGAACTGGACAAGTTCCGGACGGACCAGCGAATCCAGCGGAGCATATATCAGGCGGTGCTTTCTGACTGCCGCGAGGTTGACGCGCTCCTCGGGGAGGAAGCTGCCACTTCAAATGATTCTGCTGTGCGAGGAGGATTGGACGGAGCAGGCGGACAACGCGCTCTTAGAGGAGACGGACTAGATGGATATTATGAGGACGATCGCATGGATCCCAGTGGTTTCACGAACCTTCCAACCTACATTGAATGCTTGAAGCTGGATGAAGACAACGCGCCTAGGGAATGCTATACCTGCATGGTAGATACAGCCTATTCTCGGACGATCGAAGTCGGCGACTGCAACCACGCTTGGTGCCGCGGCTGCCTTGTGCGGGCGCTTGATCTGGCTGCAAAGAACGAGAGCAACTATCCCGTACGATGCTGCGGGCAGTCCCCGAGCATTCCGCTCGACCACCCCGGCATTGCTGCTCTTGTTGGAGCCGAAGCCATCTCGGCAGTCGAGGCCAAGATTGTCGAATATGAGACCAAAGACAAGACTTATTGCCATGACCCGGTGTGTTCTGCTTTCATCGCACCAGACGCAATCGACGAAACAAAGGCCATCTGCCCTACCTGCCAGAAGGACACCTGCGCTCTGTGCAAAGCAAAGTATCACGAACGGGAGGACTGTAAGACTGTGAATGACGAGGCCTTCGAACTGTGGCAGCGAGACAACGGATCAATGACTTGTAACGCCTGTCACAGAGTCATTATCATATCTCATGGCTGCAACCATATGAGGTATGCATTCTCAGCTGTCCGGTCACACTGAATTCAAACTGACTCAACCCAGGTGCTTCTGCGGGGCTGAGTTCTGCTACGAATGCGGCCAGACCTGGAAGACATGTCTATGCGAACGCTGGCATGAGCATCGTCTTGTTGAACGTGCTGTCGTGGTCGCTGAGCGCCAGGCCGAGCACCAGGGACAGCCTGCCGACGTGGAGCATGCAGTTGCAGAGCTGCGCAATGAAGGACCTTGCCGCCACACTGATTGGACTCGAATCATGCTGGGTCGTATTGGGGGATCTCCTGTTTGTTCAGACTGCCATTGGGAGAGCCGCCACTTTTTGTGGCGGTGCGATGGTTGTGCAATTCGTGTATGCACCAGATGTAGACGAGACTACTAGCGTTGCTGGATACCAAGCAAGAGCCAGGGGACATGGACCACTGTCAAGGTCGTGCTATTAGCATAAATGTCTGAGGTGTGGACCAGTCTTGGCTCCAATATGCGAGATCGGGAAAGCCACACAATGCATGTTCTCATGTGGAAGACGCTTCGAAGTTTCTCCCTTGGGAAGATGGCAAGCTGCGCTGAAAGCAATAAACATCACATTCAAACCGAGTCTACGTATAGGTGCTCTGAGACTCCTCCAGGCTCTTGATCGACCAATGCAAGAGTCTCCTTGATTACCGACAGACGCCATCCACCTAGCCTCGCTGCCTCTTCCAAAACACTCAGCTAAAAAGAGCCAATCACGGTCTGTCGATTTGGAGAACCAAGCCCGATATCCTTACAGGCCTGCAAACGTGTTCAAGATCGGGAAGGTATGCTTTTTACTCGTGTGTTCCCTCCAAATCGCGTCGACATTAGCCCCTTTCCATACTGCTCAAGCTAGATACATAGAAGAAGTCTTGAGAACACTCACTCGTGCTTGACGTCCACCGTTGTCTTATCCATCTCCGAGAATCCCTTCTTCGGAGCCCTGATCTTCAACAACCCGGCCTCCAGCGTAACGCTCACATTCTCCACATCTGTTGGGAAGTTGATATACCGTCTAAACGGACCAACCCTCCTTTCCCCGACAAGTAAATGAACTCCCCCGTCAGATTGTACGGGCTGTTCTTCCTCGACCTTCGCGTTCTCAGGTGCGCCGTAATCTGGTCTCTCAATCTTTCCTGTGAGGACCAAAGCGCGGTGACCAGTCCAGGTGACGGTGACGTCTTCGGGCTTCTTGATGCCCGGGACTTCCACTTCGATGAGGTATTCTTTAATACCATCACGGAAGTCTAGGTCGGGCTGGTTGGGGTGCTCCTCTGGCCGAGGATGTCTGCGCGCAAGGTATTGAACGAGGGATTGATGTTGATGGTGGCGCTCATGGGGGTTGTCCACCAAAGGGGGAGGGTAATCATAGTACTGCTGAAAGGTTAGAAGCCGTCTCGCGTTCACTTAAAGCTGAGAGAGTGGACAAACAGACCCCCTGTGGCTAGATGACCGGTGTTGGCTATGCCACATTTTGGGGGTAAAGAAGTTACTTACATATGCGTAGGCCATCGCGTCGATGATGTTTGGTCGTGGACCTGCTGGGGATCGAAGGTCGAATTGGGCTGCCGTGATGGTCGCCTTTGAAGGTGCTGGTTGGGTACTTCGCTTTTGAGCAATGATCTGTTCTTGTGTGAAATTGGAGTTGGATAGCGAAGGAAATCTTTGAGAAACGGAGAGGGGCGCGACCGTATTTATTTACCTGTCTCTATTCGGGAGCTGGCTGATCTATCTGGCGGTCTAGGTCGAGCTCCTCGTGCTCGGCTCGACATATGCCGACAAATGATGCCATGGGGAAGTCCTCGAGCCTCCTGACTGTGCTTGGTCCCGAGGCCATCGTCCCGAGCGCATTTCTTGAACAGGGTTGGGGCGACTGTTGTCTTTCCGACGACAGCCGAATAAGCTCGCACGGGCAGGGGAAAGATCCTATCTGCCCGAATTTGGACGCGAGATGCAGAGTCCAGATGCTGGGAGAAGGATGTCACTGGACACTCATCGCATGACTGCAAGGGGAGAAGAGCTCACCTCATCAGACCATGCAAACTGGGGGATGCAGATGTGGAGTGATATCCAAATCCTAAGTGGTCGTCAATACCCCTCGGTGACCAAACGTATGTATAATGATTACGTTGCTTGGCGGGGTCGACTACGACCTTGTCGAGCTACGCACGGACAGTCCCTTTGAGGTAATGGATGTGATGAGGCCAATGGACAGATCCATGTTTGCTGATCTTCTATCCCTACCTCATGCAGTTTAGATGCAAAGCGCGACCACCAGAAAGTGGAAGGATAGAGGAAGAAAGTGCAGAGTGAGTACCTAGGTGTGAGGCTGCAGCCGCGGGCTTGTCCTTACAAGCTGTCATTACAACCCCAGACAAATTCGGGGAGCACTAGCGCAAGACGAGTTTCAGGAAGCTCCCGCGCTTTTTTCATTCCGCAAACTGCCTTTTAACTTCGTAGCATGATCAGCGACATCCATGCGGCGGCCTGCCTTTTCTGCTCGTCATATGACCACTTCACCCGCGGTACTGGAGAGCGACGATTCACTACCTTAGGGTGTACAGTACTGTGTGGCCGCAAAGCTGAGTAGAGATTTCTTCTTGGCGTTTAACTAAGAGATGCTGGTGTGACAGTCGCACGATTCTGGATGAAGTGGTGCGACCCATGGACCAGCATTATAGTCAGAACGAGGGCAGCTGAGAGCGATGAATTTCCCTGGTGGTTGTCGTCGTAATTGACCAAGCAGAAGATTCTGGCCGAAATCGCTTATTCGTACCAAGTATGTGGTGCGAGAATGTCTGCGGGTTCCAAGGAAGCTTAATAGAGACTATGTGAGGACATGGTGATTCTGCGCTTCGCACCTTGTGTGAAGAAATCAAACCGAACAACAACGGAACAACGGTGCAAGCCCAAGAACCAGTACGAATACCACTAGCCTCCGCACAGCTAACCAAAGGTCTTTCGACACACCATTATGTCAACGCTCGAGTGTCTGCTTCATCCTCACCATATCTCTCTGGTCGACGTCCATTCTCTGCGAGCTAAACTCAACCACGCGGGCGATGCTTACTACAATATCGACGGTTTGCCCTCCCACCGTGGAGTGCAGGCACCCAAATTCGACATCTTCGAAATTGATGGACATGCGCCCGGATGGCTTCTCATCGGCAACGTTCCGGGAGTAACATCGGAAAAGGAAATTCTGGTCGACTGGCTAGACGTTACCACCATCTTCATTCGTGGAAAGCTTGCGACAACATCGATTCCAACTTTTGGAGAGACTGAAAGCAAGATCTTAAAGACTGTTCATAAGGAAAGACATGAAGGTCCCTTTGAACGATCTGTCACTTTGCCTGCGAAGGCCGACCCTGAAAGCTTGAAGGTAGAGGTGAAGGATGGGATCGTGTATGTCAAGATATCGAAGAAGTTTGAGGCGGAGAGGGAGTAACAGATTGGCCTGAAAGCCTACCCTCCTCGGTGGCATCTTGATATCTGCAAAGCTTAGCTGATGATAATAATGCGTTTGCTCATTCCAAACACGTCGAACACGTTGATGGGGCAGTTGTCTACTATCCACGAGGAGAATCAGTCCTGCTCATCTCAAGTCTTGTTGCCTTTGTGCTGGCCGCTTGATGGCGTAAGTTCCCAGCACTGCTCTCTGTAAGGCGAGCCGGGGACCTCATGTCCGAATGCAATGATTTTGCGTCGGGGTGAAGCGTTCAACATTAACCGTAGCTGTTCTGTTGTCCTTCTTATGTCGGTCTTGAACCTGATTTAACCTCTCTCAATCTTCTTCACATAAGCTTCTGTTTCATGCTTCACCCTCCGCGACAACAGCAACGCAGCTCCTTGCAACAAGCGACAGCCAGTCTGCCATTGAACCAGCCGCCTGAACCCGGCAATCCTGCCTCTTTCGAGACACACAGAGTGCATGCCCAATCGGCGACGGCTGAAGCTCACCAGAGCGTTAGCTTGGGCTGCCAGCGTGGGCACACGTGATCAGAGTAATTCTCCGATGGCCCCGATTGAGGCTTTGCTAAATTTGGAGTGGCTTTGTCCATGTCCCGTCGACGAATTCACGCCCCGTCACATCCTCATCCTTCGACGCATGAATCCTAATCCGATCTGACAAGCCACCGTTTTCTCGACTCACGTACTGGCACGTCGGGTCCCCTTCGTCCAACTGTTTATGGTCCTGTTGCGCATTCACTTAGCCGGACCGTGCTACAACTCCAAGTACCCTCCACCACGCGTCTCCCGCCTCGATTCCTCCTCCTTGTCCGACATCACATCTCTTTCTTCTCCACTGCGCTCTCCGAGCCTTGCCCGCGCCTGCTGTGGTGATACCAGCAGAATCTTCACCGAAAACGCCCGTTGTTATCATCAAATTGCGACGAGGCCGGCACAATTCGATCATCAGGACGAGGTTCCATTGATAACGACAACTTATCGGACCCATCCTACACGATCTTCTGCCTCTTCTTCCTCACTCATTTCCTGAGGCACCTGCGCATGGACTTGTCACTACTTGTAACAAGAGACGGACACCACATTGTCATACAAAGAAAGTCATTCGCTACCTTGGGATTCGGTTGAGTTAGGCAACGGTTGCGTTATCTTGGAACTGACCCCCGGGCTGTCCATGTTCACTAAGTCTGCTCCAACAACTACATGCACGCACTGAGCGCGAGTACCAAGCATGGCGGCTCCGCTTGATGAGCTGCACCAGGGCAACTCGGGAACAACACGGTACATCATAGGTGCTCCTAGGAACCCGAACGAACTTGCTCCGCAAAACCCCAATGGTCAGTACACCTACAATCCGCCGAATCAAGCCAACGGGAACACAAATTCAAATGCGAATGACGCCCCCTATGAGAGCGACGGCAGATATTCTTCGGACAGTCGAACAGGGCGAAAGCGATCACTTGGCGGCCCGAGTGAGCGCAGCCGGTCAAGAACCAATGGCAGCAACGGGAAGTCGTCAGATTCCAGAGTGCGGCAGTGCAAGAAATGTGGCGAAGCGCTGACTGGTCAGTTCGTGCGTGCCCTAGGAGGAACCTTCCATCTCGACTGTTTCAAATGCGCCGACTGCGGTCAGATTGTGGCCTCCAAATTCTTCCCTGTCGATGCAGAAGATGGCTCTGGCCAATTTCCCCTTTGCGAGACGGACTATTTTCGGCGTCTTGATTTGCTTTGTTTTGAATGCGGCGGCGCTTTACGAGGTTCTTACATCACGGCTCTGGATCGGAAATACCACATTGAGCATTTTACTTGTTCGGTTTGCCCGACTGTTTTCGGCGCTCAGGACAGCTATTACGAACACGACGGAAAGGTCTATTGTCACTACCACTACTCCACTCAGTTTGCGCAGCGGTGCAATGGTTGCCAGACTGCTATTCTCAAACAGTTTGTCGAGATTTTCCGCAATGGACAGAACCAACACTGGCACCCCGAATGCTACATGATTCACAAATTCTGGAATGTGCGACTCGCGCAAAATGAAACAGAGGGTGCTAAGAAAGACATCAATGCGCCCGTCACCGAAGATGAGCGAGAGGCTGTCAAAGAGGACGAAGAAAAAATGGAGGATAAGGTCTATCGAATTTGGAGCACACTTTCTACCTTTGAGGAATCCTCGGCTTCCTGCATATCTGACATGCTGTTGCATGTTAGCAATGGGGTGTATGTGGACGGTGTGATCGTGGCTCGCAAGTTCATTTGGCATGTTGACATTCTATTCGGCGCCATTGATACGCTTGGAGCCCTGGTCATCAATGCCGAACTCAAAGAACTTGCTTATGCCCGGGAAGCAAAGCTTCTGTGCAAGAAGGTCGTTGCTTTCTTCACGCTTCTCTCTAAGACCCAAGAGACCGGCGTGCGAAAGCTCGGTGTCACTCAAGAACTCCTATCCCTGGTTACTGGCCTAGCTCATTACTTGAAGCTTCTCATTCGAATTGGTCTTCAAGGCGCCCTGAAGCTCGAACGGGAGAGAGGATCTCCCGAAGGCCTCCATGCTTTCTTAGACGAACTAGCGGATCTTGAGACCATTAAAGAGCAAGAAATGAAATCAATCGACCTGCAAGAGAGTGTTGCTGGACTCGCGAGCCAAGAATCAGACTGTTGCTCGGCGTGCATGGAACCCATTGACGATGAGTGTGTCATGATCTATGGCCGAAGATGGCACGCGAGGCCTGCTCATCTGACTTGCAGTGTGTGCCAAAGAGACTTGACTGTCGAGCTTGGCAGTGCAATGTACAACGAAAGAGAAGAGAAGGTCTACTGCGTCGACCACGCCAGGCGAACACCCGACACCGTCTCAGGCTTTGCACATGTCACCAAATTACAGCAGTACGTTTTTCTTCTCCGCGTGGCTTTGGCTCGATTGCTGGAGGTGCTCAAGTCTGGCGGTACACTGCCACACACCTCGGATGATCCAAATTTGACGCCATACGATACAAATGAAGGCCATCATGTCACTCCTGCTGGTGAGCAGCTCAGACCGACGCAGAAGATGGGATCACGGTCTCGCTCCTATGCGGGCACCTCGAGTCAGCAAGAATCCTCATTGGAGCAGACTGTTGGCGAGATGAAGCGTTTACGTTCTACACGCAATGAACGTACTCTTTCTACCACCTTCCGAAAAGCTCGAGAGTCAAAGATACTCTATGGTCCAACTGGTGTTCGTCCAGGTTCTGAGGGTAATGATGGCCCGGACAATCGAAATCCCGGAGGTTTCCAAATTGTTCAGGAAAAGGATCTCGATGGTCGTGTCAGACCAGAACTCACTTTTGGCAATCAAGAGGGTCTGACCCTTGACGACATTCCAAGAATTGTTGCCGCTGAGCAAGCGAAGGAGCAACGACCCAACGCCTTCCGCCATGCTGGGACGAATCTTATCGGCCACCGCGGCAACGAACCGAGACTAGTCAATGGTCATTCACGGGGCACATCTGGCGCCGGAGCTGACCTTCTAGGCGGCGAAAATCCTCTTCGGACCAAGCGATACTTTTCAGAGTTATCCGCCTTGGAATATTTCATCGTCCGGCACGTGGCAGTGCTGTCGATGCAGCCACTTTTGGATGGTGAATATACCTTAGAGGACTTGCTCGGCCTAATCGAACAGCGCAAGCCGACATTTTGGGGCAAAGTCAGTCGTGCCTTGCGTGGCGACAGCGGGGTGAAGAAGAAGGGCATTTTCGGCGTACCGCTCGAGACTCTGGTGGAGCGCGAAGGGGCAGAGTCAACCAACGGTGTCGGCCCTGGGGCCTTGCGGGTTCCAGCGATCGTAGATGACTGCGTATCGGCAATGAAGCAGATGGATATGTCGGTTGAAGGTGTCTTCCGAAAGAACGGGAACATCAAACGCTTGAAAGAGGCTGCAGAGGCGATCGACGCAAATCAGACTCCAGATCTCAACCGCGAGAACCCTGTCCAGGTTGCTGCATTGCTCAAGAAATTTTTAAGAGAAATGCCGGAACCTTTGTTGACTTACAAGCTGCAGAAGCTTTTCATCATATCTCAGAAGATCGACGACCCCGAGCGCCAGAGACGAGTCTTGCATCTCACCTGCTGTTTGATGCCAAAGAGCCATCGTGATACAATGGAAGTGTTGTTCTCGTTCCTGAAATGGGCGGCTTCATTCTCTCAAGTTGATGAGGAATCTGGGAGTAAAATGGACATTCACAACCTGGCCACTGTAATGGCGCCCAACATCTTGTATGCGAAGGAAAAGGCGGCGGGCACAAAACCCAACGTTCCCCAAGTCGATGAGAGCTTTCTAGCTATTGAGGCGGTCAACACTCTGATTGAGTACAACGATTATTTCTGTCAGGTAAGGACGGAACTATGCCATGGCGTTAATCAACTTAGCTGATCATACACACAGGTCCCTGAAGATTTACAGTCTATTCTGACCGATACGGGCCTCCATGGCGGGTCAGCGGAAATCACGACGAAGGAGATTCTGTCCAGATATGGCCACATTGCCAAAGGCCAGGTCCAGAGACAGACCGCCTCAGCCGCAGATGCTCCTATCCGCAGCCCAGCCTCAGCCACGACGCCAGTCGGTCCTGTGGCGACCCGAGTGGACGTTGACCCGTACCAAGCCACGGCATGGCAGAAGCAGAGCTCGGTCCGTCCCGTTCAGAACATGGCTTCGGCTACGTCTGCGCCTGCGAACGACTTCCATTTCACTGGCCCCAACAGCCCGTACGCTCGCAATCGGGCCGGTAGCGCTGACAGCTCCGGTAGCCACGGTGCCCAACCTCAACCGGTTGGACGGCACAGTTACCAGACCAGGCCTGGACAAATGGGCGTATCGGGTTGAATCGGCATAGACGACTAGTACACACTCATCTGCATCACGGTCGCGGCGTTCTACTGCATCAAAGGTTCGATTGGGATTATGTCCACAGGGGAATTGCTGAAAAGGCGTGAGCGCGATCGCCCACCAACCACCTGCACGAAGTTGACGACACGAAAGTATTCTCCTTTGTTCATTGCCATTCCAAAGGGCCTGAGCGCCCTCTTCGATTCACGCTAGACTGATGGCAGAGCTTGCACACTCCACTTGTTGAGCTTCCTCGGCAACTTCGAAATGCCTTAACTTCACTTCTTCGGCATTGCCGTTGGTTATTGCATCAACTAGCCTCAGACTGTTTACGATTTCTTCACAGCAAGCGATGCTTTCTTTCACTCACCAAACACTTGCAGCTTGTGAGCCTTTACTTTTTGCCCTCCTCAGCAGGAGCTCGGAGATGTGCAGAGTTCGAATGAGATTGGTTGAGGATACTCTCCTTTCAGGGCTTTGAGAGCCCCACACTGGAGAGGTTTTGCTGGATATGGCATCAAAATCAGTGGATCAGGACGACGATTGGGTAGACTTGGTTGTGCCGTGGCGTAGGGCTGAATGTTGGATAGGCGAGTGCGACTCCCGCTGAGAGTCCACTTCACCTGGCGTGAGCAAGAGTCTCGGCCATGCGAGCGGCATCGGGAACAGAAGGATTGGAGACGACGGAGGGATTCGGACTTGCCATTGCCTACGCTTTCTCATACCAAGATCGACCTTGGCTTAGCTTCCTCCGCACTCGCCCGACTTGGACACGAGCAGGTATTGGAGAGCCTGAGTATGTTCCTCACGGCAGCTAGCCCATGCGGCATATGTGCCCTTGTCGTGGAACTGATTACGGCAAACGCATAGCCTGTACGGGTAAAGTTCAGGAGCCTGCGGGTTGTATTGAATATTAAGGAATGCAAGCGAGAAAAGAATCGAGTTCTAATTCTGTGGAGTTGATCCAGCGTTCTCCTTTGACCCATATCGTTCCCCATTTGTATTGAGCCCGTCTGCTTTCCCATCCGCACCTCCGTTCTCCCTGCCCTTCTGCAAGACCGCATCCATGAGCCTTCCGAGCCTTTCCACCGCCTCATCCGTGATCTGGTAATGCACAACCAACCGCCCACTGAAGGCCTTCAAGCCCTGCTGGGCGGCTAACTGAGCGAATTCCGTACTCGACATGCCTTCCCTCGCCAGGTCCAACCACACCATATTCGTCTCGGTCGGGTTCGCCAGATTCCCGCCCCGGGCAGTCCACATTTCTGCCACTTTCTTCGCTCGGGTGTGCGATGCCCTTAGTTTGCCGCCCTCGCCGTTCGGACCGCGCCCGAAGCCCTCTTCGACGGCGACGCGGGCGGCCGCACTGATGACACCGGCCTGGCGTGTTCCGCCGCCGATCATTTTGCGGATGCGCCGGGCGTGGGCGATGAACGGCTTCGAGCCCACGATGATACTCCCGATCGGGGCGCCGAGCCCCTTGGAGAAACACATGCTCACGCTGTCGAAGTGGGTGCAGAAGTCGGGGAGGCTGCCCGCGTCGGCGGAGACGGCCTCCCAGATGCGCGCCCCGTCCAGATGTAACTTGATGTTGTGGGCGCGGGCGAACCGGGCAATGCGCTGGACTTCGGCGAGCGGCATGATCATGCCGTCGAGGGTGTTTTCGAGGCTGATGACGCGGGTGGGGCACGCGTGCACGTCGGAGCTGAGGATCGCGTACTGCTTCACGTCCTCGAGCGTGAGGTGGTGGCCGTTGCTGGGGCGGACGGGAATGATCATGGCGCTGGAGAGAGACGACACGCCGCCGGCCTCGTAGTTGTAGATGTGGGATCTGATGTCGCAGAGCACGGATTGCGGCGGTTGCGTGAGATGGGTGCGCAGGGCGACTTGGTTGCCCATTGTGCCGGACATGACGAGGAGGCCGGCCTCGTGGCCGGTCAGCTCTGCGATGTAGGCCTCGAGGTTGTTGGTCGTGGGGTCCTCGAGCATGACGTCGTCTTGGAGCGTCGTGTTGATTATGGCGTCGAGCATGCTGGCCGTCGGAGTGGTCATGGTGTCGGAGCGGAAGTCCAAGCACGCAGGGCCGGGCTGTTGCCACGCGTTGACGGGCTTGTGTGTTGCTGCGGCGCTGTTGGCTTCTTTGATGGCTTCGTTTGGTGCCATACCGGAGACGGGGTCAGGCTTGTCTTCGACGGCCATGCTGGATCGTTCCCTTATGGTGGGCTGAGCGAACTTTCGGTATGCTGCGGCGCGGAATCCTGGGTTCAATCTGACAGCGGCTCTGATATTCTGTCGACTCGCTACTCCTAACATTTCCAGCGGCCGCAATAATGCCGCGAAGGTTTGGCTGAGGCATGGTCGTTGAAAGGCGTACAGTGGCACCGTGGAGCGTGGAGATCGGAGCGGCGATGTGCGCCGGGGCCCCGATGAGTCAAAAATCTTCAGGAAGACGTTCGAGGAAACATTGGCACCTTCCTCTTTAAGATCTATGGGTCGGGGGCGCGACCGCGGATTGTTATGCTACTGTATCCATGCACACCACCAGATTGTGTAGTCGTAGTTGGACGGGTAGACCTTTGCTGGCATCCCGCTCAAGGTAACACTTCATACTGGGCCTCAGTACAGACCCCGCCGTTTACTCCCGGAATCACGTCGTTTGGACAGGCACTCATGACGGCGACACAGTCCAACTCGGCCCTCAGCACAATATACTCCCCAGCCCGACTTTCCGGCGCTATGCACTCGATCTTCCCTCCACCGGACTGACGGTCAAGCGGCGTCGTGATGGGCACGTTCATGAAGACATTCAGAGGATCGGGCGTCCACTCCGTCGAGATGGAGCCCGGTGCGAACAGCCCTGCTGCCGCTGCTTCGCGAAGTGCTACGTGCATGTTCTCGGCACAGCTGCGGTGGTCATAGCCGTCGATGCCAAGGTTGTGGTAGCGGAATCGATCGCAGCAGCCGAACAGCGTGTCATGAATGCCCGTGGTGGTGTCCTCGAGGAACGTGAGTAGCGGCACGGACTTGTTAGTGTACAGGACATCTTGGGTTGCGGTGGAGGGGATCAGCTTCGAGAGAATGGAGCGAGTGCGGGAGGCTGAGAAGTACTGCACCCCTGAGCTGAAAGGAAAGGGCGTCGCATCGGTTGCCGTGCCGTTGTCGTGCGCCGAGCGTATGAAACTTCTGGGAATGTCACTGGGGGTATTTCCTGGGAAGACGAAAGCCCAGAAGTCGATGACCTGGTTGCCGTGTGGGTTGATCAGCTTGAGTCGTTGGCCCTTCTTGAGCTCGACGTAGGCGCCAGTGCGAGCGGGGATGGTTATTATGCTAGGCATTATGGCTGGTTAAAGGTAACTCACCCAGAGGAAGTCACAACGTGTACACAGCGCTCGAGCACCGTGGAAGTAGTCCCTACGTGCCTACCTCTGAGTTGCGGCAATCTCCTTCTGATCACAGGTCAGCCCAGGTGATCGAGCGGTGATGTACGGTGCCTGGCCATTCACTTCAACACGGTTGTCTGGCCTCGGCTGCGGACGCGTCGCGCTTGGCTGGTCACGACCGCGTCGCACTTTCCTTCCCCAGACACCCGCCGCTCTTCCCTTTTCCGGCTGTCGCTTCGCAAACCTGCGAACAATCGCCAAATGCGCCCGCATCTCGCTCCCAGTCCGTCTACGTGAACACCAAGATGGGTTCATCGTCGCGCCGCATGTCGCAGCCTCCTTCTTCCCACGTGAATTTGCACTGCATGCAATGTAACAACCAGATCGGAATCTTTGACAACGAATGGAGTCGCCTTACCTCTTCCTATGTTCGCCCTGTCCACCCTGGCGCTCATTTTGGCACCGAAGTCGCCGCGAACCGGACCCAGGTAGTACCGGCAGGCGCTTCGCAACGACTACTGGAGGGATGCACTCTCGCCGAGGTGTTCTGCACAAAATGCTCAGGAGTGGTTGGACAGTATTGCAAGGCTATACCCGGACCTGAGCGACGAAATATGCTGTGAGCCAACCCCCCCATGTGGCAGGGAACTACTCCGCGATTCTGACTCGAGGATAGAAAGCAGTATCTTTACAAATTATCAAAGACATATCTCAAGAGCGGCGAGACTAACGAACAGGTTGACCCTATCTTCGCTTACAGCGGGGATCTTGCAGAAGCATTTACGAGAACAAGCGCTACGCCGCGTCCGAGCCTGCCTGCTGTTCCTCGATGGTCAAAAACTCCCTTTCAGCCAGAAGAGACTCTGTCGCGCTTCCAGGCAGTGACAGACTCGCGTCGTCGAGCCTCTGCGCCCATGTCTTTGCGGAATAACCACGAGCCTAGTTCGCTAGCCTCTGGGGAAGCAGAAGATCCGCCCGCCCACCGCTTCGCAATGCATGACGCACAACTGAACCTGCAGGAGGAGCCATTGGCGACATTGGATGCCAGAATGCGGGAGAATGAGAAGCAACTGCGAGTGATCTCGTCGGTCCTCGACGCCTTCCGTGTTACCCTCGAGGACATCAACGCGTCGGTTAAGGAACTTCAATATCAGAATGCTACGCCCCATGTCAAAACCTCTACCGACATCGACTTTATAGGCAACTTGCACGCCATGGTTGGTGCATTGAAAACCGCGCAGTCCAATGCGCAAGAGCTGGAAGATCTCCGTGCCGAAAACACCGCGCTCAAGGCGAAGTGGGATATTGTTCAGTCGGCCATTACCACTGCAGCCGGAAGCACGGCACCAAGTTTTTCTTCGACGGCATCCTATGGAAATAGTCTGGGGAAGCGGAAGCGCGATAGCAACGCCAGTAAAACTACCTCTTCTGGCCCCTCGATCTCTGCATCCCAACCAAGGCCCTTTTGGCTAGGAAATTCATCGTCTTCTACGCAGATCCCGACTCCGCAGTCAAGTACACATTCAGACCCCCAGTCCCATGGCACCTCCAATAGTTCACGTAACGCTACCCCTGACGATGCACACGACGAACCCGACCTACCACGCTCCCCACAGAACGGCAAGAAACCTACGGCGTCTACGGCGCCATCACTACGCCAACCTGAGAAGAAGCAGCAGGTTGCAGTGCCTAGCCAGCTTTCGAAGAATCTCAGTCCAGCTGTGCGTTTTGCGCTCGGTGACGCGTCCTTCGACGATTCCTTCACCGGCCCCGGTGCCTCGGATGCCGAAGACGACGAGCCGCTTTCAAATTCAGTCCCCAAGCCGGATACATCGCAGTCATCGTCAGGGCAAGATGAGCAACCTTCGACGCTTGCAGGGAATGGAATGCAGACTGCCGAGGATGAACCTCAGCCATATGTCGATGACGACACTGCGGTTCGTGACGATGGCGTGCAGTTGCGCGGCATTAGCGATGAGCCACCAATGGGGGTAAAACCCATTGAAACGACAGCCAACCGCTTCGCAATGGGCGAGAGCGTTGAATTTAGCGGTGACGAAGAAGGTGCTGCACTTGAGCAGCCTGAGGACCAAGCCTCAGCAGAAGCTCGCCAGAGCTCTCCTGCGAATGTGGATAAAGATAAACAGGTGCAGGCACGGGAAACCTCTACTCCGGATGACACTTCGATCCAATCGGCACCAGCCAGACGAACTCGGAGCAAGACTCAAGCTGCATCCACCACTTCTACGCGAAGAAAGACCATCGAGTCTGCTGTCATCTCTGTCAAGGATAGACGAAGCGTTGCGCCCGAGCCACCATCTTCACGAAGGATCCTGCCCCGGCGAATAAGTTCGGATCAAACTGGGCGATTTGAGCATGCGACGCCAGAAACGGTTGAGGCTGAACTGATAGAGTTAGAGAAGCCTAAGGGACCGCGACAGTGCAAGACACATTATATGCAGACGGGCACCAAGCTTCTGCACAATGAGTTAAAAGAACTGGGGCTGGAAGAATGGATCAACAAGGACAAAAATGACCCTGAGTACAAGCAGCTTGTTCAGGAAGCCAGAGAACGCAAACGAGAACAGACGAAATTGGCCGCGCTCGCTCGTCGAGGTGTGTCTGTCCCAGGAGCGGATATGGATGAGGCATTGGGACTGTCGACTCCTTCCTTGGAAGAGGCATTGCAACAAGCCCAAGCCCTGGCTGACGCGACCACCGAGCAAATTGTGGCCTCCGGGAAATATCCAGCAAAGACAACGGAACCAGCTCGACAAGCGGCGGTTGATGTTGATCCTATCAGCAAGCGCAGAAAGTCGAAAGCAGATCGCCAGGAAAAGATCCGCAAGAGGGATGAGCTGGCGAAGGCAGCCATGGAGATAGACGATTAGGGATAAAGAGCCAAACTGCTCAGGCGGCCGGGCCATTGAGAATTGAGCGTGTCCGTACAAGTCTTACGCGGTATTGAATAGGTCGCATGATTTTGACGCCTGGCAACGCGCTGAGTGGTGCATAGGTAGATTGGCATGTTTGCTTGTACTTTGTATATCGTTCGCCTACCGTGTCACCTACGTGTGGACACGTCCCCGGGATCAGATAATGTCGCTTCCGTCTGAACTGGATGGATAACCCTAGTCGGTGCCTAGACTCGGTATTGGTGCGTGACGTCTTCCCGTGCATACATCCCACGGGAGCAAACAAAGGGCCTCTTATCCATTGGTTCCCTTGCATTAGGCACCGAGGCGCGCTACTCTAGCCAGGAACGGGGGAGCCGGAAGGTCGATCCTTAGGCGGCCTCTGGCCCCTCACGCACGCGCAGTCGCTTCGGATCCAGAGCTTCGAACCACCGCCGCTGGAGGGCCGATGCAGGGGTCCTCCGTCCTCCCGCGTCTGCCGTTGGCGGGGAAATTTCTTCGCGAATCTGTGTATTTCAGAACTTAACTCGACTTCTACCCCATGCCCACCCACGTCTTTGCTTTCCTTGGACTTTTACACATTTGCTCGGTCGCTTCGTTGCTCCTCCACCTACGAGTGCGGTCTGTCTGATAGCGTTGCTTGTTCTTTCGCGTGTTATAGCATTGTGAGCACATCCAGCCGCAGCCGCAGCTGCGCCTCGCCTCGCCGACAAAAGAACCATTGTAGGAACACCAATCCTATCTTCCAGCCTCAATATGCCTGTACAACAGCTGACACCTGAGTAGAAAGACCTTTCTTCTGGTCGCTGTGTCTATTCACCTCTCACACCTCTGTACTGGTAGGCTATCCGAACTTGACTCCACTTCCATGGTTGTTATTCCTCTGCCCAGTTCACCCACCTGGACAAGACCTGTCGCTTGCCGCTGAATATAGGTGGAAAAAAGACGGGCTATCCTGCCTACTTTGTGGGATCACACACAACAGGAGGGATCATGATCTGAGGCCATGCACCGGAGGGGACTCTTCAAGGAAGAATGTTGCAGGAAGGCCAAGTGTTGGTCGTGATCATCACATGTCCAAGGAACATCTTGTGCCCAACAACTCAATGCATCCCCGGATATCGAGGTTTTTGTGCATAAGCAAGACTTTTACTTCCCAATTTGCGAGAACTGGTACTGGTTCTGCAACTAACAGATATGACGATAGATCCAGCGAATTGGTCGGTCGTTTCCTTGGAGCAAGCATACCGTAAGGTACGTAGGAACCGTCTCATCGCCCTTCCTTACAATGCTGGCATGTCGTCATCACCCTGCGGCCAGGTCTTTAGACAACATTGAGTTCTGTCGAACTTCATCCGCCACACTCTGAAACAACACCTTTATCTCCCTGCGGCAACTTTTACCTCAAACGACCACAATATGGACATTACTAACACAGACAAAGCGTATTATATACGCACAGGCGATGGCATTCTGGAGTCCACTGTATCAGTTCGGACAGACCTAGTTTTGGAGTACTATGAGAGGCGACAGAGTAGCACTACACTAGCACTCTCGGTCAGTCTCATTCACAGTTGAAAGAGCTATGCTTACCTCTCTTCAAGCCTGACGCGTTTGTCGACGAACCAGAATTAGCCAAGATTGGAGTCTTTTGGCCTCCCCACTGTCGTCGTGTCCAGCGCATCCGAGCAATCTTTAGAGATTGTTAGCAACATCATCATGTCTCAGCATGCCACTCAACCTGCAACACAACCCGCCAGGTTCCGGCACAGCATCTCCAATGTTTCTGATGAAGACGCTACAGACGTCATCTGCATGCTGACTCCCACGTCGCCACCCGCGTTCGAAGCGGTCAAAGCCAACCTTGTACACGCTCCCCAACACATTCTGCAGAACCATGACTTGGAAGATATCGCCGAAGAATTGCTCTTCGGTTCCAATCAGTCACGAGACTTGGCTCTGCGGATGTCCTCTCAGGTCAAGCACCCAAAGGACGGATTTCGATTCGGCCGAAACCCAAACCAAAGTGATGTGCTTCTAACCGCCCACGAGTATGACACCCTACTGTCCAAAATCCATTTCAAAATATACGTCAACAATCAAGGAAGTCTTATGTTGCAAGACTTGTCTACCAATGGTACTATTGTGGACGATGTCCACCTGAAGGCGAGAGATCGACGAGGCAAACCCGTCCTCAAACCCGCCACCACGGTCCTCAAGAATGGCTCTCTCATTCGTGTCTTCTGTGGTCCAGACAAGCAAGAGGTCAAGATGATGGTACGAATACCTAGCCGTGGAGATTTCGAAGATGCTTACGAAGAGAATCTCCGAAACTACCTCGCAGCAAGGGGGGACGTGGCTCAATTCGCTTCCATGAGGGAAAGTACTTACGGCAATCACTGGAACGGCGGCTCCTTGTACAATTTCACCGGGTTATTGGGCAGAGGCGCCTTTGCAACCGTGTACAGAATCCAGACCAAGAAAGAAGGCGACTTGTACGCTGCAAAAGAGCTTGACAAACGCCGTTTCATTAAAAATGGTGTTCTCGACCTGAAGTTTGACAGCGAGCTCAACATCATGAAGAACCTCAAACATCCCAACATTGTAAACTACCTCGATTGTCACAACTACCAGCATTGGATCTACATCCTGATGGAATTCGTGCCGTATGGCGAACTGGCACAGGAATTGAGGAAGCGTGGAACAATCCCCGAAGCTGACGTCCAGCAAATCGCCAAGCAAATATTGCACGCTCTCGATTACCTTCATCGTCGAAACATCACGCATCGTGACATCAAGCCCGACAATATCTTGATTGCAAAGTTGAATCCATTAATCGTCAAGCTGTCAGATTTTGGCCTGTCAAAATGTGTCACGGATCAGGAGACGTTTCTCAAGACGTTTTGTGGAACACTTCTCTATTGCGCCCCAGAAGTCTATCCTGACTACGGAAACTATACTCAAGGGTCTGCCCCAAAGCGACGGCGCGGGCTTGGCGAAACGGCCTCAAAGCCTCCGCCATCTCCCTACGATCAGTCAGTGGACATGTGGTCGTTCGGCGCTGTCATTTTCCATCTTCTGTGCGGCAAGCCTCCTGTGACTGGGAGAGGTGATGATCGCGGCGCGCAAATGTTGAACAACATCATGACGAAAGACGTCGACTTTGAGCCTCTCAGACAAGAAGGTATATCCGAAGAGGCTGTTGACTTCATTGCAAGACTGCTAAACCGCAATCCTGCTTCTCGACCAAAAGAGGCTGAGTGTCTACAACATCCATGGCTGCGAGACGTGCCTGACAATTGCAATTACGACGACGTCGAGGAGCCGCTTTCCGATGTGGAAGATCAGCTTGAAGAATTCGACGAGCTTAGTGAAGACTTTATTGATGATGACATGATCGATAATCTGAATCAACTCAATCAACCTGCATCCTCTTCTCCAAATCGACCAGCGAAACGGGCTCGCACTTTCGTAGACATGCCACCGACAGCGAGCGCCATCGCCTATCCATCTCTACCAGAAGCAGACCAAAGCATACTACCCCTTCCCAACGAGACAGCACCACCTGCACAACGACTCTTTGGGGAGATATCCGCTTCAGTCCTACGGAGTTCAGGTGTCTTTGGCGTTGAGCTTAACCCTCTCCCTTCACCAACTCTTGTCAATAATATCCGGGACGGTGTGGAACAAATCAGTGTGAATGATTTTGTGGTGCCCCCACCATCGAGACGTGCAGAAAGTGAAGACAATGCGGGTCAGCCACTACGATATCCTCAAGTACTGGAAGTGCCTCAAGCTCAGACCACTTCAGCTGCAAGTCTTATGGGGGCAGAACAGCAGATTGGTCAACTCAATATGTCTTCGGAGGGAGACATATCAGACGCCGCGACTCCAGAAACAACAAACCCTGTGACGCCGGAGACTCGACAAATGTCCCCTTCCGACTCTCTTACGCCCCATGTTGATCCTGGAATCGCAGAACCCGCACAGCCAGTCGAAGAGCCGATCTGTACACGCCAGATTGATCTCAACCTTGTTCAAGACCCGGTCAATTTTCAAGCAGAAGTCGAAGCACGAAACGCTTCTAGAGCGAACAAGTTACGAACCAGGGCCGAGACCTTCCACGTCAACATGGCCGCAAGAACCCGCTCTCCGTCAGCTGAACTTGCCGCCACCATAGATGCAAAGACTGGTCAAGTCGTCCAAAATGCGGTTCATGCTGAGCGCTTCAGTCGCACGATTCAAGGTCCAGCAGACACAACCGGGGCGAGCTCGCAAACTTCGCAGTTTATCAAGCCCCCTAGACGCTACGGGAAACTCACCAGCCTGCCAGGCTCATTCGCCAACGTCACAATCAACCTTGAGGCTAAGGACACAATGTGGGGTCGAGGCGATGGCTGCACGGTCCGGTACCCAAATCTTAGTGACGTTCGTGTTCCAAAATACGCCCTCAAGATCTACTTCTGGGCACCGGGTATGGCTCCGTATGTCGCTGGTGGCGGAAACTGGACGGACGTACCATGTGTTCGCACCCTCATTGCCACCAGCGCCAGCAGGTGTATTTGGGTCAACGGTGTCGCGTTGCGCAAGGAGTCCGCGTCAGGTGACGCGTCATTTTATGGAAAGTTGTATTCCGAGGACATCGTCACCATCTACGATGAGGCCGATGGGTTCCTCAAGTTCAAGGTGGAAATCACATTCGGCGAAAGTGCTCGCCCGCGACCTGCCAGCGAGAAGGGTTTTCTCATAGAAGAGGAACACGTTCACCATCAGAGGATGAAGGAGCGGGAAAGCATGCGGTTGAGCATGAGGGAGGATGGCGGTGAAGTGCCCACCGTACCGGTTGATGCCGAGTAACACGTGTACGCTTGCTCAGATGGCTTGGAAATTATATGCAATGTGACCATGATGTTGTGCTTCGCGAGAAATGTAAATACACAGTACAGCGCATCTAGAAATCTCGGGTCGGGTACCGCCGAGTCCAACTTGGACTCCGTCGACCGCTTATCGGTGGGGTGGCTGCCAGGCACAGTGGGCCGTGATAGGCTGTGGGTGCGCCTATCGTTCCTCTGGCGCAGGTCCAGGGCCGCCTGAGAGCGGAGATCGTGCAGCGGAGATCCAGCTGCGCCAGTGTGACAGTGTCTCAAGAAGTTCCACCGAGGTCTCCCTGTTTTTTCAATGCGGTAACTGGAATCTTCCTCGGATGCTGCAATGTGCTTTGCAGTTGAACGGGACATCTTGACTCGATGTCGGGGACTCGTATTCTAGGAACTGCGGCCTCCGAAGTCCAGGACTCGTAGCATATAGCACGTCATGCTGCGGCAAGACAGACCGGCCAGCTGCACAACATGCTCTGAAAGATGGCGTTTGGCTTCTGAAAAGCCCCTCGGTCATACTGCAAGGTGTCATGTCCGGCTACAGTCATCCTCGCGCGCACATGTACTTTCCTCGTAAAGTCAAGTACCGTGGCAGCAGAGACGTCTTCTGGTGGAAGGGGCGGACTTGCTGATTCGGGGATTTGTAACCCCAGAGCCTCTCCAATAATAAATTGAATTCCATCAAGGCCTCAGCAACATTGGCAAACGCCCTCTCCTCCCTTGACAATTGGTGGCCTCCAGTAAATCGTCCTACACGTTGTTGCTGATGTAGTCGCATTTGCTGGTTTAGCTTTTGTTGTTGGCCTGCGGATGGGTACCTGCATCAACTGCCCATCGAATCGTCGAGTGAATCGAGTCGCTCCGTCTGCCACACCCACACTTTCTTTGTCCAGAGTAATTGTCGGCTGCGCCGGTTCCTCATTACAGTCGTTTGCGAAAAGACAGCCGCGCCGCAGGAGAGGAGAATCGCTCTACAGTATCTCCGTACTGCGAACCGTTGCTCTCCCTAATGCGCACCCCGGCCCTGCACGTCGTATGACATTCACCACCTGCTCCGATGTCCAGATCGGTCTCACCACTACCTCCTAGCGGACGATGGAACTCACCAGGCCTGACCGACCGCAGCTCAACTCCCAACAGCTTGTACGCCGGAGCCCGTAACTACCACGATAATAACGACGACCATTGGGCGGCGGCAAAAGCAAGAAGCGCACAGGTCAGAGGATATCCCAGCATACAAACAAAGAATGAGGGCTTCTTCCTGCGTTCCAAGCGAAAAATCTCGACACTCCCCGTCTTCAGCCCTTACACTCCCCTCTCCGCGAATTGGAAAGACCCAGAGAAACTCGGCCGCAGCCGGTGGTATCCAAGAGGTGGTGGCAGCTTGTCCAGGATCAAGACGTTTGCCGGCAATGTCTTGCGGAAATTCAAGTTTCTGTTCATAATATTGTCCATTGTGACGTTGACAACGGTGCTACTCTCACAGACAAGTGAGTTCTCCAGAGCGAAGCCGTGGGTGACAACACGAATGCTAACCATGGTTACAGACGTCCTGAGACGGTACCGCGGCAACTCTCACCTCGGAGGCGGAAGCAAATTCGTCATCGTCCTTGGAGCGAATGAAGGCGGTGGTGTCATGGAGTGGAAAGGCCCCAGGGAATGGGCCATCGAGCGCGACAGTGTTAAGAACAAAAGAAGATACGCAGAAAGATGGGGATACCACTTAGACATTGCCGACATGAGCACCAAGAAGAGATATGCCCATGAATGGCGAGAGAGCTGGGAGAAAGTTGACCTGGTCCGCAACGCCATGGCCAGGTATCCAAATGCCGAATGGTACTGATATGCCTTATGGAGTCGTTTGTGTGACAATGACTGACTCGGGCAACAGGTTCTGGTGGCTTGACTTGAACACTTTCATCATGGAACCCTCAATATCACTACAAAAGCACATCTTCAACACCCTCGACAAACAAGTCTACCGCGATATTAATGCCTACAACCCTCTCAACATCACCCACCCGCCGGAGACCAAATTCCTCGACCCTGTCGCCAGGTCTCCCACCGGTGACAACCTGACATCCTCAATAGACGTCATTATTCCCCAAGATTGTGACGGCTTCAACCTGGGTTCTTTCTTCGTCCGGCGGTCTCCTTTCACAGATCGATTGCTTGACCTATGGTGGGACCCGGTCCTGTATGAGCAGAAGCACATGGAGTGGGAGCACAAGGAGCAAGACGCACTGGAGCACCTTTACGCGTCACAGCCGTATCTACGCACCCACTTTGCATTCATTAATCAGCGGAAGATCAACTCTTTCCCACCGGGTGCTTGTGCTGCTCGGCCAGCCGACGACGGCAAGCCAATTCTGGATCCCAGATTCCACTACAACGAGGAAGAACGGGACTTCATGGTCAACATGGCTGGGTGCGAATGGGGTCGAGACTGTTGGGCCGAGATGTACATGTATCGCGAACTGAGCATCAAGTTGAACCGTTCGTGGTGGGAGAAGGTCAAGGCCGACCTAGGCCAGAGATGGACAAACTCCAGGAACCCCTCGGACGGAAAACGCGAGACAAAGCTGGATTAGATGTCCCCTCCAGCCCTGCTTCAATGAGGACTGCCTGAAGCCATTCGCGTCCAGGGGGCAGCTTAAGGTGACTATGGTATCCAAAAAATTACGATGGGCATGCAGCGTCCCTGCAAGACCTGCTGGAGTTCTTCAAGCGCATCTTTCAAGGAGTTTCGGAGCGATATCAGGTCTACTGGGTGGGATAAACTGAACAACTATGAACGGATCTGACAGCAGTCGAGCGCCAACGGAGACAATCACAACCAGAATCATGCGATTGGGCCATGAAAGGTTTATCTTTCAAGTGTAACTTGTATCATACTCAGATGGGGGGCATGGGCGCACAGGGTTGATCCCAAGGAACAATTAGATAGGGGCGGGTCCGCGCTGCACAAGAACATGGTGGCAACCAGTGGTTGACGTCTTCGGCATGGAGGTATCATTCCGGCTGTGTCTAGGTCACACCGATGGCATGATCATGCCTTCGATCAATGGAAATAAAGAGCCTCAGTTTGCATTCAAGGTGAATGTCCCACGTGACCCTCTCGTGAGACTGACCGATTGCCCAACAGCCCTCGGCCAACCTTCCGAAGTGGCTGGCTTGTTGCTGAACCGGATCTCTTCAATCCTTCCTCGCCATCACCTCAGATCGAGCATTTCCCCTTGCTCTTCTTCTTCTTGGCTCTCTGACCAGGTTCAGAAATTGCAGTGTGCAACGCTGGGAACCCTTCTGTCTCCAATTGCTCCATACGCTCCTTGTCCTTGTCGACTGCATCCCTTAGTGCAAGACAGTCATTGATGTCGTTAAGCATACGAGCGGTCTTTCGCTTGACCATTGAATCTGTTCGGTGGACAATACTCCACCCCGAGCCACCACGGACATCGTTCATCTGTGAGATTTGATCTCGCAGTTCGCCGAGGGCGACTCTGTGCCGTTTGAAGATTTTAGCTGCTCCCTCGGCGAATGAGAGACCTTCGACTGTATTGCTGAGTTCTTCCTCGTCGGAAGATACAGCATCGACATGCGCAATTTCATCTCGAAGTCGCACGTCATCGTCCTTGTCCTTGAACAGGGCCCGGAGCTGGTCCAACTCGGCGTTGGCTTCATGGAGCTGCTTTTCGAGGTCCTTGATGTTGGAATCTTTCAGCTTACCCTTCAACCTACTGTTTTCTGCACGGAGCGCTTCAACCTTGTTACTCTGAACTTTGAGCCTGGCGTTCTCTGATCTCAACTGCTTCACTTCCTCGTGATCCTTCGGTTGTTCGCCTAGCTCGTGGACCTTCTCACGAAGCTTTACGGACTCCGCCTGCTTCAGGGCGTTGTACAAACCGTCGATCTCGGTATCGAGTCCACCAATCCGCATGTCTTTTTGCCGAACCCCTTCAGTGAGCTTTGCATTCTGTTCTCTGAGGGCTTGGTTCTGTTTCTCGGCGCATTTCAGACTTGCCGTAAGTTCTTCTCCCACCTCGATCAGCTGCCTCTGGTGCTCTATAAGCTCTTGATTTGTGTCGACGGCCTTGGTGTAGTCCGACATTACCGTCGATAACATATTTCTCAGGGCGAGGCTGTTCTCTTGAAGAGCCTGCAGCGCGCCGCAAAGATCGTCTGAAGTCGACCGGAATGTGTTTTGCTGTTGGCTGAGGCCACCAACGCACCGTAAGGTTGTGTTCAGGAGATGAAACAAGTGTTTCTGGACGTCATTCAGCTCGTTGGTCATGAAAGTGATTGTGTCCACGAGCTCCTTGACCTTCCACTCTTTGGTGGCGTCCACATTCGTTGGATTTCCGGTCTCTTCGACGCCGCAAAACTGCATAAAAGTGCTTTTGGAGGCAATGATGCCCGCGTACATGGTAGTGAGCATCTTCTGGCACTGGCTCAACTCTGCCGTCAGGGTCACGTATGTCTTGGACAGTCGTGTGGCCTGTGCATGGGAGGAGATCATGAGGTAGGTTACGGCAATGTGCTGGGGCGTCGCTTTCGGATCGATTTTGGCAACCACATGGCTGTAATAGGGGAGGATGTCGACAAGTTCAGTTGCTTGTTCGGGAAGGGAGACTGTCTTCAATTGTCTGCGGATCGATTGCAACTCCCTCTGGGCAGTATTTTGCGAAATGCCTGGCGCATTTTGAACCGATTGCGAGGCACCCATTCTTTCTGGGTCGGTTTCTGGGTCCGAGCTGGTGAGTGCGTCAATCTATGGCTCTAATATCCGAGACTCATTGGATTGGAACGTCCGTAACAGGACGGCGATGTGGTTGCAATGCAAAGAAACTATGTCATGGAGCCAGGATAGCCCGAGATTGAAGGCGAAGCGCTTTGAGATTATCGGTTTCTGTTGGTTGGCTTTATGAAGATGGAATTGAAGGATGGCAGAAAATGGTTGGGCTTGTACAAGAGGACGAACGCAGCTGGATCCCTTATTAGATGCGCGGCAAGGCAGTGGATTGTTACGGCTGTGACTGTGAATGCCACTTTCGCCATCTTTGTTGATTCTGCCATTGCCTCAGGCTACTTCAAGCCGAAATTCACGTTACTGCGAGGCTGGGTCTCCTCTATCTATTGACGGGACACTGGAAGGGGAATGTCTTGGGTGCACGACCTTGCTTTGTTTGGAGTTTATGTATCTTCCAGTCGCAGAGGCAGTAGGCTTGAAAGAGGCCTCAGCCTCGTTCTGCATTCAGCTTTGTCGATAACTGAGGCAAGTCCGCCCATTTTCAAGGACACATGTGTTGATATCTTTTTAGGACTCGATATCTCTTGAGCCTCCATCTGTCATCCCTGCCCACCATAGCGCCCGTCGCACAAGGAGGCGGCAGCCTCTCGCGCCGCAAGGTTCCAAAAGTGGACGGACGGCACCTATGAAGGAACGGACTTATTGTTACTCGTGTTCTATTGCGGCTTCGGTTCTAGGAGTCTTCTCCATACGTTTCCAACATGTCTAGAAGACACAACATCTACTTCCCGCCCAACCATGCCTCCGTGATGCGAACCAACCCATCCTTTAACCACGGAGTCTCCAGCGTGACAGTCGGATTCGTATCGAAGCCATGCTCGCCTGGCTGCACGATCAACGCAACCTTGCCGTCCCCGAACTTCTCCCTCGCTTTCTTGACCCACTTCTCACTTCCGTCCACCGGCACCGCAGAATCTTCTCTCCCGTGAATGATCAAAATCGGGGGCACATCTCGGGCCTCCACGTCGTCGATCCTCTCAAGAGGGTACAAGATCTTCTCCTCGCCCAACAGCGTCCTATACAATCCCTGCTGCACGATCGACAGTGCAAAAGGTAATCTGTCGGGCGGCGTCGCGCTAGTCACGACCCTCTTCTTCCCGTTCTTCGCGTCCTCCTCCACCGCCGCAACGTGCCCGGCAAACACATCCCTTGGCACGGTCGGCGCTCCCAGCACCACCTTCTCGTACTCCTCGGTGTAGAACGGCGACCCGACATCCAAGACCGGATACGTGGCGATACTCGCGCTCGCCAACCCGCCCGAACTCCCCAGCGCGGACTGGATGCTCAAATACCCGCCCGCGCTCTCGCCCGTGACAAGTACCTGGCCCAGATCGACTTCCAGGCCGGCCGCTTCGGCGCCCAAATACCCTGGGAAATCGTCGCGGAACCATGTCCAGAAATCATGCACGTCGGCCATGATTTCTGTACCGGTCGCCTCCGGGAGCAGACGGTGGTTCGGCAACACCACCACCGCGGTGTGTTGCAGCGCGTAGTCGACCAGCCATTGCGGGAACCAGTCGTCGTAGAGGGCGTCGCCGGTGACGAGGAAGCCGCCGTGGAATTTGACTATCACGGGACGGGGCGTCGGTTTTGAGGGCCCCGCCGCCGGGGTGATGTTCGCGAGGAGCAGCTTGGGGACGAGGGCGTACACTTCGACGGGGTGGTCATTTATGGATTTGTAGCTCGTGCTAAGGACCGCGAAGGGCGTGTATTTCGGGGCGGAGACGTGGGACATTCTGAGAGGCAAGGCGCAGTGGCGGGCAGTGGTAATTTGGTAGTGGCGAGTATTTATCTTGGATCTGGTCGAGTACTGTGTTCTCTGTTAGGTTCGATGGCCCACGCACAGATGAGTTGTCGATAGTCTTCGATTGCCGAGCTGAGAGGTGGAAGTTGACTTCCGAGGTGTCTTCTGCTCCTTTTATATCAAGTGCAGCTTCGAGGCTTCGAGGCCTCGAGGATGAGGTGGAACTTTGGACCGCGACATGCACGACCGCGCGGCCCCACTAATTCGTCGTCGTACCCGTGGCGTAAATACTACATACAGGACCAATACGTACTACACTAGGGGTAGATTTGGTGCAGCTAGCATGCACTGTGTTCGTACAGCACCAGCGCTCGACCCCATGTTAGCCGGATCCAGCATTTCTCGGGGTTATCCTAATGCCGTGGCGCGCACGTCGTGGGACCGGCGAAGCTTATGTTAGGTACCACAGTATTGTTATTGGAACTACTGTACTCTGTACAGTACGTCCCGGCTCCATTGGAAGGAGAAAGCCAAGTAGGCTCGTTTGAGGGAAGTGTGTTTCGGCACAGCACGTCATCCTACATATTTGTTAATATGCTGGACTTCATGTGGTAGATACTGTGTCTGTCTGTGTAGGACGAGGAAAGGACGAATATTGCGCCGAACAAGCGGAGGAAAGTATCCGAAACGACAACACCCGCTAGATGGACCGAGGGCCACCATCTACCTAGCCGTCAGACACGACAGAACGGTAACTCAACACAGTATAATACAGTGCCAGCCGAAGTGCCGGTGCAAAAGCGCAATTCAACGGAGCAGACCGCCAGCACAGCACCACACAACACAAACACAACGGAGCGCATGCTTTCCACCCCTATCATCAAACCTGACGGTCGCCCTCCTTCGCACTCCCGCCGCTGATGACCTTCTTCAATCTCTCCCCTACACTCCCTTTCCTGGCTCGCTCCTCCCTCTTCCTCGCCTTCTCGGCTTCCCTTCTGCGTTTCCTTTCCTCGGCCGTCTCCGGCGCGGGCCATCCCCTCTCGCCCGAGACCTCGCCTTGCATGGGTCCCCCCCACGCCAGGGACTTCAAGCCCCAGCTTCCGCTTTGTAAGTCCGGCAGAGTGCCGTCTGAGCCGGGCTTGACATAGAGCTTTGACTCGGCGAAATCCTTGAGGGCCGCGAGTTCTTCGGCGCTGTTCGCGAAGCGGTGTTTTGCGCGGTAAGGCGGAAGCCGGTCGTGTTCTGGATCTATGGGGTTGGTGTACGACGGGGGTGAAGACATTGTTGCGAGGGATCGTGTGGGATTTGCGTCTGTCAGAGGCTCGCTCTTTTTTGGTTCAGTTCAGATTTCTTGGTGACTTGCAAGGCAGATTCGGGGAATTGTTACGAGAGTGTCTGGTTTCTGGGCTCGATGAGAGTCTTCCTGGGGTATATGAATCCTGTGGCAGTTGAGTTCGGTCAAGTACGACTCACTCGCAAAGACGCCGGTTTGTTTAGGGGGTGTGGTGGAAACTTGGTCCGTGACGTTCCACCTTGCCACAGCAGACGCTTGAATTATATCCTGCGGATTGTTGCGCGGGCGCTTGTCACCATCGCATCGCCGGGGACGAAGGCCGACCAAAAGGTGGAACGATGACATTACCTTGGCCCATGTGATGATTATTCGATTCGCAAAAGGCAACGTCACCTGAAAGGCCTTTCGCCGTGTCACTAGGCGGCCACGCCCACCGAAAGCCTGCCGCCATTGGTGCCTCACCTCAGTCGCTTCCCCGCAAACTCATGCGAGCCCATCGCATCGCATTGGGCAATGCTTGCTCGCGAATGTAAGAACGTGATATCAACCCCGTTTCTGGAGTCGGTGCGGTTTCGGGTCTGTTATCTGCTTGCGAAAGTGTCCTCATGTAGAAACAAGAATTCACGAGGCGGAGAACGGGAGCGTGATATTTGTATCGAGGTAGAGCTCGGACCACACGGCTAGAACAGTTCTCGCCTGATCATCCGTTGCCGAATCTCCACCTCCTGGGTACTTTTAGATCTGGACGTCCAGTAGTCGGGCACGACTCGTGTACCTTTCGAGAGATCGCTTTCATGCTGGCCTCGGTGAGCTCTCTCTTGCACAACGGGAAGCACCCCCTTTTGCTTCACAGCCTTGCCAAGAACAAATACATCCAAGCACAAGGCAGAAATGGCGATTCCATTGCAAAAAGAAGCTGGCATGTTGGGTATTTATGTGATAGGTATCTAGATCTTGATGGCGTTGCACACACCAACTGATGGGTATCTGGTCGGTGGCTGGTGCCGATGCACGTTGCTGACGCGGCAGGCTTTGCGCGTATGGTCTGCTGCTCCGCAAGGCTGACAACGGTGAGCCATTTCTCCACTGATGCAGCCTTGGCGGTCACCGATACCTCACTCGTTTCTCCTCGCCGATCATCAACGTTGCCTCCCACAGAGAGTCCTACGTATGATATGCGGCCAGATTCTCCCTCATTGCGGTGCGATGAGCTGCCGGAAAGGGACATGTTTCAATTCCAGAAATGGCAGACACGCGTCCTGGTTCATCGCGCACCGATGAGAGCCAGCCGTCTTCACTCGGACATGTGGTTATCCCAATACTGTCAGAATCCATTCTACGTATCTTTGGCGGCTCTCATCTGACACTTGACTCAATTGGGTGACGACGAAATGAGTCCAGCCGCGGCGTACACCTCAGTTGTGAACTCGACCGTCAACATCCTCGCTTGTTGCTTACCCCACACTTGCTCATACACCTGTTAACCGAGCCGGGGTTCCAGATCTCCTTTTCCGCCGGGAATTGACAGGTACGGTCGAACCCTGACTTTCAGCACAAGATACTCGAGGATGGCTTCGTGTCACAGCTCATGGCTGGCAGGAAGCTGTGCGACGATGCAGGCCGGAACCCTAGAGACATTGCGAAAAGAACTAGGAGGCGTCTCGCACTCCTTGTGTACAGAGGTCATCCTGTTTTGGCATACATTGCCAGCAGCTCAAGCTTTCAGGCGTTCTCTACTGAGCTCGAGAGATTGCTGTACGGCCTCGTTGCAGTATGACCAATGTCAAAGGTCCAGCCTTGCCCCTGATTCAATTCTGGTTCGATGACAAAACCTATTGAGAATTTATGGACCAATTTACAAACACTCCGAACCCCAAAATTGCGTCAAGCCCAAGACCGAGACTCAGATGATGCGGCTTTTAGAGAACTGCGTTCGCGGCATCTCCGAAGAAAGCAGACTGCTGGAATTATGATATTACGGTGACTGCTCCCGGGTTTGCACTCTGAAAGTCTGCACAGTCTTTCCACACGCTCCCTCCTCGCAGATATTTCTGCAGCCACTCATTTATACACTTCTTTGCACTCTTCAGTCGCTATGGCGTCGTTCATTCCTTTCTCAATCCAATCACTCATTACAGTTTTGCTTTCTCTGTATCTAGTTTTCGTACCGCATGTCAATTCCCTTGCCAGTACAGACACTATCACATGGGGTGGCTCCAACGACAGAACCGGCTACCAGAACAATCACAACATGGACCCAGCTGTGGTTGGAAGCTCTCAATTTGGTCTCCTCTTCAAGGCGCGACTGCCCGGAACATACCCCATCAATGGCCAGAACGTCCCTGAACAGATTTTCTCTCAGCCACTGGTGTATACTGGCTCCGACGGCATTCAGTATGTGTATATTGCCACGACTCAGAATAATGTGTACAAACTGGTGGCGAAGACTGGCGTTATTGTCGCCTCTCGAAACTTGCATCGGCCATTCTTGGTCAGCGATCTGGACGGATGTGTTGATATCAACCCCACTGTCGGTGTGACGGCTACTGGTGTCATTGACCCAGACACGGTACGTTTGCCCAGTCCTACACGGGTGTAGGGGCGGAAGCTGACATCTATAGGACACGTGGTATTTTACATCGAAGACTTACCTCGATCAGAGCCTTAACGGGGCGAATGGCCGTCCCAATGGACGATACTACGTTCATGCCATCAGCACCGTGGATCTCACCGAAAGACCCAACTTCCCTGTCAACCTTGAAGGAATGGTGGCTCGCAACAACCCGGTGCGATCGTTCAACGGTGGCATTCACCACCAACGTCCCGGTCTGCTCCACACGGGCGACTACGTCTACGCGGGGTTCGCCAGTCATTGGTACGTACTACTCCTGCTGCCCATTCCGACGCCTGATTACTGATGAAAGCGTGCTGCCAGTGTGCAATACAACTTTACCGGCTGGATTGTGGGCTGGCACAAGGGCACCGGCCAGATTGTCGAGAGATTCGCGACTGAAGGTGGTACGTGGAAATGCAGTTGGGCTTTTTCTAAAGTGAAAGCTAATCCTAACTCTCTTAGCCGGCGTTGGGCCCAATGTTCCTGGTGCGGGCGTGTGGATGTCAGGTGGTGGTCTCGCGAGTGACGACAAGGGCTCTATGTTCTTCGCTTCTGGAAACGGCTATGCTTCTCAGCTCGATGGCGTCCCGGTCAACGGAAGAAACCCACCCACCGCGCTCGAGGAAGCCGCGGTCCACATGGCAATCAACGAGGACGGCTCTTTGAATGTGGTAGACTTCTTCATGCCTTGGGAGAAGAAACAACTCGACGGTGCTGACAAAGGTACGATTCGTCCTGTTGAACCCGTTGAATTCAAAGTTGACCGGGAACAGATCTTGGTACGTCGCCGCTGGAACTCCTTCCGAGTCAGTTCTCCTGTGGAGACATTAAACGCATTGGTGTGGTCACCGGCAAGAGTGGAAAGACCTACTGGCTCAACCTCGACAACCTTGGCGGCTACCAGAATGGCCCAAACAAGCTTGACAACGTCATTCAAGTTTATCAGAACGAGAATTCGGTTTATGCCGGTGCCGGTGTCTACCCTCTCGAAGGTGGCTACATCTACATCAACGTCATCCAGTATCAGACCCATGTGTTCAAGTTCTCCTGCAACAACGGCGTTCCTTACTTCAACAAGGTGGCGGACTCTCCGGAAAAGAATGCATACGTTCTCGGTGTTGGTCATGGCACCGTGACCTCCCTTAACGATCAGCCTGGAACCGGCCTCGTGTGGACGTCCGATGTCGAAGGCTCCAACCTACGCATCTACAATGCCATTCCCGATTCGAACGGCCTGATGACAGAGATCAACTCCTTCGTCACGCCCGGAACCACCAAATTCACCAGACCTGTGTTTGGCGACGGCATCGTGTATCAAGGTACGACGCAGGGATACCTGTATGCATACGGAGCCCCGGTCAACTTGCCGCTGAACTGCACCTCCCTCCAGTTTGGGACAGCTAACCTCAACACCACCACAGCGGCAATGACCATTCAATGCACAGCGAACACAGCTGTTACTGTCACTGCTGCCGGCCTTTCTGGCAATCCGAACTTCGCCATCAGTACTTTGCCCAATCTCCCTCTTGTGATTGCCAAGGGGCAGCAATTCTCATTCCAGGCGACCTTTACCCCCCAGACAGTTGGTCCCTTGTCATCATCCGTCATTCTGAACACCACTCAGCAAGCTGCAGGCTTCAGTATCAGTACCCCCGTCCAGCTCAAAGGAACGGGTCAAAGCCAAGCTGCTCTGTTGATGACTTCCCCAAACACGGTCAGTTGGAACGGTGTCATCACGGGAGAGCAAGCTGGTGGCGTCAATCAGTCTGTGATCATCAGCAATCTCGGCAACAGTCCTCTCATAATCAGCAAGATTCAGTATTCTGTTGTCGGTGAGACCGGGCCCTGGATAACTCCGAATGGCACACAATCGGCGACGGTCGTATCCGCTTTCACCCTCTACGACATGCCGTCGTCGATACCGCCGAACAGCGCCGTCACAGTTCCGATCAACTTCAATCCACCATACTCGGCCAATTTCGCTGCCTTTGTCAACATTGTGTCTAACGGCGGCACGAAAGTCATTGACGTGCTTGCAGCAGGGTCAGATGAGCCCAAAGCTGTTCTTGAATTCGAGTCGCCCGACGGAGGCTGGGTTCCTTACAATAACGCTACAGCGTTTAGCTTCGGGAATGTCACGGAGAACACAAGTCGATTCCTCAAACTCCGTCTCAGCAATAATGGGTCTGCAAATGCCGCACCGATCTCAGTAACTGTCAGCAAACCTCCCTTTGGTATCTCAGGCAGCATCATCGGTGCCAACAACGCTGTCGATTTGGCTGAAGGCACCCTCGTTTATGCTGGGCAGAACCTGACTGCTACGCTTTTCTGCTCCGTTCCCAAGAGTCAGATCAACGTGGATGCTTACAATGGCACGGCTCAATGGACGATGAATCTCAATGATCCCACCTTCGGAAAGCAATTCATCCAATTCTTTTGCAACGCCGTCTCGGAGCAAGCGCCACCTTTAAACCCGGACACCCAACAAGGCATCTACCGATATGCAGGCTGCTTCAAGGAGAATAACCCCGGTCGACAGCTCCAAACTGCCATCTACAGCGGACCGGCGAACACAAACGAGCAGTGCATTGCCCTTTGCTCTGCTGCTGGGTATATCTTCGCTGGCACTCAATACGAGCAGGAGTGCTGGTGTGGCTACAATCGCCCGAAGACAGTCGTCGATGATGCCAACTGTAACTTCGCGTGCGACGGCAATGTCAACGAAGTTTGCGGCGGTAATGGTATCGACGGAACAGGCTCCTACATCTCCCTCTTTGGCGACACAACGCGGTGGAATGGCAATTCCACAGACGCACCAGGTCCGTACGTCAATCCTGGCACCCTCGGCTTCAGCAGTGTCGGATGCTACACTGAAGGCACCAATTCCCGTGCGCTCAATGTTCAACCTCAGTCTAACAATACCGTGGCCGGATGTTTGCAAGCTTGTCAAGGTTACTTGTACTCTGGTGTGGAATATGGTGGTCAATGCTTCTGCGGAAATACGTTGGCGGCTGGGTCTGTGAACGCGAGCGCCACGGACTGTAGCATGACTTGCAACAACAACCAGACCGAGCTTTGTGGAGGCCCAAGCCGACTCAACATGTATGTCTATGGCAATGGGACCATACCGAGCACGCCACCTTCCATCGGCGGAGGCAACAACAATCCCGCTCCACCGTCAGGCCCTACCATTCCGGCGACCATTGGAAACTTCACATACCAGTCCTGCTACACCGAAGTCGCTGGTCGAGCCCTCACTGCCTTCGCTCTTGCTGATAACAGTATAACACTCCAAACTTGTGCTAGCAACTGCACTCAGTACCAATACTTTGGCGTCGAGTATGGCCGCGAATGCTACTGCGGGAATGCCCTTACATCAGGAAGTGCGCCGGCAACGGACGGCCGCTGTAACATGGCTTGCTCCGGCAACTCAAGCTTCACTTGTGGTGGCCCCAATGGCTTGACACTGTACCGGAACACCAATTGGTCTGGGGCTATTCCTCCACCGCCACCTTCTCAGCCATCCGGTCCGGTCATCGTTCCCAGTATCGGCAACTACCAATATGTCGACTGCCATACTGAAGTCCCCGGTCGAGCTTTAACGGGCAAGGCTGTCGTCGCAAAGGACATGACAGTGCCCTACTGTGCTGGGAATTGTACTGGTTTCACGTACTTCGCCATCGAGTACAGCCAAGAATGCTATTGTGGGAATAGTCTTGTGTCTGGCTCTGTGACTGCAACAGATGGGCGCTGCTCCATGCCTTGCACGGGCAACTCATCGACCATCTGTGGCGGGCCCAATGGGCTTAGTCTCTACCAATATGTCGTCCCGTTGAGTTCGAGTTCGAGTACAGTCAGAACTACGACATCGGGCATCAGCTCCAGTTTCTCATTGATCGCCTCGACGTCGACTTTGATGCCGACCTCTTCCAGTCTGTCCACGACAATTGTCACCTCTATTTCTGGTGGCTCCTCGATCTCCTCTCGCTCTGATAGCTCCACTTTGGCGTCAACGACCACAGCCAACCTGACTTTATCAACCTTCCCAGTAACAACATCGAGTCTCACTGCATCAATCTCACTGGCTGGCACTACTTCAGGGTTCTCGTCAAGCATAAGCGCAACTTCCACTGTTGGTCCTGCGACTACAGTTTCAACTCCAACGACATCTGCAGGCTCCACAACTTCGTCAACTGCCGCTGTTTCCACCACTCGGACATCATCAGCAAACATCGGCCCAGCTTCGACTTCAGCTTCAGGATCTACCGCCGCCTCGTCGACATCTTCGGTGGGAACACTTTACAGTAGTTCAAGCAGTTCAGCAGCAAATACACCACTATCAAGCAGCACCTTGTTCGCCAGCAGCAACGGTTTCAGCACGAGCTTCGTCCCGGTCCAGTCGTCAAGTAGCAGTACTTTCCTTCCCAGCACAAGCATAACACAACCCTCCACCACCACAAACCGCCTTTCCAGCTCCTCATCGTCCCCGACAACGTTCTCGATCCGTCTCTCTAGCACACTCTCCACCTCCACCACTACCACCAAAACCACATCTTCCACTTCATTCACCTTCTCGACGCCCAACCCGTACTTCCCAGCTGTATATCTAGGCTGCGCCGCCGAAGCCACACAAGGCCGCCTCCTCGCCGCCTCCTCCACCACCTCCCCGGGCATGTCCATCTCGGCGTGCCTCGCCTTCTGCGGTGCGCGCAACCTCCCCCTCGCCGGCCTCGAGTACAGCCAAGAATGCTACTGCGGGACCTCCCTCGCGGCGGCCACGTTGTTCAACGCCACGGGCTGCACCATGCCCTGCGCCGGCGACCCCCAGAGCACGTGCGGTGGCCGCAGCCGGCTGAGTGTGTACAACAACACGTCCCTGTCGCCGCCGGCCGCCAAGCCCCTCCTCCCAGGCGGATACGCTTACCAAGGGTGCTTCACGGACCCGTCGGCCTCCCAGCGCACGCTCTCCGGGTATGCCGTGTCCAGCGCCACCGGCATGACGCAGGAGCTGTGCGTCTCGACGTGCCAGGGCAAGGGGTACAAATTCGCAGGCGTCGAGTTCGGCAAGGAATGCTACTGTGCGAACGCGCTCAGCACCGCCGCGAATGGAGGCAAGGGTGCCCAGGCCCCGGAACCGGAGTGTAGTATGCTCTGCGTGGGCGATGCGGGTGAACTGTGCGGCGGAAGCGCGAGGATCGGTGTCTGGATGAGCGGCGTTTGATGGCGATGCATCCCTGTGCTTATGCCTTGTGCCTGTGCCTGTGGACCTTTCCTTCCCTTTCCATCCTATTCCTTTCTTTTGTACCCGTACCGTCAGATGTGTGGGTGGGAATGTGGATGGGGTGTCGGTGTCTCTGCGGGCGAGGAGTGGCGTCTTGCAAGGTCAGGAGAAGGAGGAGTAGTATTGAACCAGAGGCACGGCAGAAGTCGAGGAGCTGTGACAGGGATCATGATTAATTGATGTTGATGTCCATGAATTCATTCATTCCCTCTCATTCTCATTCTCATCCTCCGTTCTGTGTTTCCTACGTGGATGGATGAATAGATAGATATCTATATACTTAGAGAGGCTCATGCCAGGGATATATATTTTTTCCTGTGAGATATACCTGGACCTCCATGCCCGATCTTACCGTATCCGGCTTCAAGCAAGACCAAAGGGTTGGTTGGTTATACCGCCCTGTTGACCTGTAAAGGCTGGTGGCTGCAACTGACTCGAAAGCCTATGCCCGAATGTCCTCTTCGAGCGTCCTTTTCAGCAGTAGTAACCTTCACACGACGCACTCTGTGAATGATACTACCATATGAAAGCAGTTCGAGTATCACGAGTCCTTGGAAACTTGATTCAAATATTGATAGTTCGCATTTCTGACTTGCATGTCCACCGGCTAAATTCCACACCA
This sequence comes from Phialophora macrospora, assembly GCA_000835435.1. Lineage (NCBI taxonomy): Eukaryota > Fungi > Ascomycota > Eurotiomycetes > Chaetothyriales > Herpotrichiellaceae > Phialophora > Phialophora macrospora. Next base: position 1,999,043 of record KN846960.1, read on the forward strand.
TGATGGCATCATCTGCACGGTATTCCTCATCCGTTCAGGTTTTCTTGGTCACCGTCGTCGTGGAGAGCGAGTCCCAGTTTGGCTCTCGTCCACTAACGGGTCGTCGTCACAAACAACGGCATGCTAGATTAACCTCTCTGCCACCAAACTCTCAAAACCGCAACTCAAACCAACCGCAGCCCACTCCGCGCCAACGCGTCCAAGCGTATGCAAGCTTGAAAAGGAAATGGTATCTCAATGGTCAGGGCATCAACATCAACAAAATGAAACGAGTATCGTTAGAACTCATACAGCCACGCCGCATAAACATCATACACAACCCCGGCATCAGTTCGCTTCAACACCTTGGTGGTAGGTACTGGTCAACGGTATAGGCAAGGTCTGCCTCCGGAGCCTTGGCCTTACTCTGCCAACCATCAAGAAAGGGATCGATGTATTGCTTGTCAAAATCAATTCGGTGTTTATGCCTTAAGAACGCTCTTCTCATCGATAATAGAGAATGAGTTTGTCGTCTTTGCACCGGGCCGCTTGACCCGCAAGACGGCGTCTTGGTTGGACATTCTTCTGCCAAGGGCACGTTCGACTTTTGCGCCCAAGCTCAGCTTGCTCAGCTCATCGGTCTTCTTGATGGAAGGGATGAAGCGCTGCTGCTGAAGGTGTTTGTTTTCTAGTCTGTCGAGTCCTTGCGTGACGTGTCGTATTTCAGCCATGCCGACTTCAGGGCTAACGGTGATGTTGGCGGCTCCGGAGCCGGAAACAAGCGTTTGGGAGTTGGAGCAGTTACTGTTTGTGGTGGCGAAAGAAGGAGAGGCAGAGTAGGTCGAGTAGCGTTTAGAGGTGCGCTTCGAGGTGAGCTGTCAAGACAATCGTTAGTCACGCCATCACTCAGAACGTATTGGAGGTGTCACACACGCTTGGAGCCATGATTGGCCTTTGAGACTCGAGAGACCTGCGAGACATGGCTGCGGTGGTGTGTGACAGGCACGAGGTGACAAGAGTGTCTAAGGGCGTGGTTTGTTGTGCGCGGGCGTTGGGGGAGAGGTGGTAAATAGTTGCCGTGACAGGTCGTGCTCTCTCAATCCGAGGAAGTCGCTGTGCAGGGCGACAAGCAGATGATCTTCCGAAAGGAGAGGAAGACGCAGAACCGGAAGCGGTGGCAGTGGAGTCCTGACTTGTCCAAGGGTATTCCAAAAAGCGCAGGTGCACTGATGATCAGAGCCACTTCGGGGTGTAGACGCTGGAGTGAGTGCCCAATAAAGCCGGACGTACTGATGCCACGAGGTCGAGGAAAAGAGTCGGTGTGGTAGACTGAAGTCCGATAGTGATACTCCGTAGAGGGATGCCGCAGGGTTGGTTGAGAGAAGGGTAGAGAGAAGGATATGTACTCCGTGCGGCGTATCGCGTGTCGCTTGGTGATTCGGATATCCGGTGAGTCAGTGAGGAAGCTGAAGTGAGAGGACCAGCAGAGGCAAGAGAGGCTGTCTCGGTGCCTGGCTGGGATGTGTCGTGGTGATCAACAAATTGCAATTGGAAGGAGCGTCCTAGGTTAGAAACATCGGTCTAGCGGCTGTGGGCTCTTCCGGAGGTTGCCTGGCAAATGGCACACTGGCACCCCCGCCAGACTCCAGAGCCAGCTGGGAGCTTTCCATTTGCATTTGCTTGCGGCCCCCGGGTCTAGGCGGGAAACACCTCGCACGCTCCCTTGTGCCATTCTCTTTTTTATCACCCCTGCATGACGCCACTGCTTCAGAATTGGCACCCAAGGTCGCACGGATCCACTACTCCACGTGGTCTTGACCTGCATGCCAACTTTTGCCAGTCAGCTCGGCGGGCCTCGTGGCCACCACTCCTTGCAGAAACCCGTGACCCCAGGCTGCATGAATGCGGGTGCTGGAGTTTGTCTCGAAGCTTTTGTACGAGGTGCCGGCAGTCTAGATCATGTTTGACAGGGTCTGCCGAAACGTAATTCGAAGCTTTGCCTTCAGTAGTGGAATGCTCGGTAGTATCTGCTCCCTTGGGACGGGAAACTGGAAACCAAGAATGCGACTCGGAGAATGTTGCAGCTGCTTTACGCACTCTACTCACGCTGACAGCTCCACGCGAGGTAGGGGTTTGCTCAGTTTACTGTAATGCGGCAAACTCCATAATCCCCTGAAGAATGACAATATCTTCCCGACTGCCAACTGGCCACAGTCCATGGTTTCAGAGCTGCGTCCACCGATATCATCCCCGGCCATCGGATCTCGACTATGCAACCTTGTGTTTCACGACATCATGCCTGGGTTTCCCCACCTTGGAGGCATGCCACAACCCAATTTCGTTTTCGGTCGTCACGAAGAACGAAAGGCTCAACATACAAGGTCGAGCAGACAGCGAGGATGTCAGCTTCAACGCCAGGAGCATTTGGTGTAGTGGAGGTAGGGTCGAGTTCGGGGGCCTGAGTGCAGTGCTTGGTCACACAGTGGCAGTGGCTGAAGTGCTGTAGGTAAAGGAGTGCAGGTAGCCTTGTGGATGACAACGGCAATGTTGCATCGGAATGGGGCTAAGCAAGTCCCAGTTTTTGTTGGGTTCCAACTCACGATAGCCTCACGCGCACGGAGGGATAGTCGGAGGGGAAGGGCATCTATTCATGACGATGGGAACGGCTGGAATTCGAGATATGCCCAAGAGCGCAGCTTCAGCAAGACATGCCTGACGCTATAAATGCCGCCGTAGAGAACCGCTAGCGTCCAAGTAGCGTCATCCTCCTGTGGCGTCTAACGGATAGGAGATCCATTCGTTCATCATTCATGCCATCCAAAATACTCCCAAACCTGCGTCCACCAGTCATTAGCACTCCCCGTCATGCCAGAATGCTTCACCAGCCAAAACGCAAGTCCACCCATGACCCCAAAACTTCCCACGATCTGTAACGCGATCCACCCCCTCGTGCGCATCGAATCCTGCCATCTGAGGAGGCCAAGGGGATCGTGCATCTGGTAGCTGGGAACTGCCTCGCCATCACCATATATGATGTTGCCCTTGCCGTTCTTTCGCACTAACGTCTGAGCATTGTTTACGGGCACGATCTTGCCGTCACGGACTTCCTCGCCCATCTTCTCGACCAGCCAAAGAGCTCGCTCTCCGCGGGCAAGTCGCTCATACCTCTCCCGTTCGCGCTGTAGACTCAACTGCAACTCGCTCGCCCATTTCGAGAGCCTGACTTGTGCAAGACGTTCTTCTCGATGTGCGTGGTCTGCGACCTTGGCTAGTGCCCAGGAATTAGACGTGTTGAGTGAAAATTCCGACCCCCCTGGGATCAGAACGCCTGATTGCGACGGGCTGAGTGGAGTCTGCAACGGCGACGTGAGAATGGAATTGCGCACAGAAGGGTTATATGACTGGGTCTGAGAGGCTGCGAGCGACGGTGACCGTGGTGCTGAGATCAGTCTCGGATGGGAGGCGTGCCAGGCAACAAGCTTGCGAGCGGCGGTGTGGCGCAGGTACGCGATTGTGTCGGGTTCGAAGATCTGCTCTACCAGGAGGCTGAGTTCGGATGGGAGCAGAGGCTGAATATATTCTGGCGACATAAGGAGGGAAGCGTCCATCGTATCGAGGTCGGGCCCGTTGGTGGAAGTAACCGTATAGGGTGCTATTGCCGTTGCAAGAGTTCTGTGAGGTTCTGCAGGGGTGGCTGTTACAGCTTCTGAGAAAGTTAGAGAGCTGGGCAGGCGAGGTAAGCTGGACAGGCTCGGGTCGAAGGATTGTTTCAGTTGCTCTTGCTCTTGAGGACTGAGAAGGTCGGATTTGGCAATGAGCGGGATCACGTTGCAAAGGTCTGACAGTTGGCGGATTCGGTGGATGTCGTCTTGTAGACTATCTGTGGCTCCTCGCATCAGTCACCTATACGCGCAGCCTCAAGGGGGAGTTCGTACCTTTCGACATCAAATAGAAAACCACGTCTACCTGGCTTGCCCCCCTCCCACTGAGCAAACCCGAGAACTCGCTGCCTAGCTGATCCACGGAGCTTATAGCATTGACCAACTGCGACTCGGCATACTGGATAACCCGCTCTAGTTTAGCCGAGTCAGCAGTGTCAACGAAACAGATATTCCGTTCCAGTACGGAATCTCCCATGGACTTCCGCCGTCGCAGAATGCGAGATTCTTCCATGGTAGACCACCACTCTGGATAGGGTTTCGTGGAGGCATAGACTTCATTGATGGGATCCCGGCCTTTGGTGGAGGGATGAGACGAGCCTGTGGGTGAGACAATAGGATCGACGTGGACAATGTCTTCGCAGAGTTGGACGATGGATTTGATAAGGCATGTCTTGCCGATGCCTTGTTGATAGAGCGAGTCAGTACTCCACAAGGATCAGACGTGGAAACACACGCACCTTTCCGACCAGCAACCATAATCTTGAACCTCCCCAACCTCTTTCCTCTTTGTGTGAAAGGCCTCCGAGACGGCATCTTGATGCTGGGCATGATGAGTTCAGGGTGACTGTCTTGAACACCTTCTCCTGATGGTGACCGTAGTCGCTGCGAAGCAGTATTACGTTCGGGCCCGCCATCGTTCTCGTCCTCTTCACCACTCGACAGTATCGCCTGGCTGTCTGTGTCGTCGGCGCTGGTCAACAGCCCGTTATCGGAGGCCGAGCTGGACTTCGACAGGGACTGCGCTGAAGCGAGAGATTTCGGGCTGCTTGGGGGGGATGCGTCTCGCGATGGCAATGGAGAAGGTGTAATGGCTCCCGTCCTTTCCTTATCTGATAGCGTGGACTGAGGTGGTTGAGTGGCACAGGTTCCTGCATTTGCGCTGGCGTTAGACGAGCCTCTTCTAATGAAGCGCTCAGCGGTCCCTGGCTTGATTGTCGACCGCCGTCGACTTCCGCTTCTCGCTGAGCGAGGTGTTGTATGCTTCACAGCGCGGTCGGCTTCGTGCATTGTATCTTGCAGGCTACTCAAGGGCGAGTTGTACGACATCGTCGCAGACGCCCGTTCAGCTTGTTGGGGCCCCACCGCGCCATCAGGATCTCGGGAGAGGAAGAAAGTAGTGGCAGAGTTGTTGTTGCACCGATCACGGTCGCCAGGTAGGGGGGATGCATCGGCATTGGACGGTTTGCGAGGGCGTAATGGTTCGGCAGCGTTGCTATCGAGGCCGATGCCGGGTCTCATCGTGTGGTCATATAGGAAATGGTATGCTGTAGGTCTAGTCGGCAGGCTATGATAGGATGTTATAGCGAGGAGATCATTTCGTGCAAGGCAAACTACAAGGGTGGCACCTGACAAGGAATGGTACAAGAGAACATGTCACCAACCAATGTTGCGGCCTGAAGCTGCTCCTCAGCCTCACCCATACCCCACGTCGTCGATAGATACGCGTGAGGGGTGCCGGAGTGTCTTATCTCCGGTCTAACTGTTAATCCTCTGTCGAACACAAGTCCAAACTGCACCTTTTCATTAGGTAGCGTAGTAATGTCCCATCTGTGATGAGAGTCTAATGTACAATTTCGTGACCTCCGATGACCGTGCCAGTTCTGAAAAGATGCCCCCTCCTAGAACAGGAAAAGTACATGGCCGCGCCCAAAAGGACAACGCTTCCCCTTGCCCATGACCGTGAGCTTCTCTGAATCTGTTACTGTGCACATCTCTTCTCTGAAATGGTCAAACGATCGATGTTGAGTCCTAATCAACCCCGAAGCTGGCTATGCGAAAGACACTGCTGGAATCGTGTAAAGGATGTGTAAGATGGTATCACGAAGAACTTTTCCAAGGACGCCGATGAAAGAGGTGCTGGAGTTGAGTTCGACCTCAACCCTTTGTGTACCGCCCCAGTTGGCTCGCAAGACAAAGCAGAAACTGAGGATGATACTTCATCCCAGTCAGGAGACGACCGTGTGCGTCATCTCGTGCAAGGAGGAGCTTCATACGGCCTGACCTTGGCCACGACCCTTGGGGGTGACAGTGCCAGTGGTAGGCTTGCCACCTCTCTGTTGCTGGACATTGCCACCGCGTCCGGCGTCCTTGGGGAAATTGGTCTGGCTTCCAGACCGACTGCCGCCTTGGATAGCTCCACGACCACCGCGATTGGCAGGACCGCCGCCACGGCTGTAGTTAGCATTGCTGCCGCCGTAGGCATTAGGACGAGGGCGTCGTTCCTCGACATAGATCGTCTCAGAGCCGACAGTGTGGGGGTTGGCAGCGACGGCCGCTGCGTACCCAGCAGGCTCCGCAAACTCGACAAATGCGCAGCTCTGAACTCCGTCAGCCAAATGAAAGGGAACCAGGGAAGGAATACTCACCCTAGGTCGGGACACATCGTAGTACTTGAGCTCGCCGAAGCTCTCTAGAACCTCTCTAAGGATTCTAGCGTCGACTTTTTCGTTCACATTCCTAATATAGGCAAGGGTGATTCCTTCAGACGCGCCTTTGTTTTGCGGTCGATTGCTCTTCTTGCTGTGCTCAGCCGTCTGCCAGCCGTTGCTTTGCGAAGTGGGCGTGCTGGCTGTGGCGGATGTGGCTACCGACGCGGGTTCCGTTGGAGCCTTGGGAGCTTGTGCAGGCTGAGCAGGTCGAGGAGCTTTCGGTTGTTGTGCTGGAGTTGTGATTGGAAGAGCGGGAATGGCGGGCTTCGGAACACCACCACTTCCACCTCCCAGCATGCTTGCCCAAGTCTTCTTCGCGGCTGGTGCCTCTGGAGCTGTTGTCGGAGTTGGTGCAGGTGCAGCAGCTTCCGAGGTGGGTTCGATCGCAGTCGGTGTCGCTTCAGGCTCGGTAGCATGCTCGGGTGCGGCAGGCTCAGCGGTCTCCGTTGCCAACACATCCTCTTGGGGCACTCTTTCTGGAGCGTCCAAAGCCTCTTCAGTGGGGACCGGGGCATTATCACCATTGGTATCTGCAGTGATCTCTTGTGGAGGTTCAGTATGCTCTTCAAGCTTCTCATCGACTTCCTCGGCTGCGTTCTCGGTGACAACCTGATCTTCAACATGAGGCTGGGCCTCTTGGAGTCCCTCGGCTGGGGTAGGGACTTCTTCGGCAGGGATTTCCGCGTGAGGTTGTTCGTCTTCGACAATCTCATCCACATCGTCGCTGAGGTAACGGAAGATGTCGTTCAGAACGAAGTAGCCGTTGGGTTGCTCGGCAAGAACAAAGGTCTGGACAAACTTGTGGTGCGGCTCAGATTTGTTGGACATCTCCCCGATAACCTGAACCACGATATTGTTGAACGAAGCCTGAGAGTCGACATTTAGGACGCGGACTTTGCAGTCTTGGAAATCAAGGGACTTGATCTTCTCGCTGATGGCCTGCGCTCACAAATTAGCATCGTTGGAAGGCTTTTCTGCCGAGTGAACCCACCTTCGTGCCAACAGCAGGGACGACCTTCTCAGCCTCGACGCCAGAGACCAGCTGCGACTTCTTGGAGTAAAACAGGTGGATCTTCTCCGGTGTCTTGGACAGAGTAGTATAATATTGCTCAACAAAATACCAGCCAATCTCTTGAGGGTCTGCCTTCTGCTGTTGGGTGGTAGCCGAGGTGGTCGTACTCTGAGAGGCCGAGGTCGCGTGCGTGGACACAGAGGGAGTAGAAGCAGCAAGTTCAGCTGGTTGAGTGTATTGAGATGTGCCGTACAGGCCATTGACAGGAGCTGTTTCAGTAGCCATCGTGAGAGGTCCGTGGGAGATGAGACAAACGCGACCCGCTGTTGTTGTCTGAAATTGTGGAAGTCGCGTCCGCGAGAAGGATCAAACAATAGAGCTTTATCGACCTGTTGGCGGATGGCCGCGATATGTTTCAGCTAGATCGCAGTGGACCTAGAAAAGAGAATCTCGCAGAACTGCGGTAATCCGTCAGGCAGGCAGTAAGGCAGATGATGATGAAGGGAAAAAAAGGGTCACGCTGGGAGCACCAGGGATGTATCAGGAATATGGAGGCGTTTTTAGAACACGGTGACGAAAGCTGAAGTGTGTCAGGGTTGACTGTAGAACTTTTAGTGGACGATTAAAAGGCAATTTGCCGTGTGCTCTTCAATAGCGCAATTCAGTCGTATGAAAAATATCTTAGAGCGGAGAGGTGAGTTGGAGGCCGGCGCAGCCTTGGCAAAAACTCAGGTCCAGGCACTTCGGCACAGTTCTACAGCTACCTTGGGTGACGTTTGCTATGGCTCGATGTCGCATATCCTGGACAGATGAAGATAGAGAGACTGCCCGTTAATCACGGCAAGAATCAGAATCTTTGGCAGGGAGAAGGTAGGGTCGACCTCTGCCTGCGATCTGTTCGTACCAGAAAGTCACCAGTACTGTATATTTTCTCCCTCGTATGAAGCATACACTCGGCACAAGCCACCACCGGCGATGGCCACTCCACGATTTGACAACTCGTACCGTGACGGCCCGTCAGTCGCAGCAGTGGCTCGGCCTGAGTGACGCAAATCAGTTCGTCCACACTAGTGACAGCGATCTGAGCATCCAACCAGAGATCTAGATCGTCGCCAGAAAGCATCCTCTGGGCCACCGTATCCGAGAACTGCAACTCGATCTTCCCCGCCTGGGGTCGTGATCATTTGTCCCCCGCTAAGGAGTGCATTCGCAGGCTTGCCGAGAGAAAGAATATCTTCAAGATGCAGTTATTTGTAGACGGACTGGCCCTTCCTCCTTCTGCCAAACTCTGACATAGTCACAAGAGGTCTAATGCGCCAGCCACAACTCGAATAGACGCCCATGAGAACAAAATGGGTAGCGTCTCGGAACCACTGGATAGTCCTTTATGACTACCAGTTCGCGACGAACGCATAAAAGACGAGAACCATCCTGAGTATGTGTGGCATCGCCTTCCATGTCTGCGAAGAGCCGTTTGTAATTCCCCACACATCCTCGCGGATCTCGGAATTACATACAGACGAGTTCCGGTCGATTCCATTGGACGTGACCTATATGCAGACAAACGCGTCTTTCTCGAAGTCGTTCAGGGTACCTTCCCAGAGAAGACAGCAGGGCTAACTTACTCCGGCTGACCAAGCGTACAAGGCCTTCGGATACCGCAGCCTCTGGATGTGCCTGCGACTTGCGACGGAGAGGTTATTGAGCGCACAGTTCGTCAAGAACCGGGCTGAACTCTTCTCCTTGTTTAATCGCCCCGACTGCAAGGGATTGTGGCCAGGTACGTCGGCCGAATTTCGTCAAATGTCGGGTCTGGTTGAGAACGACATCTGGGCGAAAGTGTCTTGGATCGGCGGAGAGAAGTGCTCCATCGACGACATTCACGCAAGGTAGAACAAATTCGAGGTGTTTTGCGGGTTTCAGTAAAATCCAGGGCGCCGCGCAACTGGAGGGACATCCTGTGAGGGTAACAGATTCGTGGTTTCGTGTCTTTCCTGAACGTCACTGACAGGGTTTGCGTCTTGTTCCTGTCTGGCCAGGCGCTCCTTGTCTTCGCGGATTTTCTCCCTGTTTTTCTGCCATACTCTGTCCTCTCTTTGCAATTCTTCTAACGCCTCTTCCCATTCGCGTTCTTGTGTCTCGTCACCCGTGCCCAAGATCTTTTCGACGTCCACTTCTTCGCCGCGTTGGAGCTTCTCGACAACTTCCCTGAGTTGCTGTATCTTAAGATCGGCCTTACGAGAATAGGCCACAAATTCGTTCTTGAGGCCCATGATACGAATGGCTTGAGAGCCGATCAGAATATAGATCCAGATAAAGAACGTTGCCGGATTCGTTGGCTTTTCTGGGGCTTTGTTCCCTCGCCTGGAAAATCGGCCACGGAGCGACTTAGGAACGATCAGATCCCAGAATGCGGGTTGAGCCAGACGGGGGAGACGGCTTTCTGAGGCTGTGTGTTGGCGCCGTTGCAGCCAGCATGGCCTGGGAGGGCGTACTTGGAGAGGCGGTAGGTATATCAAACGGCTTGTACGGGCGCTACATGACAGCAGTGGCCTCATTCTGCACCTCTTATCTTGTCAGAAATTGTCGGCAGAGGGTTGGTGTACAGTGGATATGGCTGTCGCTGGATGATGGAAACTGAGCGTCCCTGGCTTGAAGTTTACTGGGGAGAATCACGTGGTTGATATTGCCATGCCGAGTCGGCTGCAGCTGCCCCGGAGCCGAACAAGGGAACCAGAACCGGCCTTGTTTACTTGACCGAATCGAGCGAAAGCGTGGACGCGCTTTTGCCGTGAATGAACCTCGAATTACCCCCAGTACTCCGTGCCTGACCGCAACAACCATCTGGACTACAGGCTTAACAGTATCGTACTGCTGTACAGGTATAACATGCATTATCTCCCACAATGACAATCAGCCGCGATGTCACTGCTGCGGGGGCATTCGACACTATTCGCACCGAGCTCAAATTAACGGCTCCGACGCCCGAGACTCTCCGCTACCTTCGAGCGGTCCTCGGCCTACGCCCTCACGACATATGCGACACGAAGACTGCACTTGCTCCAGCTAAGCCGATACCGCCAAAGAAGGGTTCTGCCAAAAGCCGACCCCCTGTGCGAGCCGCCAACAGGCAACGTCAAATCCCAGGCTCAACGTTCGGGATTCATGATAGCGGCGATGCCCAACCACCCAGCTTGTCGCAAAGCGATTGCCTTAAGGTTGCTACCGAGGCTTTCAATCTCACGCTGAAGCACCTTGGAGACACTATCAAGGCACTGAAAGGCAGTCAAGAATGTATGGGGACCAGCCAGCCGCCACTTTGTCTTCCCCAGCCGGACCAAGCTCTACAGGAACGGCCCGGGAATAAGGAGGGGGGAGGGCCTACCGTCAGTGCTAGGAAGGCGACTCCATCTAGTAAGCAAGGTGATTCGGAAGTGGTAGCGGAATGCTGTTATTCCGCCTTGCAGTACCTGCGCAAATCTGATGCTGGAGCTTTGAGATCTGGCGCCACCAAAAATGTGGATTTAGAGAATGCTGCGTTGATTCTTTTGGACAGGAGCATCTCTTTGAACCTTGGTACCCATGCAGTCCGTCAGCTCTCTGATATCCATCACGTATATTGGAAAAGCTACACAGAAGAGACCATCTCCCTCAAGACCAGCATTGCGGGTCTTATCCTTGGCCGGCCCGATGCAGCGGACGACAACTCCAGATTCGGCTTCACGGCGTCCATGCAAAGTCAGGCTCTCCGTCTTGCTCTGTTACTGGGCCCCAAATGCATCAGTCCAGAGCTTGTGGAGTCGCTCAGACCCGACACAGCAGGGAGCCCTGCCTGGATTATCACACAAGGACTGTCAAAAGGACGACTCAAGCCTGAGAAGGCGGGGTTGCAGCTTCGAACCATAGCACTCGCCGCCGCACGATTGTATGCAGCCGCCATCAAGTCCTCCTTGGAGAAACCACAACCGGAAGTTCTTTTCGACCTTTTCTTCCTGTCCCTGCGGGTCAAATTCGAATCCTGGACACTTTTGCGTGTCACACCCGATCCAGCAGCTGATGTTTGGCGACCTTTTCACCATGCACTCAAGAAGCTGTCACCCTACACGAATGGTTTAGGCATATCGTACAAACCGGTCCTACGTTCCATTGTTCCGATACGCCAGCTCCTCGCGGCCGCTGGTTGTGCACCTGATATACCTCTAGAGCTAGCTGAGACACTAATGGACACGGTGGAAGATGCAGATGAACACGCACGACTGGTGGCCGTTCTGGAAGAGAATTTACCGGAGTCTGGGAACCTAAACCTCGTGTTGCGGTGTCAGATAACTACCTCACTGTTGAAGAGCGGTTCTAACAATTTATCAAAGGCCTTGAGCTCGGTGAGATGTCTGGAACGCACACTTGACGAGAGGCCTGCGCTCTCACAAGCAGAACTTGCCAGATTCCTCGTGCACCTTGCCCAACTCCGTAAAGCGACCGCCGCATTGATCACGGCTGATCAAGCGAAAGATCGGGCCGCAGGCTATGAAGGAGGCCCCCAAGACCTTCAAATTGGCCTTGTCCGCCTCACGTATGCCTCTTTCAGGTTCCTGAAACGGCATATAACTACAGCATTGACTCAGACGGCTGACGATTCTCCGAAAAGAATCGAACAAGCGTTTCTAGCCACCTTCATGAAGATTGTTGATACTGTCTTGTCGACGGACCGCTGCGCTGTCACACGCACATCTGAATTGGCGCAGATGGTGTGGGAAACTCTTCAAGACTGCTCAGTCACAATCTTGGACCTCCAAACCGACCATACTTCTGCTCACGCTCAAAGCGCAATTGAGACTCAACGCAATCAGCTGCGGATACGGATGTCCCAACTGTTTTGGTCGCGGTATCTAGCAGCCGTGAAGCAGGGCAAACCGCCTCAGGAACAGGCGGGCTTACTTGAGCTATCGCTTCAAGGCCTCCTCGATTTGCCAATGCCGGACCAGAGAGCTGCATATCCCGCACTCAAATTTGAAAAACTGGGACACTGTCTTTTAGCAGCGAACAACTTTGTAAAGGCTACAAGTGCTTTTCGCAACGCCATTTCTGCCACCATCAGACAAGGCGTCCTCGGTGATATCGTGGAATCGGTCTTATCTAGGCCACTTCGCTGCGCTTGGTCCGGGCAAGACTCAAATCAGAAAGCTTTTGGAAAGGTTCTTGCCGCATACAGTAAAACACTGGTCAATCATCCACCGCGAGACGGTGTGAATGATTGCTTCTATGATGACCAGTCCCTACCAGCAATCCACCGAGCTGCTTTGATAGAGAAACAGATGCTTTCGATTTTTGAGCTGGAGTTGGGTGATCGCCAGTTTAGCGCTTGTGCGAGGATGGTGGAAATACTCCATCAGGTCTTGAACCAGCCAGAGTACCAAGTGTATATGTTGAGGTTCGTCAGCCAACTTCTTGGGTCCTGTTTGAAGAAGAGAAGGACTGCGTCGACCTTCCCGGTGGACGCTGCTGTTGTCCGAGGCCTTCTCGATTGTGAGAACGCGACGAATGAAAACGTCTTTCTACGGAAATTTGGACGAGAACTCCGATCCCTGCTATGCCTCCAGTATGGCTTCCTTAACGGATCCATCACCCATCAAGAGCTCACACAAGCAGTAGAGCACCTCTCCAACATCGTCCACTCCTGTGCAACTCTGGAGCAGACACAGATGCTCTGTGAGGATGTGGGAGCGCATGTTCTTCCGCTTCTACTCGCAGTCGACTACGCCAGCGTGAAGGAAGACGATCGGACAGCTCTACTGGCTTTGGGGACATTGGAACACCTGGCTAATCTTGGAATCGACGCTCCGGGACTCTGTATGACAAGCATTCTCATCCGCAAGAGCAATGTCCACCTGCGGCTGCAGAACCCCCAATCTGCGGGAATGTCGCTTGCAATAGCCAATAAAGAGCTTGGAGATGCCAGGATGGAACCACTATCTGAGGTTGAGTTGGCGCTATCATATTCTGAATACCACCTACAAGTCTTGAATCTCGAAGAATGCCTGCACTGCCTGCTTCGAGCCAAACGTGCTTGGGAAGGCCAAGACATGTCGACTCGACCGTCATCGACGAAATTCAAGCTGAAAGGACAAGGCCTGCTTTGCAGAGCAGCCTATTTGGCGTCACAGTTGGCTTACAAGCAAGACCAGCTTCTGGAGGCAATCGTTTTCGCAAGACAATCCGCCAAGATCGCTGCGTCCATCTGGTCCTCAATCGACAACTTGTGGGCTTCCGCAGCTCGTTCAGAACCAACTGCTCCAGCTGACTCCGAAATGCGCGAGATCTCGGCTGAGTTGTCGAAGCTCGACTTGTCCAATCAGCCCTTTCTCCGACTAACGGCGAACACGGTCTTCTGTGCATCCTACGTTTGCTTGTGCTTCGATGTCTTCAGACATATGGCATTCTTGATATCCCATTGCGGGATCTATCAAGATGCTGCAACATTCTACGAGCAGGCGCTGAAAGTATCAAGGAGAACGAGCCGTTCAACTGACGAAGCAATTGTCCTAAGCGAGTTAAGTGTACTATACGCTCGAGCCGGGCAGATCGCGAAAGCCAGGGAGGTGATACAGAACTCTCTACAGGGCAACCTTTTATGCGCCTCGGGTTATCATCAAGCACTCATTTCAGTTAACAGGGGGGAGGCGCATCTGGTCATGGAAGACCTAACAGGGGCTCACCAGTGGTTGGTGGAAGCAAAGCAGCATCAGGCTTCTAATGTCATCTGTAGTGACAACCCTGTTGCTTGTCGGATGCCCAAAGGCAAAATGATCAAACCCACTGTAAAGAAGTCAGTGAGGCAGGGCACAGCCAAGCGCCAGAGAAACAACGAACTCGGCCAACTCACAACGTCATGTGTGCCGTCTACACTGGAGCCGAGAGACGTCGACGCGAAAATATCCGCCTTGGAAGCTAGACTCAAGTTGTTGGAACAGGGTGCATGCGCGACGACGGTATCCAGCAGTATCATCGGCCGTAATGACGACGGAAATGGCCGGATATCGATTTCGGTCGCCCTCAACTTGGTTCGAGCCGGGCTAAAGCTTCTCTCTGACGACGCGGTACATGGCGTGCTTGCTGAAACAGCTGTAGCCCTTCCTGTAAGGTATCGATCTGCAAGAAAAAGTGGCAGAGTATCCTTCGTACAGGGTGCACCTCTTGTGAACGCCAAAGCCCGGTTCACCAAGCAAAAGTCGGAGAATAGCACGTTCAGAAACGGGAGCGCGTTGTTGCTTCAGGCTCATGATATCCTCTTGAGAGTGAACGATTCCCGGCCGAATCAGCTTTCTTCTGATCTTCTTCACACCTGCTACAAGATCCTGACGCAGATAACTCTCCTCTCCACGGCCTTGAATCAGCCGTTGGTCCCCTCGTCCCTCGACTTGGTATTGGATATAACACGTCCGTTGGATCTGGCAAGACTTCGTGAAGACTTCGTCACTTTAGGCGAAGTCAGTGCAACCCGAAGGACCAAAATGCACGAATGGCTGAGCACCAATGTAATCAACAAGGGAAGGTCCCTGGGCTCGAAATTGTTTAGGGATTTGGACATAGGCGTCCTGCCAGCTTCGTGGTCAGTGCTCTGCCTAGAGTTGAATGAAGATAAGAACGAGCTTTTCATGGCCCGCCTGAGGCGCGACGCATCTCCATTCGTGGTCAGAATCCCTTTGGCACGACCGGATCCATCAGATGGAGAGACCGATGAACTCGATCTGAGCAGCGCAAAGGAAGAGATGCAAGACATTATCATGAGAGCCAATGCGACAGCACATGATGCCAGAGGGTCTTCAGCGGACAAATCAGTGAGAGGAGCTTGGTTTGCTGAGCGTCGAGCCTTGGATCAGCAGCTTTCAACGCTTTTGGACAACATTGAGAATGTCTGGTTTGGCGGCTTTCGTGGACTACTCTGTTCTTCGCAGCGGGACGAGCGCCAATTTTCGATCTTCGGACAACGACTCAACTCGATGTTAAACAGGCATCTTCCGTCCAGGCAGAAAACGTCACGACCAGGCGACTCCACAGTTCACCTGCATGATCATGTGCTGGAGCTCTTTCTTGGACTAGGCCATCCTCGAGAAGCCGACTTGGAGGATGCGGTCACTGATTTGTTATACTTCGTGATTGATATCCTCCAGTTCAACGGTGAGCGCAACGCATATGACGAAATCGATTTCGATGCCATGTTGATTGAAGTACTGGATGCATTGCATGCCTACCATGATGCCACACCTCTCGCCGGTGACAAGCATGACCATCTGATACTTGTCTTGGATAAAGAGTTGCAGTTGTTCCCTTGGGAGTCGCTCCCATGCCTGAGAGGCCAAGCTGTGTCAAGAATGCCTTCGTTAGGCGCTATATGGGAACGATTGGAAACGATGAGTGAACGGTCGCCCACCTCCGAAGCCTACATGATTCGGAAATCGAACGGGGCGTATATACTCAACCCATCTTCCGATTTAAAATCGACGCAGGACACCTTTGGCCAGCTCTTCCAGAATCAGTTGCCTGGCTACAAAGCCATCGTCAACCGACCACCAGAAGCAGGTGAATTTGAGACGGCCTTGCAAGCGCACGATCTGATGCTGTACTTCGGTCATGGCGGCGCTGGGCAATACATCCGGCCCCGTGTTATCCGTAAAATGGATAGATGCGCAGCGACGCTGTTGATGGGTTGCAGCAGCGCCAAGCTGTCCGAGTGTGGAGTCTACGAGCCATCTGGCATGCCATTGAGTTATCTCAGTGGAGGTTGTCCAGCATTGGTCGGGACACTTTGGGATGTTACGGATCGAGATATTGACCGGTTTGCTCTGCAGCTCATGGAAAATTGGGGGTTGCTGAACGTCACAGACGGGGCAGGAGGACAGAATCCTCAAAAGTCAAGCAAAAGCAAGAGCAAGGCAGAGAAGTGTCAAAAGCGCGGACCGGTGTCTCTCGATCAGGCTGTAGCAGATGGTCGAGAGGCCTGTTTGCTGAAGTATCTCAATGGGGCAGCGCCTGTCATGTATGGTGTACCGGTAATCTTGGATTAGCAGAATGATAGCACTGGCAGTACCAGTTTCACAAACCAGGCATATCTTGATGAGGCTGAAGCGAGTTTTGGGCCGGACGAGGCTGATACCAGAGCCCGGCGATGGCCCGTGCGCCCACTAAACCGCTTCCGCAGGTGGGGTAGCTTTCGAGTCGACCAATCGGAGGCTCGTGACAAACATAGCCCGTTGTGCACCGTTTAACAAGGCAGCCGCCAATGCTCACAGCCTCACTGGCTGCTCACCTCGACCACGTCTTCGACCTCAGTTTCACTTCACCTGTTACACTTATGTTGATACACTTCCCGAAGTTCCCATTGCCACCAGGACGCTCCTAGCTCTCATCTACCGCCCATCGGCCTCAGTCCATGCAACTCGATTCGCACCGTCGTCAACTGAGCATCACCATGCCTTGCCAGTGGACTCGAGGGTGGGCTCGACGTACCCAGCAAGCAACGATGGCTGACTCGACGACCACCATGGCGCCTTGTTGCAGTTCAAGTCCCGATGTCGAAACCTGGAGGGACATCCGCAGATACAACCTCCGCATGATGAGGAAACAAGTCCGCTACATTGTGTTGCTCATGGCATTAATCGAGGCCTTGCGGGTTGGTCCGATTCAGATCGTCTATGCTGGAAAACACGGCTATCCGGCCCCTGCAGAAGACGACTTTGGCGTATGTCTCTCTTCTTCCGCCCTGCGACATATGATGCATGCTGAAAATCACTTTGAATAGATTGCCTATACCATGGGATACTTCGTCTCCTGGCTCTATGTGTGCATCTTCATGATCATCTGGGTGCCTTTCTTCCAGGTATGTTGAACGTGCTACTCTTTTCCAACACCCGCGGGCCTAACAATAGTAGTGGTGGGTGGACAAGGTCTTCCCTGACACCTCCGAAGATCCATCCAAGCCTTCTTTCGCCATGAAAGTGATGTGCTTCCTCAAGAAAGTCAACATGATCCTCCTCCCTGTCTCGATCGGCATCTCCTTCATCACCTACGCATGCTACGTCGTCCACACCTTCGTGTACGTTGACAGCCGGCCGTATGGCTCCAAGACCCTCCCAAAGAACACCCGCAAGAACTGGGCCGTCCGTGCCTTCATGCTACTTGGTACTGCCATGACTACAAGCTTGGGCTATGGGGCATTCCAGATTCTTGCCAACATGGATCTCGCGCATGTCAAGACACTCGAGTATGCACTCATCGTGGTGCCCGTTCAGATCAACTTTGGGATCCTCTTGGGCACAGTCATGCAGTTCCGCATGGAAAAGAGACTTGCGCGCAAGCAAGCGTTGCAGGCTGTCAGGACAGAAGAGGGGTTTGCCGACGAGAAGGCTGCTCTGATGGAGGTCTAGATGGCGCGGCCTTTGCAGAATTGGAATGGAAACAACCAGTGCTTGTGAAACTGCTCCACTGGCCGGTGCTAGACTTTGCAGGGCTTTGAGTTGCCATCCGTTTGCCAGCGAGAGCAGGAGATCAACTTGCCAGCAAACCCTCCAAGGAGTCTCGGGGAGCCGATGCACTTCTGTTCTGTTGGTACAGTCAATCTGGGTGGAATGGTGTAGTATTGTGCTTCAGAAACAATGAAGGGCACGTGTCAGAAAGGGGAAAGGAGCAGGAAGGAGAATATTGGAAACGGGATGGGAGCTTTCTTTTCGGGCGCAGTAGCTTATTATGGTAGGAGTATCCATGGACTGTTGATCGGAAGATACCTCCCGTTGATAACCTGTTTGAAGAGCTGTTCGTGTCCATGACACCAATGTCGTCTTGGAGTAGAGTTGCCTAGGAGCCACGGCATACGAGGCCCAAAGCGACAATCCCGCCCACCGATCAGTGGACATCACTGGACTGGCAATACTTCCTCTCACCTATGCACAGCACAAAGGGGAAACTCTGGACCACCCCCTGATCAGGCTTTCTCGACCGTGGCTCGTCCCCAAACTCACCCTCAAACTTCTCAACCGTCTTGTCCATACTCCAGGCGGCCTTGACCCGAACGTTGACGAACCCGACCTCGTTCATCAGAGCCTCCATAGTCTCGGCATGGATCCCATGCCTCTCGACCCCGCCCATTCTTGATTGGGGGTGGAATCTCTTCGACATTGGACCAGTGTCTTCAAAGTCCGTCAAGGCGACGCTTCCGCCATCTTTAAGACAACCAACCATGGTGGTCAAGACGGCCCTGAGGTCTTGAATGTGGTGCAAGACAAGATGTGAGGTGATTAGATCGAACTTCAGCCTCTTTCCATCAGGTTCCTTCTCATCGGCGGGAGGCAGGTGTTGGTCCTCAGGATCCTCCAGCAACACAGCCACCGGAACAATGTTCTGTGTGTCAGAACTCCCCAACTTTGTCTTCAGGACGTCAATCATTCCCTGAGCTGCATCGACAGCCACATAGTGTCGCGCATGAGGTGCGAGCATGCAAGATAGAAGTCCCGTGCCACATCCTATCTCAAGGATGTCCAGCTTGTCCCTCCCTGATGCGTCCTGCAGTGCTGGGAACTGCTTGATGATGGCCTTCGCTGCTTGTTTGCTGGCTTCATGAACAAAAGGGTTTTTGTCCCAGTTCGCAGCTTCGGCGTTGAAGCGCTCGTTACCGTTCCCGGCGGAGAGGGATGAGACCGCGCTTGCCATCGACTACTGAGTACTGAGAATCTCCGAGGACAGCACGACGTCTCTGACAGGTATGTTGACGCACGGCACTATCTTGCCAGAGTCTCGACCGGTGCCAATCGGTTGTGCTCAACGCAGGGTTTTCTTCGACTCTTTGGTAAGAACAGCAGAGCTCGCCCTGCGGAGACTTTCTCAGCCGGCCATCTCCATGGCCTTGACCTCGGTTGCCACTTCCCCAAGTTCTGCTGATGACCAGCTCGGAGATGGCTTTCCAGCATCGACAGGCTCTCACAACCAAACTATGAATGAGGCTCGAGGTATTCCAGACAATCACCAGGGAGACGCACACTTGCTGGATGTGATAGGCCCGGCTATAGCAAAGATTTCCTGATCGAGGACCTCGGCCCATCACGCCATTCTGCATCCAGATTGACTCGTCTCCGCATTCGAATCGTCTCTATATCGCGGGGACAGGTCCTGGTAAGATGAGAGCTGTCAACAGACGAGCTGGACGATCAGCATCGTTTTACTCCCGAGACGAGGAAGCGAGCCGTTAGTGGCGTCTGCCCGCAAATTATCAGCGTTCTCTCGTCGCTTCTATCATGACTGCTCCGACAGGTGCAAAGGTAATCGCCCAAGCGCTTCACGACCTTGGAGTCACGGTCATTCACACATTGGTCGGAATTCCTGTCGCCGAAATCGCGGAAGAAGGAATTGATCTGGGGATCCATGTGATAGGATATCGAAATGAACAGGCTTGCAGTTATGCAGCCTCGGCATATGGATACCTCACAGGGCAACCAGGTGTTTGTATATTGACGGGTGGGCCAGGGATGCTTCATGGGATAGCAGGGGTAAGCGGTTCTCGCAACAGCGCTGTCAGCGTCTGCTGGAAACCTCACTGAGTCTACGCGGCAGATTGGCAACGCTTCAGCCAATGCATTTCCACTCGTCGTCCTCGGAGGGTCCTCTGAGTCCAGCCTTTCCACGAAAGGAGGCTTTCAGGAAATGGACGCTGTCTCCCTGTTGACACCCCATACCAAGTTCTCAACCCGACCTACCTCAAGAGATCCCCCTACTATCATAGCAGCCATCCGTAATGCATATCGAATCGCTTGGCAAGGACGACCAGGACCGACGTTCGTGGATTTACCTACCGAAATGATCATGCAGCCTGTCATTCCTGCTAGGAGATCAATGGCCCTCTCGCCCATTATCATCTCTCCTCCACCAAAGCCAGCAGGGGACCCAGTCTCTATCTGCTTAGCAGCGAGGCTTCTCAAATCCGCCTCGTGTCCACTCGTCATTGTTGGCAAAGGCGCAGGATACTCCCGCGCCGAGCACTCCATCTGCAACCTCGTCAAAACACACAACCTGCCTTTCCTGCCGACACCGATGGGTAAAGGCATCATCCCTGATTCCCACCCGCTGAATACGTCTTCTGCCAGATCAGCTGCGTTAAAGAATGCCGATGTGATTCTTCTTCTCGGCGCAAGGTTGAATTGGATCCTCCACTTCGGCGAAGCTCCCAAATACAGACCAGATGTAAAGGTTATTCAAGTAGATATCTCGGCTGAGGAGCTCGGTCGGACGAACAGCCTTGGCCAGCCATCGCTCAGCATCTTCGGGGACATTGGTCTAGTTGTCGATCAACTCCATGGCGAACTGGGCGTGGATTGGAAAGCACTCCACCAAGCGACGATCCGCCCAACCCCCTCAACCCAACCACCCACTCCATATGTCTCCCTCCTCTCGTCCGCCGCTTCCAAGAATGAAGCCCGGTCCCACAAGCTCGCCCATACGCCCACCCCTCCAGGCTCTCACCTGACGTATGAACGAACCTACCACATCATCAAATCCACACTGGACACGCTCTCCCCACCTTCTGACGGCGAGCTAGTCTACGTCTCCGAAGGCGCTAATACAATGGACATCTCCCGCTCAGCATTCCCCCTCGAGTGCCCACGCCAGAGACTTGACGCGGGCACATACGCCACCATGGGCGTAGGGATGGGGTACGCGATCGCCGCATGGGCAGCGTACAACCTCCCACAACGGCGGAAGAAAATCATCGCCCTGGAAGGAGACTCGGCTTTTGGATTCTCAGGCATGGAGGTCGAGACCATGGCGAGACACAAAATGGACGTCATGATCGTGGTCATGAATAACAGCGGGATCTACAAAGGCGACGCCTTGACTCCGCATGCGTGGAACGAGATGCAGAAGCAGACCGCAGCCAACGACACGAAGGCTGATATCCGAGAAGGGAAGGTGGCGAAAGGGCGGAAAGGCCTCAGGAGCACATCCCTCCTGTACGAGACGAGGTACGAAAAGATGGCAGGTATGGTGGGAGGGAGAGGGTGGTTCATTCGCACGGAGGACGAGTTGGCCGAGGCGACGAGGGCGGCGTTCCTTGAAAGGGAGAAGGTCTGTGTCTTGAATGTGATTATTGATCCGGGCTTGAATAGTGCTGCCCAGTTTGGATGGATGGACCAGAAGGAGAAGCATGCCGGCGGCGGGGAGAGTAAATTGTGAGTTTGTACACATCCCTGGGACAGCAGGAGGGAATGATGATCTGTTGCATATGGACCCCCCTTACGACCCCGCGAGGACGCTTCCTAATTGACCAACTACGGCCCATTGAGTGCAGGGGAGACGGTGAGGATGAGAGTCCTGTCGAAGGGAAAATACCCATAGAAGGGACAAGTAGTGCCTATCCGCAGCTCATCACAAGAACGCGCCAATTTGGATCAATGCTTCCCAAGATTGAGCCTTCCCCCTGCCTACTTACTGTTCGTCATGCCCGTCCCCGTCCTCTATTTGCACCTTCCTCCTCCTTTCTCCCACAGCCTCATTCCTCCCCTCTCCCACGGCCTCTTTCCTCCTTTGCCTGACCCTAACGGGCAACCCACCCTCCATAGGCAACGTCAAGCTATTGGCACTCCTCCGCTCGCCGGTCTCGGCGTCCATGTGCAGCCCGTCATTCACCTCTTCGAACTCCCATTCGGCCAGCAACCTCACGAGCACCCAACACGCCATGACCTCGGCCATTTTCTTGCCCAGGCACGACCGCGGCCCGCCGTTGAAGACGGGGAACTCGCCCACGGGACGAGCGTTTCCGGTGAAGTGCACATCGTCGCTGGTGGTGGCTCTGTCTTTCTCGAGCCACCGCCCGGGATTGAAGGAGTCGGCGTCCGCGCCGAATGTGCGGGCCGAACGGTTCAACGCCCATATGCACCACACGACGATCGCGCCCGCGGGAAGGGATGTGCTGTCGGGCAGAGTGACGGGTTGGGTTGTCTGCTTGATCTCGAAGGGCACGGGCGGGTACAGCCGGAGGGCCTCGTAGAATGTCGCTGTGGTGTATGGGAGCGAGGTGGGCTGGAGATGTGCGAGATGGAGATGGACATATTCTCCAGACTTGTCGTCGTTGGGTTGGAAGACTGCATCGATTTCGTCTCTGATGCGTCGTAGGCAGTCCGGGTGTCGGAGGAGGGCGTATAGCGTCCAGGTCAAGCTCTGGGCTGTCGTGTCGCGGCCGGCGGAGAGGAAGTTCAATGCCGCGTCGGCGACGATCACAGGATCTCCGAGCGACTCGATCAGCGAGTCAATCAGGGTTCCAAATCCCAGACCGTGGCCGTCCGCGCCGGGATCTGTTCGTTGTGCGTTGAATTTGGCTTCCTCCTCGTTGGTGTTGGTTACGAGGCTTTCAAAGGCATCTCGAGCGCGTCGTTTCCGAGCTTCGGTCACGATCTGCTTGCCGAAGCGTTTCACCTCGACGAGCGAGGCCCGGAAAGATGCGCCTGTAAACATCTCGGTGATGCGATAGAGCGGGTTCTGAAAGCGCAGGCCGATCTGGGACGAGGCATGGTCGAACGCTTTGCTGAATGGCGATGAAGCGTCAATTTCCATCTACACCTACTTTTAGTATGCCGGTCGAAGCTGAAAGGGTAGTTAGGTCCATTCTTACATCGTAGGCCATGTGCCCAACCACCGTGGTCGTGAGATCGTGGAACACCTTCTGCAGGTCGATGACGGACCGGTCTCGGGCGGCCTGTAAAAGCCCTTCCCTTATGGAGTCTTCGTAGACGTCTGGCAGAACATCGTCAACCATGACTTCAAGGTTCGTACCGCTGAAGAACTTCAGCCCGGCTTTCCGTTGCGCGCGCCATAATTCGCCTGACGCGTTGATGATACCGTAGCCTGGGCCAGACGTCAGCAAGGGAGGGAAAAGGCCACACGCGCGTGTGTGCGTGTGCTGTGCGAGCGGGGGCCTACCGAAGAGATCCCAAGAGCGGTCTGTGAAGAATTGTCCCTTGGTGATGGATGCTTCATTCTTGAGCACATACTCGAGCACGACGGGGCTGTTGATGACCACGCCAGGAGGGAGAGAGGGGACGGAGATCTCGAACGTCTCGTCGCCGAAAACCCTCTGGCACTTCACAAACCAGTCGAAGAGAACGTGGCGCGGTTTGAGGAACTGGATTGCGTTGCCGAGGATTGGAAGCGAGTCAGAGGGCCGGCTACGTGAATTGTTAACTAGTGTTTAGAGGACGTCGATGCCTCGCGTCAAATGTTAAGGGTGTGAGTGCTTGCCTGAGTCTTTGGCCATGGCGATGGATTCTGGCCCTCCCCGCGAAAGCGTGGACTGCAAGGGCCAGTATCCCAAGCAGGAGGGCAATGGATGTAGTGAGCCAGATCATGCTGCTGTGATTCGTCGGCAGCGGTCGCCCGCAACCGCTGGGCAAGGGGCCCTCACGCCATCCCCCAGAGATCTTATCCAGATTCCGGGTGGCAAAGATGGTGAGGCTTCTTCGAGTAGCGGAAGGAGTAGCTGCGCGGCCCGTGACGTGGAATGGGGGTGGCTGGCTGCGTACGGGCGTAGCTCTGCGGTGAGGGACGTGTGACGGACGGGGGAGAGGAGCACGACGAGGTACATGTGCGAAATGCAAAGGGCCACTCGGAGCTGCTCAGTTCCTGACATGATGACTATTTTCTGCAACATCCCAGATCGTGATTAGGTCGATGCTGTCACTGGTTCTGGCCGCGGTGATGATATCCCCGGCGTCATGATTCGTGGGATCCCTCCATGGTCGACCTCCGAGGCACGCGCACACGAGCACCCGGCAGCAATCGTCCCATTCTTTTCTAGATCTTCTGGCCGCCCGCTGACTTCACCACCGCCACCGGCTGGGGCTCTACCTCCTGTGTGTCCCATCCTGCGTCCGAAGTCGTCCCCAGTTGAGACCTCGAGCACCTTCGTTGCTGTCGCTCATTATTACACGTCGCTGGAAGCCTACCCTCCTTAGACGGTCGTGTTTCAATTGCGTTTCATACAATGCGATAATATCCCAACGTCATCATTCTAAAATCTGTTGGGGCTCGTATTCCCAGCACCAGATCCCAAGCCCAAGCTTCAACAGCAATGTCACCCTCCGCGATTCACGGCAAAGTCACCCCGCCATATCAGAGGCCCAATTTGTACATCCATGGCATTGGCGTGGAATATCCTCCTTACGAGATCAAGCCAGAACATGTCGAAACTCTGGCACGCCGGTTCTATCCCAGCACCCCCGCGTAAATTGCCGCCCGAGATTCTCAACGAGTACCGCTACTGACCGCGATCTCTAGGCTCGAGAAGGTCCTGAGGATCAATGAATACACGGGGATTGACACGCGGTCCGCGATAGGAACTATTGATCACCCCATTGCGAATGCGCCAGACCCACCAACGATCGCCGAGCTATGCGATCTTTTCCTGGATCACGGCGTGAAATTGTCCATCGAGGCCTGCCGCAAAGCCATCAAGCAATGGGGCGGTGACCTGTCCGAAATCACTCATGTTGTCGCGACCACCTGCACAAACTCGGCGAATCCTGGCTACGATCATTATGTCATCAAGGGGCTTGGTTTAAATCAGAGCGTGGAGAAGGTTCTTCTGCATGGAGTAGGGTGTTCTGGTGGGTTGGGCGCATTGCGAACAGCCGCGAACATCGCTCTTGGCTCCAGCTTCCGGCGGAAGCCTGCGCGCATCCTGGTCTTTGCTTGCGAGATTTCAAGTACTCTTGTTCGATCCGAGCTGGAATCGATCCACAAGGATCAGGAAGTCAGGGTAGGCGTGGCGTTGTTTAGCGATTGTGCATCTGCGGTGGTGTTGGGAAATGGATTCAGTGACCGATTCGACGAAGAGCCGATTCTTGAGCTGTTGGGCTGGGACCACAGAATCATCGAGGACACGGAGAAAGACCTGGGATTTGACGTCGACCCTATCGGTAAGGGGATTGACAGCCATTGGTGATGTCTAGTAGCTAATGTCGATGCCAGGCTGGAAGGTCGTGTTGACTCAGCGAGTGCCTAAATTGGCGTCGGCTGCAGTTCCCCCCATGTTCGAAGACCTGGTCGGCTCAATACCAGAGCTGGTCGATCAAGGAAAGTTCAAAGCCTCAGAATACGATTGGGCTCTTCATCCCGGCGGTTCCACGGTTATCTCTGGGGTCGAAAGAGCGATGAAGCTGAGGCCCGAGCTTCTCCGAGCGAGCTATGAGATCTACATCACTCACGGCAACAGTTCCAGCGCAACCATCTTCAGTGTTATGAACAGGCTGTTAGAAGGGGAGACCACTGAGCACATTGTCGGTTGTGCCTTTGGTCCAGGCATCGCGGTGGAGATGATGATGTTCAAGAGAACCAGTCAGATCTCCGATCCAGGAACAGCAAGTCCAACGGAGACTCTAGTCGCTGAAGATGTTGACTGAGCTCGAAGGGTAGATGGATGATGAACATTTCTCAGCTCGGCAGTCCACAGTAAAGGGCCCACCAGGCGTGATGGAGTAGCATGGCGCAACATAGCACATGCACCAATAAGTATAGGGCTGCTTCGGAAACCAAGGTTGGTTCCCGCATGCGTGACTGCCTAGTCAACCTCCCGATCGATCTCAGGCAGGGGGCGATATGATAGACCGCAAAGGCGCCGGCCACTTTGCCAGAGGTTTCGTCCATAGGATGCCGGAGGAACACCATTGCCACCAGGACAGAGGCGAAGAGTAGCACGGCATACTGCCGTATCACCGGATGTGCATAAGGCGTGTAGGTCCCAAGTTGGCGCGAAGGAAACAGGTAGAAGGAGAGGCAGGCCGGAATCTCGATAATGATATGAATCAAGAAGCCCAAGTGGCACGAAAGCACGCTGTGGTAGTACATCTCGTTCCCTACCGTCGCTCCTTGGATGCGACAAGGACAAAAGGAGATGAATCTCGCACAGGATCTATTACAAGCTAAAGTTAGCTGGCGAGCTGATGAGGACCCATCGCACGCGCTTAGTTAAAGCTGATCGCTGTTCCGCCCAATTCCCGGGCTTGGGAGATGCTTGGAAAGCCACGAGTCGGATGACGTCTTCAAAAGCTGAACCTAAACTGGAAACACACACGACTCGTGCGAATATGCACCAGCCGCTTTGGACGCTGTCAAAGACATCCAGGATGTGCGCACACGTTATATCTGAAGCCACTTCGCTGCCTGACAGGGTTGTAGACTGTCGGGGCTGCAGCTTGAGACATATCGTGCTTCTCGATCATGCCGGACACGCAGACCGTGTGGCTTCGTAGGAGGCATTTCTTCGAGGTCAACGACCAGCCATGGTGAGACTTGCTAGCACATATTCTACCACGAGGCAATTTACTGAGTGACCCAGGTTTCCACAAACGCTTAGAGAAAAGGTGCAAGACTACCTGACGCTGGGCTGGATCAACAAGTTCCCTCTCATTCAGCCCGTGTCACCAGCAGCCCTTGTCTCTCGTATCCTGTCCACTGTTCTAGGACCTCGAATCACCGACTATGTCTACGTGGACTTCGCCTCCGGAGCAGGTGGCCCAACACCATACATTGAGAATCACCTGAATACCGAGCTGCGCGCTGCGGAGAAGGACGAAGTCCAGTTTGTTCTGACAGACATTAGCCCTCATGTGGGTGCATGGGAAGTGGCCAGAAAGAACAGCAAGAACATCAGCTATATCCCCCAGAGCGTGGATGCCACAAATGCCCCTGCTGCAGAAACACTCCTCAAGGACTTACCTGGCGCCAAGGGCAAGAAGGTTATGCGACTCTTCAGTCTCGCTTTTCATCACTTCGACGACGACCTTGCGGCAAAAGTTCTGGAAAACACGATTGAGACATCCGATGGGTTCTGGTAAGCACAAACTCCCCATTCCGCCTGTTGCAGAGCTGTCTAACGCCGTTGGACAGCATCTTTGAACTCCAGTCACGTCACTTCAGCTCGTTCATCCTCGTCAGTCTCCTCTGGCCGCTCGCCATGCTCATAACGCCATACTACTTCTGGCACTCACCAGGACACTTGTTCTTCACTTATTTAGTGCCCATCGTCCCGTTCATCTGGGTCTACGATGGCTACATCTCCTGTCTGAGGACGAGAACACCGAACGAGGTCGAGGCCTTACTCCATCGACACGTATCAGGCGAGAAGCTTGCGAAGTGGAAGTTTCAGAGCTCCCAGGTTTGCCACACGTGGCCCATAGGCTACCTCAACTGGATCATATGCCAGAAGGAGGGTTGAACTTCGACTTTGGATCACTTCCCTGGTATGCGGCGATTCCAATGTTGAGGTCTAGCTAGATGAAGCGAGGAGTTTGTCAAATGCATCGTAATCCGCTCATCTATTAGTTCAACGGTCGTGGCATTTGGAACCTGTCCTGCTCGTCACATCGAACGTGCTGTATGTTTGTGCAGCCCTGGGGCATTATTTCTGCTTTACGCTCAGCCCATTCTGGCTTTCACGCATTGACATGATGCTGTCTCTGTCGTCGACACTAGGAGATAACTTCTTGTGGGCACGGTGATAGCGCCTTCCTTTCGCTCAAACCAAGGCGCAACTTCGCACAGCACGTTGGATGCTGCTTCTTCTTAACCTCGAATCTTTCGAACAGTGATCCCCAGGTCCATACTGTATTGCATCACCCACCGCGATATCGTACAATCGAGTGCTGCTACAGCAGCGGGAAATTTAAGAACTTAGTTACGGAATGATCTCATTAATGATTGCAAGTGTGACCTTCTGCCGCATATCATAAACTGCC
This sequence comes from Phialophora macrospora, assembly GCA_000835435.1. NCBI lineage: Eukaryota > Fungi > Ascomycota > Eurotiomycetes > Chaetothyriales > Herpotrichiellaceae > Phialophora > Phialophora macrospora. The sequence continues at coordinate 2,027,172 of KN846960.1, forward strand.
AGGATGTTTGGTTGGCGCCGAAATCACCGACCCTGACATTCCCTGTGATCTCAGGCAACGATACACCTTCCCTCCAAAGTGCTTTAGCCTCTGCATTTCCATCTCAATCTCACCAGCTAATTAGCGCTCGCCAGATGTGGTCTGCCTGATTGTCGCAGCTCGTCACCAACCTCCACTCGGCGGCACGGATGAATGACCGATGGCTGGCTTGGGTCTACTCGGCCTACTGAGGACCGCGCATTTTGTTGAATCCTTGAGATATCAGCAGTGGAAATGCGGGAAGTGGCCTCCTTGTAAGCTCATACCCGTGAAAGAGCCGTGGACATAGTATTTGAGACGTCTCTGAGTTGCAGACGTCTCGGTACGTCTATTGTGGGGAACGCGTGGTCTGCGCTGAGGTCCTTCGGGTCAAAGGGGTTATGGTTTGTGGTAAGGGAACGCTGTTGAGAAGAAGAGGATTCCGAGTACCCTTGGAGGTTTCTTCGTCCTGTTTCGAATTCGGGTGGTCAGGATGATAAATGGCTTATCAATTGGGCCTTGGTCAGGCCATTGACGGCCAGGTCAGCGTCACGAGGCAACCGCGTCGCCTTGCACACATCTGCAACAACAAGCTCCATGAAATTGGGCGCTAACTCACGAGTCGCCAACCTACAGTGGCCATCTTTTCACGAATCGATTCGAGTTACGTTGCCTCCAGCTTCCTTCCCCCCCCAGGCTATTGAATAGGTCTGTCTGCATGGTGTCACTTAGCCGCCTTCATCAACTCGCCCTGCAAGGTACATATCCGCTACATAAATCTGCCATCTTCGCCGTGCGAGCTTTTAAGCTCTTGAACTGTCAATATGGTTGCCTTCGCACCGTCACCAACCTGGACACTCTGTTCTGGCTATGGAAGCCATCGGAGCAGCGGCTTCTATCGCCACTCTGGCTGAGCTGCTCAAAGTGGCAGTTGAACTTCAAAGACACATGCAAGACGCGCCTTCAGAAATCGATAAAACGCTCCATCATGTACAATTTATTGCACTTCAATTGCGCGCACTCATTGGAGTGGAGAGGAGCATTGTGCCAAATGATGAACTCGACGAATCCTGTGCTGCTATGCTAAGACAATGCTACCATGGCATAGCCACGGTTCGAGCCACCCTTGCCTTGACAGCTGGCGCGAAACACGGCAGGCGACTGCGCTGGGCGCTCATTGGACGAGCAAGGAGCAAGGAGCTCATGACAGAACTGGCCTGGCTTGATGGCTCGCTGAGTGTGGTGCTGAATACATTACAATGGTAAATTCCTGGTCGGGAGCAAAAAGTAACCTGATATGCTAACTCTTTCAGTCGACGGCTTGAGGTGCTTGGTAATACAGTGAGCAGATTTACGCAGGACGTTGCATGCCCTGCAAGGCAGCCTCGCGTCTGTGTTCATTGTCGCCAGGGATATCCAGATCCAGTCGCAAAGACAAACAAATCAGTGCTCAACCGCAAATCAACGCTGCTCAGACAATGGAAGTGCTTTTACCCGGAACTGGCTCGCCTGACCATGAAAACTGCATATGCATCTCACTCAAGCCGAAATACATCGTCCCTGCTGCTTAGGCTGGATCTGATTTCGAGATTCGGGCTGCAATTCGAGTTCTCGGGTTGGATACCTGATTTCCGGATCGACAAGATCATGCTCAATTTCAAATACATTGTGCCCGATGGCGACCCTTTCATGGTAGCTTGTGCGGCCGGCGATGCCACCCTCGTCCAGGAGCTTTTGCTGAAGAATCCTGCCAGTCCGCACTACCGAGACACTTGCGAGCAATCGCCCCTCGGCGTCGCCATCGTAGGTGGCCATTCTCACATCTGCAAACTCTTGGTCGACAATGGTGCTAAGATCGACTCGACCTTCGGCATGTTTCACACATCGGCACTTTCATGTGCTTTGCGCTACAGAAATCTGGATATCACTCGGCTACTGATTGCAAAAGGGGCACAGTTCGATCATACCAACGCCTGGGGCTGGTCTCCCTTTTTCTATCTCTGGTCAGATACCGTCCAGCAAAAGCAAGCCTCCGACTTCATAGACCTCCTGCGCACTCAGAGCGAGATGGAATGGCAATGCCTGCACCGCGGCGTTGTGGATGATGCGGGGTGGACCGTCCTGGCTCGGTGCGCCGTCTTCGGCACGCCAGAAGACATGCTCACCTTGATCAGGTACGGGGTCGACCCAACTGAGGGACCGCCAGGGTCGGGTTGGACAGCCTTGCACTTCGTCGTCCACCACGGCGTGGAGGAGACATTCATCTCCCTTCTCCCATGGTTTCGCGACCGTGGGGAGGTCGATCTGCCGGACTTCGCGGGCTGGACTCTGCTCCACCTTGCCGTGGAGAATGGGAATCCTAATATAATCCGTCATTTGCTGCAGAATGGGGCAGACTGGAGGGCGAGGACGCTGCCCTCGTGCGACAACGACATACCTGAGTCGTTGCGGGGAATTTCTGCTTCGACCGTTCAGATCGCAGCATCATGCGGCGACCAGAGATATGTCGACTTCCTAGATATCCTGGACGAGCTTGGCTTACTTGACGACGAGGGTGCAGGCGCAGGCGATGATGAAGACGTCTGGTCCGATGCCGTGACGCACCAACCTTGATGGCGGGGCCTATGCAATCTGCGGAGATGGACTGTACTCCAGCAGCCGTTCTACAGGCAGCTAACGGGACGACTGTCCTGATTACGGGATGTCTTGCCTGACGAGGTAACTCTGCTCTAGCGAGTGTGCCGTAGCGTTTCCTCAAGGTTGCTGTGATTGTGCCTGGACAGCCAGAATGGAAGGGGAATACAGGATAATGAGATACTTAATCGCCATGAGATTCGTGGAAGATTGATGGGCATTTTGGACATACATTAAGCGTTGAAGAACATGGCAGAAGCGCCAGCAACGCCAGCGCACAGTCTACCGCCCGCATGCACGCACACAACGCTGAAGATTTATACATCCGAGGCCGTTCCAATACCGGTCCGGTCTTGATACACGAGTTGGACCCGAGCGGAGTGGCAGATGCACAGCATTCTGCAAAACCTGCTTATTTCCACGTTCAAGTCCAAGAAGGATATTTGCACGTAGATCAGATCATACTTCGTCGTCGTCCTCGCCAGCCACACTCTCATACCTCGTGCCGCCTCCGGCTCTGCCTCTGCCAGTCCTCAGCCTCAACGGCACCTCATACATGTGCGCATAATCCACGACTTCGCCGCCAAGAAAGCCTTCGCCGTTCTTCCTGCGTCCGAACAGTGGGGCAGGATCGCACCAAAAGTCTTTGCAATTGCCGACTATGCCGCGCGAGAAGGGGTTTCGCGACTGCATGTGTCCGTGGCTTGCGTCGCTGGCGGTGACCAAGAAGGCGTCGAGGCCGAGAATCTTCTTCCAGCGCGTGAAAAACCCATCAGGCCGGCGTGGCGGGGGGTGGAGTCTCGTGCTCGCTGCCGCAGAATCGTTCAGAGAGGTAGCCGCGGGGGAAGCACCATGTGTGATGGGGTGGTTGTGCGTAGGGAGCAAAGGACGGTTGTGGTCGTGGATCTTATCATGCCGCTTCATGTTCTCGTATGTGGTTTGATTCTTGGTGATTTGGATGGTCTGCACGACTATGAGCATGGTTACCCAGATGAGTTGCAGGGTCGCCCAGAATGCGAGGGCCACGGTCCAGGGGTCGCGCAGGACGAAGGTGCATAGACTGGGAGAGAGGATGTGGCATTTTGATAGGACGTCGTCGCTTGGTGGGGGCAGGAGTTCGAGGTATGAGAGCACGAGGCGGATGTAGAGGACGATCCCCACGGCCATGCTGAGGATGTAAATGTAGAAATGGCGGATGTTGTTGTTGCCCACGCAGTTGTGAATCCATGGGCAGTGGTGATCGTGTTTCGCGACGCAGCGGTTACACCGTCGGCAATGCTTTGATCGTAGTGGTTTGCGAATCATGCATTGGACGCAGAAGTTGTCTTCGTCGAATTTCCATAGGGAGAAGAGTTCGTCGATCGCGGCGCGCTGCTGGTTTCGTGACGCAAGCTTAGGGATCCAGCCGGGGTCTTCGAGCATGGAGAGGAAATAGAAGTACGCCGTCGCTGCGTATAAGAGTATGAAGGCGACTGAGGTGAACGGGTTGGTGGAGAGTACAAGGGGGAGGATGGATGTGATGGAGCTGACTCCGACCCAGAAGAGGGTGCCGGCGAACACACCGGCCAAGTAAGGCGTTTTGTGGATTTGGCGGAACTCGAGAGGCCCGATCATGCAGATTCGTTGTGCCAGGTATTGCATACCTAGACACACTGCTAGGAATATAGGGACTCCGATGTATATGCTGAGGTGGCTTATAACGTACAGCCCGATGATTATTATCAAAAAGGGATACAAGAAGAAGAATTTGGACATTTTCGAGCGGTCGCGCACAATCGTGTGGAGGTTCATTGGGAGGGTCTTGATGTTGCCGGAGGCGTCGTAGCCATGGTCGGCTAACGCACGGTGGTATGCTCGCTTCGTGTTCATCTCTTCGGCGCAGATGTTGGGTGTCTTGCCTTCGTTGGTCTTTGCGAACCTATCAGCACCATACTCGATTAATTTGTCCAGGCAAGCTTTGGAGCCCTTGACCAAGGCCCAATGTAAAGGCGTGTAGCCATTGTCGTCCGTAGCATTGACGCTGGCTCCCCATTTGAGGAGAAGATCCACACATGCTGGCCATCCTTTGTAGCCTGCCCACATCAAGCTGGTGTGGCCCTGAGGGTCTGGGATGTCTACCGGTATATTCTGTTGTAGCAGGAGGATCAAGAGCAGCGCATTCCCATCGATGGTCGCCAAATGAAGGATGTTGTAACCCTGGCCATCTGTCAAGAGAGGGTCGGCGCCGTTCTGCAGCAGCAAGTTGACAATGTAGTAATGGCATCTCTGTGACGCCCACATGACTGCTGTCGCGTTTGATTCCCCTCCTTTTGCGTTGACATCCGCGCCTTGCTCCACCAAGTACTTGCACACGGCATACTGATTGTTGATGGCAGCCCAATGCAACGGGGTGATCCCCTCCTCATCTTTGTAATTGGCGCTGTGTTTGCCCGACTGGACCATCTTCTGGATGTGCTCAAGCGCGCCTATCCGGGCACATTGCATGATATCCTCCTCCAAAGGGGGGCTGGGCTCTGCTTGCCCATTTTGAACGGGGCCTAACTCGACATCTTCCGAAGTCACCTTGGGTGACGCCGCGTTGGCCTTTGACGACGGAGGATGAGAGAGTTTGTTCGGGGTGGGAGAGGACATGGCGGGTTCGTGCGGGAGGGTGTTGTCAAGATGGCAGGTGCTACCGTATCAGTCTTCCTATCTCATCCATGTCTAGTGAGACACTGGCGATGAGAGGAGACTGACTTTCCTGGAAGCGTGTCTCCTGAATCCTTGTTCGCTCCCCTGCGCATTGTGAGGCGTGCCTCAGCCTCGGACGCTTCGTATTCACCGTTCCGGCCCGGCACGTGACAAATGCCAAGAGCCCTCGGCAGAGATTCCTCATCGTTTGGCGAATGCCGGGAGGAATTGGATTGAAGCTCCCCTTACTACTGTTGTCGCCAACCTCGACTTCATATCGAAATCTCCTCTCCACTCCCTCGATCTCATTTCATACCTCCCTTTGCTTCTCGGAAGTCTTCCATTCCAGCTTCTGGAGTAGGCAACATGATGTCGAGGAACGTCTTGCGCCAATCCGGCCGCATCGCCGGTGCTCTGTCTGCTTCGGGCAGGATAGCTGCTGTAAGCTCAAACCCTTTTCGACCCTGTGGAAAAGCTTCGATCACAGCTGCACCACTCTCAATCAGCTGTCCTACGCTCCGTCCAAGCTCAGGACCAGTGGATGAAGCTTCTCCGATGAGTCTTGGTTGACTTTGAAGCTAATCAAAATCTTTGCAGTCCCGTGTCGTCACCCCTGCACCTTTCAATGCCGCGTCAAAACAAGTGCGATCATATGCTGCCGACGCCAAAGCTTCTCCTACCGAAGTTTCTTCCATCCTCGAGCAGAGAATCCGTGGTGTGCAAGAAGAGGCGGGCCTTGCCGAGACTGGCCGTGTTTTGTCCGTCGGTGATGGTATTGCCCGTGTCCATGGCATGAGCAATGTCCAAGCTGAAGAACTGGTCGAATTTGCCTCTGGCGTTAAGGGAATGTGCATGAACCTGGAAGCCGGTCAAGTCGGTGTGGTGCTTTTCGGTTCCGACCGTCTCGTCAAAGAAGGTGAAACTGTCAAGCGAACTGGCCAGATTGTGAGATGAATCGTACCTCTGAGCTAGACTATCGTGGCTGACGATATTAGGTGGATGTTCCTGTTGGCGAGGCCATGCTTGGTCGTGTTGTTGACGCTCTCGGTCAACCCATTGACGGTAAAGGCCCAATCAAGACCACCGAGAGACGCCGTGCCCAGCTCAAAGCCCCTGGTATTCTCCCTCGAAAATCCGTCAACCAACCGGTTCAAACTGGCCTTAAATCCATCGACGCCATGGTGCCGATTGGCCGTGGTCAGCGAGAATTGATCATCGGCGATCGTCAAACCGGAAAGACCGCTGTCGCCCTGGATGCCATGTTGAACCAAAAGAGATGGAATAACGGCACCGATGAGACCAAGAAGCTCTATTGCATTTACGTTGCCGTTGGCCAGAAGCGATCCACTGTCGCCCAGCTCGTCAAGACCCTTGAGGAAAACGACGCCATGAAGTACTCCGTTGTCGTCGCTGCCACCGCATCCGAAGCGGCTCCTTTGCAGTATATCGCTCCTTTCACCGGGGTAAGTTCTGTTCTCCTTTTATTCTCCCCTTATTTTAGTAGCGAGGAGAGCTACACTTCGCCCTTCCCAAGCTCACCTCCGGAAGGAAGCCCTACTCGCTAAAGCTACTTGAATGTCCAATTGGATGGGAACGATACTAACTATCTTTCAGACCAGCATCGGTGAATACTTCAGGGACAATGGGATGCATGCTTTGCTGGTCCTAGACGATCTTAGCAAGCAGGCCGTGGCATACCGGCAGATGTCTCTATTACTCCGTCGTCCCCCCGGGCGTGAGGCTTACCCTGGCGATGTCTTTTACCTCCACTCTCGACTTTTGGAGCGTGCCGCCAAGATGAATGACAAGCACGGTGGTGGCTCCTTGACCGCCCTTCCTATCATTGAGACCCAGGGTGGTGATGTGTCTGCCTACATTCCCACCAACGTCATTTCAATCACTGATGGCCAGATCTTCTTGGAAGCCGAATTGTTCTACAAGGGTATCCGACCTGCCATCAACGTCGGTCTTTCCGTCTCTCGCGTCGGCTCCGCTGCTCAGCTGAAAGCCATGAAACAAGTCGCTGGTTCCCTGAAGCTGTTCTTGGCTCAATACCGAGAAGTCGCTGCCTTCGCCCAGTTCGGTTCCGATCTCGATGCTGCCACCAAGCAAACTCTCAGCCGTGGTGAACGTCTCACTGAACTCCTGAAGCAGAAGCAATACAGCCCTATGGCTGTTAACGAAATGGTCCCTCTCATCTACGCTGGTGTTAACGGTCACTTGGACAGTGTTCCCGTGAACAAGATCCTGCAGTGGGAAGCTGACTTCCTCGCACATTTGAGAAGCGATCAATCGGAATTGTTGGCGAAAATTGACAAGGAAGGCCAGTTGAGCAAGGATCTTGAGGCACAATTGAAGGAGGTCGTCCAATCCTTTACCAAGAGCTTCTCATAGGTACGTGTAACTCGCGCAAAAGTCGCGGCAGCAGGACTAAGTGGTCAACAGATGCAGTTGAGGGAAGGTTTGCTTGTACAATGTTCTAGCTCGGCCAAAAAAAGGACGAAACCGCTCAAATTGAGGCACAAACAGGACATGTTGCAAGCTGATTGCAGCGGTCGGCCAAAAGAGTGTGTCTCATTGTAATTAGATACAGATCAGTCCTCGAATCGATTCCTTTTGTTCTTTGATCAAGATGCTCTAACACGAAATTCGCTCGTCTCCGTGCCTTCTGATTGATCAGAATTCGATCATCTTTCGCCTCGCTTCAAACTACAGTCACAGGCTGATCGAGCAGGTGGCAGTAGGTGATCTATCTAGACGGCCAGCTCGAGATGGGAACTGTGTTGAATGTACGTACTTGACATGAACAACGAATGCTGTAACAGAGTTCTATCTCATGTTAGGCAAGTCATACTTTCCACGCAACAGGAGAGATTGCTAACACATTGTGGGCGGCAGGAACAACAGGAAAACACCTGCGCCAGCAATCAAGACAACCTGACCTGACCCTTTCCGACCAGACTCAGAGTGACATTGGTTAGAGGTCCCAAGCCAGTTGTTCACATCTTCCAGCTCACAGATAACATTTCGATAAAGATTGGCTTGAAGCTGCTCCCAGTTAAGGTCAGTACCCTGTGCGAAATCACTTTCGATACATATCTCCATGGCTTTAGCGAACCTAGGCCCCAGCATTGCGGAGAAAGAGCAAAGCAACCTTTCGCAACGAGGAAGTCCTTCGAGTCGGGCGTCAAATCGGCCTGCAGACCGTCTGGTCTGTCGAACGTGTGGACTTTTCTCTAAGCAAATCCCCGGGAGCCACGATTCCACCACCTCGTTGGAGGATAGTGATCGCCTCCATTTTCGAGTGGGCATACACCGAAGTGTGAGCTTCTTCTCTTTCAAGATATCCGATGTATCCATGTTTGGGCAATGTCGACTGCCTGAAAGCTTTCTGTACCTGATTGCAAAAGTTGTGATGGCTGCACAGATATACCAAGGCATCCGAGGAGATCTTTCGTGTTGGCAAAGATGTGGAGGGCGATAAGGAGCAGCCAGGGAAGTGCCATATGTGAAGCCACAGGGTCGAAAACCCGGCGCAAATTCTTTAAATATGTTGAAGGATACATGGACATTTCCCTTTCGACATTGCCTCCTGAAGACGACTCGGAATGCGAAAGCGACGACCATGAGATTTCTGGGGAAGCCGAATTTGCTGAAATGCTCATTCTCGACGTAGGAGACGCCAGCCAGATTCTGGGGGATACAGACAATTATGTTGACGGCCCAGTGATCTGTCTATTTCCTTTCGAGGCTACTGTGAAGGAGCGAATCGTCCCAGCGCCTGGCGATCGCTCGGAATCGTCTGACGACCGCAGCGACCCCTGAACAAGGTCTACGAATTGCTACCAGCTCCCCCCTTGAGGAGGGGAATCGCGATGGACCGAGGTCGGCGAGGCCCCATCTCCTCATCTCCTTCGTCGCGCGAGCACACGGTACGAGGGACACGGGAGCAGCTTATGGGTTTGTATGTAGCGTTGGCGAGAGAGCGGGTAGCAGATAACGGTCTAGTCACGAGTCATCACGACTATATTTAAGTCAGAGACACTAAGCGCACCAGGGACATTGTCCATTATCCATCCTAGGGCCAGAGCAGATAGAAATGCTCTAAGAAAAAGTCCCTAGTAAACATGTCAGTCATTATCATCGGGAACCAATTAAGGAAGATACTAAGGTTAAAGAAATGAAATAATTATGCTGTTATGCCTTGACTGAGTTATACGAAAGCTGTCCCGTCTATAATCGTACCAAGTAGTCCTCAGGTCCAAAGACGGCCCACGACCGTAAAGGGCAAGTCCTATTCTGCTGCCCGCTCTCTCGCTCAACGCTGGATGCAAACCCATAAGCTGCTCCCGTGTACCTCGTAACGTGTGCTCGCGCGACAAGCTGGAAGGAGATGAGGAGATGGGGCCTCGCCGACCTCGGTCCATCACGGTTCCCCTCCACCACGCCGTCACCACCATGACACCATCCGCAGTCCTCGCGGGTAATTGGCCCGGGTGCATGTCCATGTCCATCCCCACAGAGCGGTCTTGCTTCCCTTTTCCGCCTCAGCATTGGAGTGTTTGGATTTGCCGAGCGGCCACATCTCTCATGGATGCAAAAGATAGCAAGCAGTATTAATAATGCAACGCTAGATGGAGAAACCATTCGTGTACCACACGTTGTATGTGATATATATGTCTTTGAACGTCTATGCCTCTTAGGTCATCTCATCCCTTCACCAGATCCGTGAAGACAGTACTACCAGTACCGTTCCAATACAGCCGCGTCACGCCTCTTCGACCTCAACGGCCGTGCGAATTCATCCACACCACCCCCACCAGCATTCCTTCTCATTCTCGCCCCACCTTCAAGATGAAATCCGCACATGTTTTCAAAAAGGGCGAAGCCCAACTCGACGTCCAGATCAAGGACATCCCGATCCCCAAGCCGACCGCCAACCAGGTGCTCATCAAGGTGATCGTCTCGGGCACCAACCCCAAGGACTGGAAGTATCCGATCTTGGTCAAGGGCGTGACGGGCCTCAACACGGGCGACGATATCGCCGGGTACATCGAGGCCGTGGGCTCTGAGGTCACGGAGTTCAAGGTCGGCGACCGGGTGGCCGCCTTCCACGAGATGCGCACAGAGCACGGCTCCTTCGCCGAATACGCGATCGCGCCGGCCAAGACGACGTTCCACCTCCCGAAGACGACGTCCTTTGAGGAGGCCGCCACGATCCCCCTGGCCGCCATGACCGCCGCGGTGGGGCTGTATTGTCGGCTCGGCCTGCCCGAGCCGTGGGTCGGGAATGTTTCGCAGGCGCGCAAGGACGCCCTCGCCGGGGGTGTCGTCGTGTACGGTGCGGCGAGTGCGGTCGGGGCCTTCGCCGTCAAGTTGCTGGTCCGGAGTAAGATCCACCCGATCATTGCGGTCGCGGGGCGGGGGGTTCCCTTCGTGGAGGGCCTTTTGGACAAGTCGAAGGGCGACGTGGTCATCGATTACCGGAAGGGGGACGCGCATGTCGTCGACGGTCTCCGGAGTGCGGTGCCTGGGGGCCAGAAACTGATGTACGCGTTCGATGCCGTCAGTGAGAAGGGCAGCTACCAGAATGTCTGCAAGGTGCTGGATCCGAGGGGCCACATCACTTTGGTGCTGCCAGGGAAGAAGTACGAGGAGATTCCGGACACGATCAACCAGACGCTGACGACGGTGGGGTCGGTCCATGGCGTGCCGGATGATTTGAGCGACTTTGGATACGCTTGGTTTAGACTCTTCGCCCTGGGGCTCAAGGAGGGGTGGTTCAGCGGGCACCCATACGAAGTTGTTCCTGGGGGGTTGAACGGCGTGCAGACCGGGTTGGAGAATCTCCAGCATGGGAGGGCCAGTGCGGTGAAATATGTCTACCGCATCGAGGAGACCGAGGGTGTCGAGCGGAGTAAGATATGAGTTGAGTCGCGCCGGGGTCGATATCGGCGACATGCTATATTAATGACAACAGGGTGTAATTGCCTAGCTGTGTCATTGTCAATTCAGGTGAGCTTGTATCCCACGTGGAGATGGAGGAAGAATCGTAATCCCGCTAGATACAATCCATCGATCCTGGTATCAAGGAAGTCTTCATCATGTCCTCATAGCGACGAAGCATTCCGCTATCAGAAGTTGTAAGTGGGAAAGGGGAGTCGCCTCTTCTTCGCCTGGACGTATAACGAAGCCTTCTCCTCGACAGAGCCTAAGAGTTTAACCCAAGTCCTACCTTCGCAGTTTCGGGCGTTGCTGCGTACACGACGACAGTATGTGTGATGTTTAATCTGAAGAATGTTCTCAAGTCACAAGTCTTAGACAATGGCGGTGGCGCCGACATGTACAGCATTCAAGAGATTGGGACTTGTACCAAAGGTCCCATGGCCTGCTCCCGACGGATTGTCACTGATGGGAAGGTGGTTTGGTTCAGCCAATTAGCGAGTCATAGTGCTCATAGATCCTTTGCAGGTTAAAGTTGCCTGTGAGCGCAAAATGTCAGTCCAGGAGGCTGGAGGCACCTCATTGCTTCGCGAAGGCGTCAGGCTGTGGAGACACCCTTGCGAGCACCATGCCACAACTGTGTTACGATCGCGTCAACAGGCGGAGCTGGGTGATTGTCCTATCTTTCCCTGCTCGGCTTCTTAGTGGTCCGGCGAATTTCTTACTTGCGTTGGCAACGCAGCATGGACTGCATGCCAATGATCGACACAAGAACTGAAGGGGCGTGTGACCTCTGTTCTCGTCCCCCGGCACTCTGCATAAGTTGTGTTCCGACGCGACCGACCGGGAGTCGATACCAATGGGTACGAGCACCATGCCCCTCCTTTGGTTGAGCACCACATGCCGGCTTCGATACAACTCTAGCTGCTGCGACAAAACGCGCTGCGGGCTAAAGGGTCTGATGATGTTCGCAAAGATGTGCGTTGATCACCGGCAGGGATCTCGCAAGGAAGGTGGGGATGTTTTGGTGGAACGCTCCGATAGAAAAGGACCAATGCTCTCGAAGACCGGAATGGCGAATATTTTCGTGGATGGCCGCCTTGTCCGCTAAGTTCGAACGCAGGGTTCGTGGTGACCACCGACTAAGTTCACCGACTCCAAATACCTAGATGGGGCAGGAAGTGAGCACGAGCCCAGCCGACCGTAAGGGGAAGCCGACAAGGATCCCTGTGATGTTGCTTCGTCCAGTTCGAGGATCCGTGTATGTATAGCATGTCCTGTTCGGAGTAGACCATTTGCACTCCCTCCGCCCGTCTGCTTTTCATAGGCTCTTGGGACCGGGGTTGACCAAGAAAAGCTTACACAGTGCATGGTAGGACTGAAGGTTGGGGCGGTAGAGCTGAATGCGGACAAAGCAGTCAGACGATAAGGTAAGCATGGATGATTTTGCTTATGGGGAAATACTTTTGTCAACCCGCCTCCGCAATTCGCTGGCCTTTTTCGCTTGAGCAAGAGGGAGGAACAAATCGAGGTGCCCTGCGGCGAAAATGGCCCTTCTTCCGTCTGTCAGCAAGTCCGCGCCAGTGAGAGAGTGTGTTCCACTGAGGGAACGAGAAGATGGAAACGTACTCGTAACAGGACATTCACCAGGAAGCTCCTGATCCATGATCGACGGATAGCGCAAGTTTAGGGCAGGACGAAGTCTTGGGGAGGGGTACGAGGAGGGCACGATCGCAGCAGCACATCATGATGAGGCAAGGCTTTTCAGCGAGTCGGCAGCTATCGGCAACCCTAATGGGATTCTGGGAGGCTCTCCGTCTGCGCAGTTTGCGTGCATTTGGCTGCAGCTAACGAATGCTTGGGGGCGCCTTTATCCTTAGTGCTCGACTCCGGGCTCTCCACGTAGGTCTCCAAGCGGCCAGCAGGCCTTGCTTAACTAGGAATGCTGGCCAAAAGTCTGTCCCGCAGGAAGCAATAAGTGGACAGACGCTCTGCAGAGTTTTATGTTTCAGGTTTGCGCCCTAAGCAAATGAACGAATGGCGTCAGGCTCAGTCATGGGCGTGCAGGAAGCACCGGCTATGAACTTTGAAAGAACGATAAACGACATACACCGGTCCCGAGTCATGTCGGCGTGCTGGACTCTGCTTGTACAGGACGTTCATGCAGCTAACAGAAGGGACGACTAGAATGTTGGAATTCAGGACGACTGGCCGGGATGCAGACTTTCGATGGGTGACATGTCTGTGCGAATGGGCTTTTGAGCCCGGGAGATCGAAAAACCCACATCTGGGCGATTTCTGGAACCTGGCAGCCCCTCTTTTATTTCCTCGCTCTCATAGACACCGCGTCCCGTCGCCTGATGCCCATGGAAGCCTTTCTGGTCGGTCCGAGTGGTCGGTCGCTGTCAGGTGGAATGGGCGACGGCAGTCCTGCAAAAGCGGATGAGTTTTTAGCCAAAAGGAAAGGATATGTGAAGGGTCAAGAAAGGCTGAAGATGATGACGATGGGCGATCGGAGGTTGCAGCATAAGCCGCTTTTGCGGGCGACACTAAGGACCTTCTGGGTTGGCCCTGCTCTGGTTGTAAACTGGCAGGAGGCGTGCCCAGCAAAACCTAACCACCTAACCCACGCTGTCAAGTGGGCGGGCGGTTCAGCGACTGCACGTCCATCCAGATTCTGACTTGGCCCAAGACCATGTAATTTGAGCTTTTCACTTTCATTTCAATTTCTCCCCTCTCGCATTTTCAGGTCGTGGGCATTATTGCTACAACCACATTCGCCAACCATTTATTGACATATACATACGTGGGCCCAGGCCTCCTCGCACCCCATTTTCCCGCCCGTTTCCCCTTTCACCTTCCGAGGCCTATCCACACGTCGATCCCTCCAGTTGGCTTGCTGACCTGAAGAGAGTCACCAAGCCGACTGGAACGGAGCCCCTCGCCTGCTTTCCAGACCTTCATGCCGCGATACCCAGCGGCGAAGAAGCACCAGCATAACAACCGCCATGAGAACGGTCTTGTAGGCCCCGGAAAACGTGTCACCAAGCAGAAGTCGAATGGTCACCTCAATGGCACCGCAAAGGGCCCTGTCCCATCCGAGCCCGTTCCTCAATTAAACCCGACCGAGAACTCCTTGAGCGCATCTGGCAGCGACCGTGGATCTGCAGCAACCTCCGATACACAGCACGATTCCTCGAAACCGGCCGTCACCCTTCAACCCGCGGTTGGCGACCCGGATTCGAGTGCGGCGAAAGAGAGAGACATCAAGTGGGAGGCGAATGGATCTTCGATGCTACATCAACGACGAGGCGACATGGTGGTTTCAAAATCAAAGGCTCAAGACATCAGTGTCCTCCATCTTGCCTCGACAATCCTGCGGTCCCGGCCAGCCACCGACACCGTATCCCTACTGATTGTCCTACTGGCTCTCCCTTCTGTAGTCTTGACTATCGTTCAGGCCCTGTTCGCGTCCTTGACCCTGATGCCGGGAGGTGGTGCTGGTGCCCCGACATCGTTGCTGTCTTTGCTTGATATCTTCCAGGGATCGGCGGGAGTTCCGAATTTCAGTACTATAGGTATTGTGGACACAATTACCTTTGGACTCTGGATTTGCTTGTGGGGTTGGGCGCAGAATTTCGCGCTCGACTTGGCCCAGATACAAATCGCCATCACGTTGGGCAATGGTAGCTCCGGCAAAAACAGCAGGGTCAACACCTTCTGCGTCGCCGGTGTGCTTCTGTTGCATCTCGCTCGGAGCAGAGATGTCCGCCGCTTCCTGTACTCGAACCTGGTGCCGATCGACCTGCTTTCTCAGACCGGGCTAACGGAATACCTGAAATATCTCCCCACTGATCGCGATTTTGGCGACAGTCCTGGACCGCCGTCCTACTTCCGAAGTCTGTTTGCAATCCACATCATTGCTCAGGGTGGGATGGCGAGCTTCCGTCGCTACATTTCTTCCTACTCCACAGAAGCCGCTCAATCAAAACGAATGGATACGGAGGCCTCCGCTGGTTCCGTATCTGATGCTTCGGCCCTGGACGGCTCTACTCCAACAGGGGTGTCGTCATCGGTCGACTACCAGCAACCTTCCACGCCTGGTTTTAAGGATGGCAAGGATAGCAAGGGCATAAGTGCGAAGAAACGCAGGCGTCAGGCGAACCACGTTAGAAGCAAACAGCCGTTCTGGGCCGCGCTTGCCAGCACCAAAGTTCACGTCCTTCGGGAGGTCGAGCACAACAAAGCATTACCAACCGTTGCAAAACAGGAAGGCAGCCCTTTCGAAGCAACCCACCATGACCTTGTGTCAATTACTAACGTAGAACCCTCGTCCATCATGTTTGAAGCAACCTACACTTACGAACCTGCGCAGCCAGAAGAGCCCCTACAGAAAACAGATTGCCGACCATTCTACGTGCGCATCAATGGCGCGAAATGGCACGCAGTATCTTTAGACCCCCCTGTAACTCCATCTAAGCCTGACGGAACCGCTCGTTGGACTGGGACGATATCAGGGCTAGCGCCAAATTGCACCTATACCTGCACATTCATCGGCTGCCACGGAGATGAGGACTTTGCCTCTGTTATGGTCAAGACGCCAATGATCTCGGACAAGGATTTGCCCCCTTCGATGGCGCCCGTGTCTGCTCGGCAATCGTCTGCACCATCCTCGCCTACGACTACCTTGAAAAACTCCATTGCGACAGGCGAAGCTAAATTAACTGAAGCCCGCAATCGCCTCACCAAGGTTAAGCGCCAGCACAGGAGCACACAAGCCAAGGTTGAAAAGGAAGTGGAAACCTTCACCGCTCGTCTCAAGACCGCCAGCGATGATAGCAAGCAGAGGCAGAAGTTGTGGCAGGCTGAACGAAATAGGCAACAAACCGAGGATGCGAATCTGGAGCTTGGCGCCGCCCTTGAAAACCTGGTCTCTACACCCGAGGATGATCATGATGAGTACGCTACCGCTAAATCTACGCACGACGAGCAGCAGAAGCTTCTTTCCGAAGCGAACGAAGCTCTTGCGAAAGCTCGTGTAGCTGCAAATGACGATACAGCTTGTGTCAACCAGGAATTGAGCACAATCGTGGCGCGCAAAGAACGCCTCTCTAGCCGCAACTCCAAGCTGACCGAGCAGCACGACAGAATTACCCATGCCAATATCGAGGGTCTCAATGAGAAGGAAAGAAAAGCTGCTGAATCGCTTGCTAGAAGCTCTGAGCAGCAGAAACGCGAATCGGAGCTCAGTCAAGAGATTCTCAACCTGGAGCGGGAGGTGAGAGGTGCGAAGATGCGATGGGAAAGCAACGCTCGTGAGTTGGATATCCTTGAAAAGCAGGAGATGGCGCAGAGGCAGATGATGCTGAGCAACAGCGGCCCTCTCACGCCGGAAGGAGAGCTACCAGGCACTCGTGGCCTGCCGCAGCATGCTCGCCCTTACGCATTCGGCAGCTTCCAAGCTTTTCCCAACAGTCCAGTCATTCCCGAAGTCCACGGTTCTCCCTTTGCAGCGTACGCCAAGACTCTTCCCACGATTGATCAACGCCGACCAAGATCCAACACCGACCACTCAGCTGGTGGGATCAGTAATTTCTCTGCTGACTTTGAGGATGCCGACCCGATCCCCCCCATGCCGACAACGGCGGAGTACGATATCGCCGGTCGAAAGGGTAGCGGCAGCAGCAGAGGCAAGAACAATGGCAGCCCGGCTGGGATCATCGGTGGTGCATTGCGCAGTCCGCAGAGAGGCAGCTACAGCCCAGGGCATATCCCGGGTGCGACTACGTGGTAGTGATGGAGGTCAAGGCTGTGATGGTCAAAGACTGGAGGCTCGTGCCGGTATTCTGTTGAAAGCTGGTATCGTGGATCTAGGTAGCAGGTCTGAGATAGCTTCTAAAATGTGATTCGTGGTTGTCTACGAGTATTTTTCTTGTGAACGTCAGTTCTCGTAGTCTGCGAAGTGAGAGGCTGTTGAATTCAACGACACCCGGTTGGGTCTCGAAACAGGCGATGCCCCGCTGAACGCGACGAGGCTGCCGAAGTCATTGCGGGAGACAAAGAAACCTGCCACCTGCTCATCGATGAGTCGAAGCACGGCACGTGACTTGCGTACCCAAATCTATTTACATCCCACTTAAATTCTCACCATTACCTGTGTCCACTCATACTACGCAAATTGCTACATGTGCGGTCCGTTGCGACTCTGGCGCACGTCTTCACTGAGAATCCGAAGTTTTGTACCCGCGTCGCAGCGACCTGTCCGTCTAAGCTATTGCATCAGATTCTGTGCCACGATGGCGAAAGAGAAGAAGAACAAGAACAAGGAAACACTCAAGAATCCCAAGGGCACACGCGACTGGTTCGGTGATGATATTGTCCTCCTGAAGGCCATTCGCCGCCAAATCGAGACGGTATTCGAGAAATATCGCGCGCAGGAATTGGATACGCCAGTCTTCGAGTTGCAAGAGGTGTTGAAGGGCAAATATGGCGAAGACTCCAAGTTAATCTACGATCTGCAAGATCAGGGCGGAGAGCTCCTTTCGTTACGCTATGACATGACCGTTCCTTTCGCCCGATGGCTAGCCATGAACCCAGACATCGAGAGTTCGAAGCGTTACGCGATTGGCAAGGTCTATCGTAGAGATCAACCTGCCATCTCCAAAGGACGCATGCGGGAGTTTTGGCAATGCGATATCGACTTTGCTGGCGAGACCGCCCCCATGTTCAACGACAGCGAAATCATCTCATGCGTGGTCAAGATTTTTGAGGCTTTAGAGTGGACGAGATACACAATCAAACTCAATGACAGGAGAATCCTGGACGGGCTCTTTGAAGTGAGCGGTGTCCCGGAGGACAAGTTGAGGACAATATCCAGCGCGGTCGACAAGCTGGATAAACTGCCTTGGGAGGAGGTCAAGAAGGAAATGGTGGAGCAGAAAGGGCTTGACGAATCCGTGGCGGACAAGATTCGGACATACGTTACGAGGAAGGGCGGCAAAGAGCTACTGGAGGAACTGCAGAAGGACGAGGCGCTCATGAACAACCCAAAGGCGAAGAAAGGGATCGAAGAGATGGGACTGCTCATGCGGTATTTGCAGAGATGGAAGGCTCTGGACAAAATTTCCTTCGACCTCTCCTTAGCACGCGGTCTTGACTATTACACGGGAGTCATCTATGAAGTTGTCACCGAAGGATCTGCCGGTGTGAGCGCACCTGCCCCCACCGCAGTCGAAGAGTCCGCACCCCCCATGCCGCCCGTTGCTTCAACAGAGTCAGGCTCGACTGACCCCCCCGTGGCTCCGACCAGCACCGCAAACGGCGTCCCCAGGAGAGGAAAGGAAAAGAAGAAAGTCTCAGAAGATGAAGATAGATCAGACGACCCCACCGTTGGTGTCGGCTCTGTCGCGGCTGGTGGTCGCTACGACAACCTCGTTGAACGCTTTAGGCCCGGTGCCAACATGCCTTGTGTCGGTGTGAGCTTCGGCATCGATAGAATAATTGCCATTACCAAGGCCAGGATCGCGAAGGGCGAGCGCTTCAGCTACATCAAGGCCAACAGGACGGATGCTTATATTATGGCATTCGGCGGTTCCGGCTTCAGCGGGATGTTCGAGGAGCGCATCGACGTTTTGGCTGCGTTGAGGGAGGCGGGTCTTCGGGCAGAGACGTTCTCCAAGCAGAAGGCCAAATTACAGAAGCAATTTCAGCTCGCCGACCGCGCCGCGGCACCTGTCGCGGTCATTTTAGGTGAGGACGAGCAGGCACGGGGAGAGGTCAAGGTTAAGCAGATGGGCCTCCCTGACGGTCATCCGGAAAAAGATGGTGTACTCGTGAAGGGGGCAGATCTTATCGCCAAAGTGCAAGCGGTGTTGGAACAGCTTGACAAGTAGCAATGCGCTCCGAGGAGGGCTGGACACTGCTCGGTAGACGACGCACCGCTGTGTCGCCGCGGCCGCGCGAGGCTGTCGGACTAGCGCATCTAGAACGTGATAAGGCTGGCCAATGAGCTCCCGGCCGTGTGGCTTCCTCGCCAAGCGCCCAGCCATGAAACACCCCCTGTCTCAACAGGCAGCTTCTGCTACACTCTGACCTCAACCTGACACGGTACAGCCACTGGATGGCTGACATCCGAGACTTGGCTGAATATCCAAACGTCGCATGATGCGTTTGAGAAAAGGCTTCGCCCAATCGCGGCCGTGTGGTCAGCGGATGCAAGCACTTCGGCTCACCTCGCCGTCGCTTTCGCTAAGTCACTCCGTAGCATTCGTCGTCTGAAGCCGCTGTCCGGATGTGCATCGCACCGAAAACAGCACTTCCCCTTCAATTTGGCGGGTTGTCGCTTCTCCCCTGGTCTTCAGAGGTTCAAAATGTCCATTTAGAGGCTCGAGTTTCGCATCTCTTCTCTCTCTCACCTCCATCTCCATCTCTCCTTCTCCCAACAAGTCGTTCGTTCATTGTGTTGCTGGTCCAGCCATCTAATTCTCTTTCCCTTTTCGCCATTCCTTTTTGAAAGAAAAGTATTACATACTCAGACGCGATGCCGGCAGTCCGCTCCTTCTTTGCTCTTTCAGTTCTGGCCGCTTGCCTGGCGCAAGTACGTCGACTTCTGCAACCATTCGCGTCTTGTGTTGCACCTTGGCTGACTGTCGCATCAGGTTTCCGCTGGCGGTGATAGTGGTTCCGGGGGGTACGGTGGTGGAGACCAGTACGGCGGTGGCCAAGGTGGTGGCCAAGGTGGTGGCTCTTGGGGAGGTCAAGGTCAAGGCGGCGCTTGGGGTGGCAACAAACAGTACACGAGCGCGTGGCAAGCTTCAACAACGACCGAAGTTGCTGTTCAAACTTGCCCGCCTCAGACCTGCCCACCTCCGTACACCCAGACCAAGACCGAGACTGTGAGTCCCGATTCGAATTTGCCGTTGACGCCACTGACAGCCGAATTTAGACAACTGTCACGGCTGTGTCGCCCTGCATGGGAAGCACTGTGACCGCGTATGTCACCCAGTGGCAGAACGCCCCACCCGGGTGCTGGTGCGGTCCTCCTCCCACCGGCCTCCCCTCTTGGGATTGGGGATCGGGAGCCGGGGGAGCGGTCGCGGCGCCGGTATTCACTGCCAGTGTCTCGATCACACCTGGCCTTTCTTCCATCCCAGCCTCGGAAGCAGTCAAGACTGGCGTGACTGTCGCTGGTCCTCCACCCGCTATGGCCACTGCTACTGTTTCTCCAGGCGGCTTCTTCGGAGAGTCAAGTGAGTTTTCGAATGGAATCCCAAGATAGCTCTTATGCTAACTGTTGCTCACTTAGGTGCTTCGGCGGCAGCGTCATCTGGTACGGAAACTTCTAGCTCTAGCACCGTCTCATCTAACGAAGCCCAGCCTACTAAGTCAGATGTGGCTTCCCCGCCCAAAGCTTCGACAAGCACGACCACAAAGAGCTCGTCATCAAGTACCACCGTCACAGTGCCAGCCGCAGCCATATCTTCTACATCCACTACAACCACGACAACCACGACAACTTCATCTTCTTCCGCAAGTACCTCTTCGCCAAGTGCGGAAGCCGCCTCAGGCCCTGCTGGAGACAGTAATGGGTTCCCGGTCGGCTCCTTCAACACCATCGATCCAGCCACTCTGACGCTCAAAAACGCCTACACCTTAGGTATCGGGAAGAGAGCGCCAGCGCCGACACTGTTATCATAGACGAAACCAAAATCCATGCAACATCTACAGACGACATATTTATACCCCTGTTGGAAATGAGGCGAAGCGATGGATGGGACTACCTACTCTCGGAACAAGAGTAGCATATATTCCCCTTTTTTTCATTTCTTGTATATTCGACAATTGCGGAGCTCGAACCCGACTAGGGTTCTGGAGCACGCCGGCTATTGTTGTTGGCCACCTTAAGCGGGTGTGTCATGCTTGATAGAAAAATGCAACGCAGAGGTATCCTGGCCGCGGGCTGTATCAGCACCAGCGGAGTCGGGCCCTGCCTTACTACCATCACTGTTACCGGCTCCTCCTTCCACTCTCGCTTTTTTCGCCCTTCTCTTCAGTTCCCGCTTGGAGAGTGGCTTCTCAGATATGCTCTGATCTTTTTGAGACGTGGAAGCTGCTGGGGAATTTGCGGATGCCTTTCGCTTGACGCCGGCGTTGATTACCCTTTCCACCTTCTCGGTGTTTTCGCCCTTCTTCTCGGTTGCTTGCCCACCGCCATCAATAACGTCTATGATTCCTCTAAAGCTAGTCCTCTTCATGGCCGCTAACCGCACAACCTTCCCGGCTTCCTCGCAGAGCGCTTCCTTTCCTCTCTCCTGTCCCAGGCCCCATATCTGCGCGAGGTTAATCACGTCATGCGCGCCCCTCACGCCCAGCGCATTCCTCGCCTCACTGCTCAAGACGATCCCCCTCCCTCTCGTGGCCCGGATGAGCTGAGTTGCCCCGCTGATCAGGTTCCTCCTCGCCTCACTATTTCCCGAAGCCTGTATGGCGGGAGCATAACATATCTCAAAACGGATGCCGCGCTGCAAAGCCGACGAGACAGTCTTGAATTTGATGTTATAGGTCAGACGTTGAGATAGATCTAGGGAGATCAGATCGCACTCGAGCGACGTGCAGCAGAGTTGGAGCGTCTTTTCCGTGGTCGGGCGCAAGGCCAGGAGGTTGTAGGCAGGGGAGAACTGCGTGAGACGGTGGTTTTGGGTTGCGTCGGAGATGGTCAGTGTGAGTCGTGTAAGGACCGTTGTGACGGTCTTGGGGATAGTGAGGCCCGAGATAGGGATCTCTTGAGGCGTAGGAGGCAGTTTTCCTGTCACGGCTAGGGAGATGGCGACGGTCGAATAGCCCAACTCGGCGTGGAAGGCCAAGGTGTGCGAGAGGTCTGCATGGTTGGTCGTGTACGGCAGGTTCAGATCATGGAATGGCATCTTGTCGGTAGGGGACGCAACTTTGCGCCAGCTCGGTGTCAGAGGCAGTCAGCATGTTGGAGCTCAGGTAATCGCTGGAGGATTCTGAGCGGACGCCAGCATTAATAGCGGTATGAGTGTACGAGACATTGGCCCTGACCAAAAAGTCGATGCGAGCTCGCGGCTTCCCGGAGCCTCGGAAAGTGAATCCGGCCGTTTTGGGTCCCCACCACGCGGATCGCAAAGGCTCCCATCCCACATCAACATCGCATCTTGCATCTGCGGCGGTCGGGCTCCTCTCCATGCAATCCCTGCCTCCGGTGCACTTCCCATTGTTCCCTTCTCGCACGATCCATTCACCGCTGGCCTGACACGACAGTCTCCTGCGGGCGCGCTCTTTCAGGTGTCGTGACAGCCAGGCTTGCTACCCACCGCCTGCGCCCACAATCGCATGATACAACATCGTCCCCCTTCCATCAGAACGCCGCACCGCAGCCATGGCGCGAGTCTACGCCGATGTCAACGCCAACATGCCGCGGTCCTACTGGGACTACGACTCTGTCGCCATATCGTGGGGCGTTCTAGAAAACTACGAGATCGTCCGAAAGATCGGTGAGGCCGCCAATCGCACAAACCACGAGGCGGAGAGCGGCTACTGACATGCCCACAGGACGAGGAAAGTACTCTGAAGTCTTCGAGGGCATCAACATCGTCAACTACCAGAAATGCGTCATCAAAGTCCTGAAGCCTGTCAAGAAGAAGAAGATAAAGCGTGAAATCAAGATCTTGCAGAACCTTTCCGGAGGTCCGAATATTGTGGCCCTGCTGGATGTGGTGCGAGACAGCCAGAGCAAGACTCCCTCTCTGATTTTCGAGAATGTCGACAACACCGATTTCAGGACCCTCTACCCGCGGTTTGTTGACTACGACGTGCGCTACTATATCTTTGAGCTGCTCAAGGCCCTGGATTTCTGTCATTCCAAGGGGATCATGCATCGAGACGTCAAGCCGCATAACGTTATGATCGACCATGCGAAAAGAAAGGTACGCAGGAGAACTGACGTGGCGAGATAGATCTACCTGGTGTTGACTCGTTGACAGCTTCGACTGATCGATTGGGGTCTCGCCGAATTCTACCATTCTGGCACAGAATACAACGTCCGCGTCGCGTCCCGCTACTTTAAGGGCCCCGAGCTCCTGGTCGACTACCAGGAGTACGACTACTCTCTCGATATGTGGTCCCTAGGCGCCATGTTTGCGTCAATGATCTTCCGCAAAGAGCCTTTCTTCCATGGCAATTCCAACTCGGATCAATTGGTAAAGATCGCCAAAGTCCTTGGCACTGATGATCTGTTCGAGTACCTTGATCGCTACGACATTGAGCTGGACGCGCAGTACGACGATATACTGAGCAGGTTTCCGAAGAAGCCATGGCAGAGTTTTGTTAACGCCGACAATCAGCGCTTCGTGAGCCCCGAGGCTATCGATTTTCTCGATAAGTTGTTGAGATATGACCATCAGGTGCGTTTTGGGGGGGGTCTTCGCCGCCGCCGACGATGTAAGCTAACTAGAGCTATAGGAACGTCTTACTGCTCAAGAGGCCATGGCCCATCCTTATTTCGCACCAGTCAGGACGCAAGCCGCTCAGCAGCAGAATTCGCAGAACCATGTTTCTTGACCGTCTTCAAGATCTCGAACCACAGACATTGGCCACTGAGCAGGGTCATGTGAGCCACGTAAGATGAATGAATGCGACGAGGACAAGCCATGCCTTGAAATGAGATCGAACTCTGACGCTGGTCCGAATGCACGAGCCCACCAAGGGAGCCATTCTATCTTAGGTAGTGGTCATTCGACATGGGGAATATGAAGTGTAATGACAGGTCGTTGAGCGACCGTGACGAGGATATGGTGGTACGCTATCAACTAAGGACGTACGAATGCTGCGGGGTGCAGCGTGCGATGGCCCGGAGATGGGAAGAGGGTCGGGCCATGTACTCGACTCAGTCTGACATGTTCATTTGTTTGTGCCCTCAGTTGCTTGCTCTGCTATGGCATCTTGCCGTGAAAACGAAATCACACTGGGAGATCATCGGCGCTATGGCCGGCGTCATGAATTCATTGCTCGTACTCCGTCCAGAAGCTCACCTTGATGCTACCGCTGTTTGTCGTCTAGACGCGCTCTTTTGTCCGAGTTGACAAACACTCCGTGCCCATCGAAAGAATCACAGATGGTGCGTACTCTATGAAATCGATTAATGTGTTCCCTTGTTCGGTAGCCATAATATTCCCATTCCGGCTTGCTGCTTACCTGGCACCTGTCTCCTCAATTCTGAATCTGCACTTCTAGCGGGGAGATTGATAGGATACGGTGGAGCACGTATCTCAACCGGTGTGCTTGTTCCGTCATCGAATAGGGCTAACAAGGAATCCGGTCTGATACGTTGACAGCGAGGCACGACGGATTCAGGGGCGGGGGAGTTCGATTGCCAAGTTCGGGCCGTCGTCTTATGCTGGGCAGGGGACGGCGTAACGCCCCCCGCGGTTCCAAGTGTGGCTGCTGACTCTGCTCTACTGCCGTGGGCCCTGCCCGGCCAGGCTACCACCAGTACGGAGCGTACCTGGGCGAGGTCCTGAGGGTATTTCGACAAAAGGCCAAGTACACACCTTCGAACACCTCGCGGGGGAGACGGCTGTCCGGTCCTGCCGGAGACGTCGCGCACGTGGAAGTGAATTTGTATTCGGCCAGAAGAAGCAAGCCCCTTGGGGGTCAGGTGGCGGTGCGTCAGCATTTACGAGACCTTACGCTTCCTTTTGGACTCCGTACTGCGGTCTGTCTCATCACGCCGGGATCCAGGTAGGCACCGTACCATGCTCAATGCAGGTCGACACGAGCCGTGCCCGGCTAGAACCTACCTCCTGAACGGGTCAATCTCGATAGGCTCGAAATCCTTCGAAGCGGAGGCCCAGGCTCACTGCATCTTGTGTCAAGCAATAAATCGTGGCGACGTCCAGTGGATGGAGTCTGAATGGTCAACTCTATACTTTGTTCATCCTGCACGAGCCCAAATTCACAGTCTGAGACACCGCAAAAGATTTCGACGCTGGTGGAAGACGGACTTGGTTGATCAATGGCGGCGCCTGCAGATGACTTCAAGAGCCTTCTCGCTCTCCGAGATTCGATCAATGCCTCGATTGAAGCCTATGTGTCGTTGACGCCCGAAGAGAGAGCGAAGAAGCCAAGAGTCGACCAGGCCCGCCAGCAGATATGGAAAGCCGCCACAAAACTTGCGAGCGAGACTGTCACTCCGCAACAGCAGGCGACCTTGCTCGCGTTCCAGGTGAGCTGAGCACCAAGACTGTTGAATCGGACGACGCTCTGACGGGTGACTTTCTGTCCAGCCATGGCTAAACGCAGTCGTGCGCACAGCACTGGAGCTGGATCTGTTTAACCATCTGGGGACCTCCACGACAGCGGCCGAGCTGTCCCAGAAGACTGGAGCGGATGAGACGTTGATCGGTAAGAGAAATCCTCGAATTGAACGATGAATTCTTCCTTCAGCATTTCGGACTAATTCGACTATCCAGCACGCCTCATGCGGGTCTTGACAGGATTCAATATCGTCGCCGAACTTGGGGAGCAGACCTACGCTCACACACCCGTCTCGCAAGCACTGACCACGACCTCGATCGCGGACCTGAATAAGCACATGTGAGTTCTGATCGTTGCCGCCCATCCGGTCTTGCTACTAATGGATGATGCCCGTCAGCTTTGACAGCAGCTGGGGATGTATCGGGAAAATGCCAGCCTACCTCAAGTCGCTCGAGTACAAGAACCCGGACCAGCCTGACAACACCCTGTCGCATTACGCCACCGGGACAGATTTCTTCGCCTACCTACGCAGCGACCCAGCACGACTTGTCCGCTTCAACTCTGCCATGAAAGGCGCTGGGGGCATCCTTGCAAGTCCAATCCCGGCTCCTCTCCTCGAGGCCGCCGGAACAGCCGCGGGACAGGATGGCGTGGCCATGGTTGACGTCGGCGGAGGGATCGGCCAGGTAACGGAGAAAGCCATGGAAGCGAACCCGGCCATCAAGGGGCGATTTATCGTGCAGGATCTTGGCAAGATCACTGACGAGGCGAGGGCAAAGAAGCCGGCATTTGAGGTCATGGACTATGACTTCTTCACCGAGCAGCCCGTTAAAGGTATGTTCCTTCCCGCATCCTTTCCTCATTCGGTGGAGGAAATCCATTGCTCACCTTCTTATCCTTGACCCTAACCCTAACGTTATGCGTCGCTTGTTTGCACCCACACAGGAGCCGGCATCTACTTCATGCGCCGCGTCCTGCACGATTTCCCCGACACCAAATGCCGCGAGATCCTCAAGAACCAGATCGCTGCCATGACTCCCGGCACATCGAGGCTTTTGGTCTGCGAGACGGTCCTGCCCGCCACGGGGTGCAGTGGCTTCGAGAGCCTGGCCGACATTAGCCGTACCACGTTCTGCTCCATGCAGCGGACGGAGAAACAGTGGAAAGCATTGCTGGAGAGCGTTGGACTAAAGGTTGTCAAATTTTGGAGCCCGGTAGCCGGGCCGTTCAGTGTCATCGAGAGCGTAGTTGCGTGAGTGAGGATGTAGTATGTAGAAGGGACGAGCCGATGCGACTGTAGGGTTATCCGGTATGTAGATATGCTGGGAGGAATGAAGGTCATGCATGGCCATGAAGAAACATACAGCACCTCGAGGTTTCGATAAGATCGTCGTAGCTTTTCGCCCACATCTATCACACATTCCATGACTTCGAGGGCGAGAGGCATGGTTAAGTGCTTTGTGGTCACTATAATGCCATCCTCCAGGGTCGACGGTAGTATGTGTTCTTGCTTCCGCAATAGTACGTAAGCCGCATGAAGCTCCTGCTCTGTAGCATAATCCGTACTCCGTACCGCTTCGGCCGTAGCAGGCTGCGTCGGGGTATCCGAGTATCGGAATGGCCCCTCTCTGCTCTGTCCCTGTTGTATTGGGACTTGTGCCGGTCTTGCAGGAGCTGGATCGTAGACTTGATGCAATTCACACGGTAGGTTGTTGCTCCGATTCAGGTGTGGCCAGGCGCGAAAGAACCAGAAAGTCGGATGAAGCGCGGCGTGTCTGGCGGAGGCTTGATTATTTATTTACATACAAGTCAACCCGGCCGTTACGGAGTGTCTTACTGCGCTCACCGTCCCTCTTACTCTGGACAGCTCTCGAAACGGAAGCGACTTCACCATCGCTCTTTATAAGAAGTAGGCACTATACTCCGCTCAGACTTCTTCAATGCGATGCACAGACACGAGATCCAACCACACCCACCTACGTTGGGAAATCACTTTCGTCCTTGGCATTATTGAGAAGCCGAAACTTGGAAAGCTTGCACGCGTACCACGACACTGCGCCTAGCCAGCCGAGCCATGGCACCATCGGCCATCTTCCTCATGGCCGACTACGGCAACGATCCCACCGAGACGGCCGTCCCGTGGAAAATCCTCGGCGAAGCAGGCCTTGAGATCACATTCGCAACCGAACATGGCAAAGCGCCGGTGTGCGATCCGAGAATGCTCACGGGATGGACTGGCGCTCTCCTTGGGGCGGCGAAGGCAGGCAAACGAGCGTACGCGCAGCTCGTCGAGACAGCGGCTTTTCAACAGCCGCGCTCGTGGACGGACGAGTCGTTCAGCTTGAGGGACTATGACTGCGTGGTCCTCCCGGGGGGTCACGACAAGAAGATCCGCCAGATCATCGACTCGGAGAGAATCCACCAGCTGCTTGCAGAGTATTTCCCGCTGACCAAGAAGCCTGCGAGGAAGTGCATCGCCGCCATCTGTCACGGCGTGCAAGTCCTCGCGGCGTCGGAATACACCGTCGGGGACATGGAGGGGAAGAGCGTGCTTGCAGACGTAAGGACCACCGCCCTGCAGGGCTTCCACGAACAGTTCATATACCATGCTACGCGACTGTTTCTGGGCGACTACTACAAGACGTACGGGCACGGGACGCCGCCGGTGCAGGAGATTGTCACGAAGCGGTTGGATCGGGCGGAGCAGTTTCAGAGGAGCTTGAGTTTTACCCCGTTTGTGGTGGAGGATGAGGCATACAACTATGTCTCGGCGAGGTATCCGCCGGATGCGGAGGAGTTTGGGAAGAAGGTCGTCGAGATATTGAAGAGGGATTCCTAACTGAATTGTTTCTGACGGCGGAAAAGGTCCTTGATACTATGTATTCTTGGAGGGAAAAGCGAAACAGAAGTTCGGGAGACCTTCCTTGCTGTGTACGTCACCAGTAATTCTCCGCCGAACAGTTCGACTCATAAAGCCCTCCGGAGTGTTCAATGCTGTATATCAGGAGAGCCCTTGTGTCGTCGAACTGCTCCCCTATTATCTTCTTTGTAATCTTCCTTCAAATCATTTGGGCAGTAACATAAGGTGACACCTGCGCCGAAAGGCAGTTGAGCAAAATACTTATCAGGCCTTTGCTTCGGTGCCCTCCTGCTTGGAGACGGCTTTCACGTTTCAACATGGCGCTCAATGCCGCCTCACATAACATAAGTATGTGCGCTTCTCGGCCCAGTTGTGCTCTATGGGACATGCTGACAGCTTTTCAAGCTGGCGAGCCGACTGGCTCTCCATCAGGTCCTCCTCCCCCGGTGTCCTCAGACATCGCATCCGCCGCAAAAGGTTCCGCGGCCAAAGATGCCATGGGCCAGAACGTACCCGGAAAGGATCTCCAGAACAATGACAAGGGCCAGACTGTGATGGGCGAAGCAGGCAAGGAGAAAACTGCCAAAGAAAGTACGCAAGATAACATTGAAGGACCACATTGATGCATGACTTCCCCTCGTACCCGTATCGGAGTATGTGACAGAGATGACTCACTTAAAGACGAGTACCGGACCGCCAGATGATCAGTGGTGTATGACTGGGAAAGCATTTCATAAGGCCGAGCAAGATCTCATAGTCAATCTTTCACTCCGCAATAAACTTCCATACACTTGTTGCTCGCACGACGTCATTGCTGTTGCACTTTGAAAGGATCCCTATCTGACCATTATGCCTCCTACAGTCGAGAAAGAGCGTAAGAAGGCCGAAAAACTGGCCAAATTCCAGGAGAAACAGTCCAAGAAACAAACCGCACCCGCGACTGCGCCCGATGCCTCCAAAGCCGCTGCGAAGAAGGAGAAGGTCAAGAAGGCCGCCGCTGCAGACGCCTACCAGCCCCGAGAGATCGAGAATGGCCGCTACGAATGGTGGGAGGGCAAAGGCTTCTTCAAGCCCCAATTCACAAAGGAGGGCAAGATCAAGCCTGAGGGCAAATTCGTCATTCCAATTCCTCCTCCGAACGTGACGGGGTCGCTACACATGGGACATGCCCTCACGAACGCCCTGCAGGATACCATGATCCGACATGCCAGAATGAAAGGGAAGACCACGGCATGGGTTCCTGGTTGCGACCATGCCGGCATCGCGACCCAGAGCGTGGTGGAGAGGATGGTTTACAAGACTGAGGGCAAGACTCGACATCAGCTCGGAAGAGAAGGACTTCTCGAAAAGATCTGGACCTGGAAGGATAAGTACCACGGCAACATCACGGAGCAGCTCAAGCGACTGGGTGGCTCAATGGACTGGAGCCGTGAGGCCTTCACCATGGACGACGACCGCTCGTATGCCGTGCGAAAGACTTTCATCGACTTATTCGACGAGGGTATCATCTACAGAGCTGATCGATTGGTAAACTGGTGCTCTGCGCTGAGTACCTCCCTGTCTAACTTAGAAGTGGACAACAAGGAGCTGAAAGGTCGAACCAAGCTTAAAGTGCCCGGCTATGACAAGATGATCGAATTCGGCGTCCTCACCTACTTCAAGTATCCGATCGAGAAAGGAGACGACTCGCACAAAGCGTCTACCTCACCTGACCGCTTCAAGGGGTACGAATTTATCGAGATTGCTACCACTCGTCCGGAGACAATGCTTGGCGATACAGCTATCGCCGTGCATCCCGAAGACAAGCGATACAAGCATCTCGTTGGAAAGTTGGCCATTCACCCTTTCATTCCAGACCGCAAGATCCTGATCATCGCGGACGAAGAGGTGGAGATGGATTTCGGTACGGGAGCGGTGAAGATCACTCCGGCGCACGATCCCAACGATTTTACCAAGGGCAAGAAGCACAATCTAGAGTTCATCAACATTCTGAATGACGATGGGACACTGAATGCCAACGCAGGCCCGTTCGCGGGTCAGAAACGCTTCGATGCTCGTTATGGCGTTATCAATGCGCTTAAAGAGCTCAATCTTTACACCAAACAGGAAGACAATGCGATGGTGATTCCCATGTGCCAGAGAAGCAAAGATGTGATCGAGCCAGTGCTCAAACCACAGTGGTGGATGAAAATGGCGGATATGGCCAAAGCCGCGGACGAAGCTGTGCTTGATGGACGCATTAAGATCAAGCCTGAGTCAGAGTCGAAACGATTCCACTTCTGGATGCAGAACATCCAAGACTGGTGCATTTCTCGACAGCTCTGGTGGGGTCATCGAGCACCGGCCTACTTCGTTGAGCTGGAGGACAAGTCCAGTAACGAAGCTGACAGCGCATTTTGGGTGGCTGCCTACGATGAAGGCGAGGCTCGTGCCAAGGCAGAGAAGAAATTTCCCGGCCAGAAGTTCACTCTGAGATGGGACGAAGATGTGCTCGACACATGGTTTTCTTCCGGATTGTGGCCGTTCACGACGCTCGGGTGGCCGAAGGAAACCTCGGACATGCGAGAACTGTATCCCACCACTATGCTGGAGACGGGCTGGGACATTCTCTTTTTCTGGGTCGCCAGAATGGTCATGTTCGGGCTGAAATTGACGGGTGACGTGCCTTTTACAGAGGTCTATTGTCATTCCTTGATCCGCGACTCAGAAGGTAGGAAGATGTCTAAATCGCTCGGCAATGTCATCGATCCTCTGGACATCATCCGAGGTATCACATTGGAGGGTCTGCACCAGACCCTCTATGGCGGGAACCTCGAGGCATCCGAAATTGAGAAAGCCAAGGCGTATCAGAAGTCCGCCTTCCCCAAAGGTGTCGAGGAGTGCGGCGCTGATGCTCTCCGATTCACCCTTGTGAACTACACGACTGGTGGAGGCGATATTGCCTTCGACGTCCGAGAAATTGAAGCAAAGCGACGGTTCTGCAACAAGATCTACCAGGCGACGAATTTCGCACTAGGCAGACTTGGTGGAGACTTCATCCCAGATACTACATTGACGGACAACAAGCCGAAATCGCTGGCCGAGAAGTGGATCCTTCACCGACTGAACCAGGCGACGAAAGTGGTGAATGAAGCCCTTGAGGATCGAGAGTTCTCGGTGGCCGCAGGCACACTATATCAGTACTGGTTCACTCAACTGTGCGACACCTTTATCGAGAATTCAAAGTACATTCTTACGCCCGAGGCGCCGGAGAATGAGAGAAAGTCAGCACAGCAGACTCTGTACACTGCCCTTGAGGGTGGATTGTTGCTGATGCACCCCATCATGCCTTTCATTACCGAGGCCCTATGGCAGAAGCTTCCACGAAGAAAGGGCGATACAACGGAGAGCATCATGATTGCCAAATACCCTGAATTCAAGCAAGAGCTGGATGCGCCGGAAGAAGCAGCGAAGTACGAATTCATCATGGACATCTCTTCCGGTGTCCGAAGCTTGCTTGCGCAGTACGGCTTCAAGGAACCTGGTGATGTTATCATTCAAACATACTCTGAGTCAGCCTTCAAAACCGCCTCGGAAGAGAAGACGTCGATCAAGTCGCTGGGTGGTAAGTATGCCGGGGAAATTGAGGTCCTTCCACCAGCCGCCGATGCGCTCCCACCGGCGGGCTGCGCTCTGCAGAGCATCAATGCCGACGCTGCTGTGTATCTGAAGATCGTGGGCCGTATCGATGTGGCAGAGGAATTGAAGAAGCGGGAGAAGAGCATCGAGGACGCCAAGGCTCGGGCGGACAAGAGCAAGAAGATCATGAGCGGAGTGGGGTGGGAGAAAGCGAACCCAGAAACCAAGAAGAAGGAGCAAGAGAAGCTCGAGGATGCGGAGAGCGAGGTGAAGAGGTTGGAAGAGGCGATCAAAGACCTGGAGAGGTTGAAGCTCGAAGGCTGATCCAGCCAGTGTATTCGTTCCATGGGTCAAAAGGCAGGGTAGGTGTTGGATCCCGGGGTTTACGGTGTAGAGTATTGGCGAGGAGCCTGCGACCGTCGTAGCTAGAATGCTCGATCCGGAGCTGCAGCCTTGCTAAGCGACCGAGAGGTCCAAGAGTGACGACTAGTGAAATAGATTGCTAGAGGCTTGCCAAGATGGAAGAAGCCCCAAGAGCCCGTCGAGTCCCGGCGGCTTAACGGGGCCAGTCGGAGCAACAACAGAGCCTCTGACTTGATTCACCTGCACCTGGAAAAAATTAATTTGTTTCCGCCAGATTTTGCAAGACGCGCCCAATTGATGACGGAACACGCCTTTCCCATGGCTTTGTAAGCTGCGCCTTCACTCCACGACAGCATGGGTTGCGACATCCAGAACAGCTTATCAACACTCCCCTTCGTCGTGAGTTGGTGTGAGCTGCTGCGCCTGCGCGTGTCCAGGGACGCCCGATTCTCCAAATGCCGCTGACGCACATGTTCCGCGCCGAAACGCGACACCTTTCCCCTTGTCCACGAGCATTCCTCAGCTTGAATAATGCCACCCAGCGACCAAGACTCCGAGCAGTAAGCGGCCTGACTGTTAATAGACGTCTGCATGCCACCCTACGGCCCTCGAGAACAATCTTTCCCACCCTTACCCACTCCACATCCCCCGATTCTGGCTGCTCCCCCATGGCCACCTCCCAGAAGAGTACCCAGCAGCAGACCAGGAGCCATGCGGGACATTCGCATGGCCACGGCCACTCACACGACAACACCTACTTGACCTCGCAGAACAAGAACGATGCTGGGGTCAGAATCACGCGGATAGGGCTGTTCGTCAACCTGGGCATGGCCCTTGGCAAGGGAATAGGAGGTGTCATGTTCCACTCACAGGCGCTCCTCGCAGACGCGTTTCACGCCCTCACCGACCTTGTCTCCGATTTCATGACCCTCGCCACCATATCCTGGTCCCTCAAGCCCGCGACCGATCGGTTTCCCAGCGGATATGGCAAGATCGAGAGTCTGGGTGCGTTGGGTGTCAGCGGACTCTTGCTCTTTGGTGGGATTGGGATTGGGCTGAACGGGGTCGACGCTCTATACACGCAGTTCTTCCTCGAGGCGGCTGCGCACGCCCATGACCATGCTGAACATGCACATTCTGGCCTCTTTTCGTTCCTCGGGCACAGCCATAGCCACGGACATAACTTACCCGATCTAAATGCTGCGTGGCTCGCAGCGGGATCTATCGTGGTCAAGGAGTGGTTATATCGAGCTAGTAAGTCCTCCTGCAAATACCATGACCCCCGTCCCGACCGCTAACCTAATCTACAGCTATGAAGATCGCTCGAGAGCGAAAATCCTCCGTCCTCGCTTCCAATGCCGTCCACCACCGTATCGACTCGCTGACCAGCATTGTGGCGCTCGCGACCATTGGTGGGGCGCACGTATTTGCAGACGCTTCGTGGTTGGACCCCGTTGGCGGCCTTCTCATCTCCGCCATGGTCATCAGGGCGGGCTGGGGCAACACCAAAGCCGCTCTTCTCGAACTCGCTGATGTCACGGTGGACGGTGAGGTCAAGTCCAATGTCCGGAGAGCTGCTACACGAGCGCTGAAGGGCGATCCCGCAAAGGGACTAGAACCTGTACAGTATGGCGACGAGGTCGAGATCCGAGATATACAGGGTGTCAAGTCTGGTCAGAACTATCTTATGGACATTGAGCTCGCAGTCCCAGGGGACTTTACAGTTGAGCAAATGGAGCACATTGAGGATGCGGTGCGACAGCGGTGTGGTGCCAAAGTTCGTGGGGTGAGAAGAGTTCGGGTCAAGTTCGTCCAGCTCGACGATTCGAATGCTACCCTTGGAGGTGATTTCATTGCGGCCGATGTCAGTCCTAGGAGCAGCCCGGAACCAGAAGACGAGCATGACCACGACCATCATCACGACCACGAACACCCACACGACCATGACCATGCTCCTGCTCACGGGCGATCAAATGGACATGTCACGACCTCGAGCACCAAGAAGAAAGAGGCTTAAGTCGATATGCGAACTGTGGGCGGCACGTCCGTTCGGCGATTGATTTCAGGCTGATATCATAATGCCAAGATGACCACCGGAATCATTCCCCCTCATGGGACGCCCGGCGCTTCCATACTCCACCTCTGCTTTCGTCACTTGGAAAATAATTGTTGATGAAAGTGTCGAGCTCTTCTTCCGCGGCCGGTACTAGACGCATACCATCGTCGTGTTCTATAATCTGCACCTAAAACCTTGGTTCCAACCATGACGTCTTCCGGACCACTATACCTGGGCTTCGACCTGTCTACCCAACAATTAAAGGGGCTAGTTGTGGATTCGAGTCTGAAGAAGATTCACGAGGCCAAGTTTGATTTCGATGCGGACAGCAAAGGCTTCAATGTCACCAAAGGCGTCCTCGTCAATGAAGCAGAACATGAAGTCTTTGCACCAGTGGCAATGTGGCTACAAGCCATCGACACTGTCCTAGCAAGATTAAAGGACGACGGTCTCGACTTTAGCCGTGTAAGGGGCATCAGTGGCTCTGGGATGCAGCATGGAAGTGTCTTTTGGAACGGTGATGCCGAACAATTATTGTCTCAACTGGATTCCTCGAGGACGTTGGAATCACAACTCGATGGAGCATTTGCACATCCATACAGCCCGAATTGGCAGGATGCCAGCACGCAGAAAGAATGCGACGAATTTGATGCCATCTTGGGCAATGCGACGCAACTGGCGAACGTCACGGGAAGTAAGGCACATCACCGCTTCACAGGACCCCAGATCCTACGGTTTCAGCGCAAGTACCCGGACAAGTACATAAAGACGCATCGAATCACCCTTGTTTCGTCCTGGATTGCAACCATACTCCTTGGGAAGTTCGCACCATTCGACATCTCGGATGTCTGCGGCATGAATCTCTGGGATATCAAGGCCGGCAATTGGAGTCAGAATCTTCTCGAACTGACAGCCGGCCCATCAGGAGTGGACGCCCTGAAGAAGAAATTGGGCAACGTGCCTGAAGACGGTGGTATTCATCTCGGGACCATTTCTCAATACTTCATCAAGCGACACGGATTCTCCACCGATTGCACAATCATCGCTTCTACCGGTGATAACCCTTCGACAATCTTGGCCTTACCACTCCGGGACAGCGACGCCATGGTCAGCTTGGGCACCTCGACCACCTTTCTCATGTCCACGAGCCAGTACAAACCCGACCCGGCCACTCATTTTTTCAACCATCCCACGACCTCGGGACTATACATGTTCATGCTATGCTACAAGAACGGCGGTCTCGCCCGGGAAAAGGTCCGAGATGCTATCAATGAAAAGCTAGGCAAGGAGAAGAACTCGTGGAAAGAATTCGACAAGCAGCTGCTGGAAACACCACCTCTTGCACAATCGGACGAAAAGAGTCCAATGCACTTGGGCTTGTACTTTCCACGACCTGAAATCATCCCCAGCCTGCCCGTGGGAGAATGGCATTTCTCTTACAACGCATCAAGTGATGACCTCCAGCCCGAACAATCTGTCCCACGCACTCCCGAGCAAGACGCGAGAGTCATCGTGGAGTCTCAATTCCTCTCTCTCCGCCTTCGGTCCAGAGAACTGGTCTCCAGTCCCGCAAGCGGGCTACCTCCCCAGCCACGTCGCATCTACCTCGTCGGCGGCGGCTCACGCAACAACGCCATTGCGAAAGTCGCGGGAGAAGTTCTCGGCGGCTCGGAAGGCGTCTTCAAATTAGATGTCGGGGAGAATGCATGCGCCTTGGGGGCCGCGTACAAGGCCGTTTGGGCCATTGAGAGGCAAGAGGGCGAGACGTTCGAGGAGTTGATCGGCAAGAGGTGGAGGGAAGAGGAGTTTGTGGAGAAGATCGCAGACGGGTATAACGAGAAGGTGTGGGACAGGTATGCACAGGCCCTTAAGGGATTTGAGGCGATGGAGCTGCGTCTCCTGGCCGAACATGACAGGAAGTGAAATAGACATTCCCCTTCGTGTAAGAAGCGAGGGAGGGAACAATAATCAAAAACATGGCACAAAGTGCCTTGTATGCGATCAATTGCCTTCCTAGCACGACCAAGCTCCGTCCACATTGGACTCGCTTGTCCGCCCCATTTCCGCATAGCGCTGTATGATATCTGACACTGATCTTGCGCTCTCTCGCTCGGGAGTGATAAAGTTGGCACTAGGTTTGGACTGATCTGATCTTGGATGTTGATCTTCTGCCCTTCTGATGTGCCCTGGATCGAGGCGCGAGCTTGGGACGTATGGACGGTACTTTGCTCTGATGACTCGGCGTATTACTGACGTACGCTGTGAATGCTCTTTCCCTATAGAAGAGTTCCAGCGCGCATTCTGGTACGGCGCGTTTTGTCCATGAAATATATAATTCCCTCATCTTGCTCCCATCCCGGGTTTTACAAATTTCGATCATCCAAAGCTCCATTCATACGCCATAAGGAGCCCTGATCGCTCTGCTCATCTGAAGAACCGGCCAACCATATTACTCGCGAGACTCCTGGCTAGTCCGGAGCCTGACAAGGCCGAGCCCGCGAAACTCGATGCTTGACTGAACTTGTCGCACCGTGAGAATGCAACGGTATTGGTGATGGTAAGGACCAATGCGATGACTGGTCACCATGTTAGCAACTGTGCGAAATCGAGAAGATTCTTCCCAACGTTGTTGCATATACTTACCAACCGTAACGAGCCAGATCAGATTCTGTAACCTTACAATCGCCAAAATAGCCAACCCCACCCACAGTGCCGGGACAACATACATGCTCAGCCAGAAGAATCGCTTGTCTGTCTTGTTCTCGACCCAACCGCCTTGATTTTCCTGCGAGGTGCGGGATTCAAACACCCAGTGGCTGTCGCCGGTGGAGGTGTTGACTTCATTCCACCACCGCAGTCCGACCAGGCGGCGCCCTGCGATGTTCTTGAGGTAGTAGAAGTCGAGGGAGAGGAGCAGCAGGGTCAGGATGAAGACGAGGACGAAGTTGCGGATGAAGAGGACGCCAAAGAGGTACATGAGAAGGCTTCCTAGGGCACGATTAGTAGAAGGATTTGGGAGAAGTCGTGGGTGTAGGTTTGGACGGAGTCATGAGGTATATCTATTGCATACCTATTCGAAACCCCAGATATGTGAGTAGTGTGATGGGGTGGGCGCTGAGGCGCCAGTTGAGAGCACCGGGCTCGTCTGCCATGCTGAGCTAGAGTCGCGATCTTGTGTCCTGGTAGATCGGTAAAGGCTACCGCATTGTCGAGAGTTTCATTGACAAGGCCTGCGGTGTTCGCTCCTGCGAAAGACGCGAGGAGGCTGCCGCGACTGTGAGACCAGAGTTGCTGCTTCCTCATTGGCCAACATTCCGGGTTCGGGTAACCTTCCCCCCTGTTGTCCTCGCATGCACTTCCACGAAACAGCAGGAGCTCGACCATGGTTCCTCCTTTCAGCGTCTACTCCCAGGCCCGACAGATAGTCGTTATCTGAGTACGGATGGCTCAAATCACCACAGCCCATTGATAATGTCCCCGGCCCTTCCACCAAAGTCGGGCCTTCATCCACGACCATCTGAACAGAATGTCCGCAGGCGAGGGCAAGTTCCTCCGTTACCACAGGGTACACCGACGCGCAAGATTCGGCCGTTAATCTACGCCATTGGAATTGCCGGCATAGTTGGTTCGGGGGCATTGATCGGTGCGTATCTGAAGACGGACCAGCAGCAGAATGCAGCAAGGAAGGTAAGGGTCATAATTCATAACACATTACTGTCTGCCATATACTAGAAGGCTCTCAAGATGACCTGAATCGTCGCCTTCTCTGAATCGTCATTTCGTATCGTCGCTATGCTAACAAATTCTCGTCCGATCCAACAGCAAGCCCAGCGCCTTACTAGTCCGTCGCAATCCCACAATAACCCCGAAGAGGCACAGAAGGCCGCCATCCCAATCGCGACTGTTCCAGGAGAACAAGAATATGCCCAACGCTTGGAAATACTGCAGACAAAGCGGGCACACCTTATCGCCCAGAAGGTCGGCTTGGAGACGAAGCTTCGGGACTTCCGCCTGAGCCAGCAGAGGAAGGTCGAGGAGGAAAGGCAGAGGAAGGAGTTTGGGTTGAAGAGATGAGACCCGATGTCGGATGTTCATCTTCGGTATGGCTGACCATGTCGTCTGACTGAAACCCATCCCCCGGAAGCTGTCCTCATTGCCGCGTTGTCTGGACCGCCATTAGGGAACCACCGTGGCAATGTTACCACCAAGCGTCGATCAGCTTCGGATTGGGTGATAAGAGGACCCTCCTGAGCTCTACCGACTTGGACGGGTATCATGGCATTCATCAAGAATTCCACCAGATGGTGACGACCCAATTGACCCTCAGCATGGACATGGGTCATGATGTCCGCGAGAATCGCGATTAAGTCCTCATAGCCCCTTGGATCCTCGGCTTGGACAGGTGCAACGGCATCCACAAAGAAGTTCATCATGGTGTCATATCCGCCTTCACTCTGGAATCGAACGGATTCCATGGCGACTGAGCATAGGTCCTCCATTTCGGCTTGCTGCTTTACTGGTGGCAGATTTTGGTCCTGGATCCAACGCATAATAGAACGCTGCCCCGCGATTGCGGAGCCGGGGCCAAGGTCGGAGTATTCCCCAGCTACGATGATCGCCATCTGGTGGTCTCTGCGGTATTGGGCCTCGCCATCTTGATCTGGCAACTCCGCGGGTGGGATGTAAGGGTTTGGGAGAATGTGGTTGAAATGCTGATTGGTTTGCTCTGCATCCTCCTGGCCGGTAACGTTTTCAATCGGTAAGATGGGTGGATGTCGCACAAGTTCGCCAATAGGACATACAAGCCTCTGTTCGCAGCGAGTGCAGAGTTCGGCAGCAAGTCCAAACCTTCTTCGTGGTTCGAATCCATGCAACGGAACTCCTTGAAGCCTTGCGACGAAACATTGCTTGGGTGGTTGAATCTGCTCGTCAACGATCGCTCGACAGGTGGGACAGCACAGAACGATCCGAGTGCCCAAACAGCTGCACATGGCTGCTGCGATAGATTCTTCTCGCGACCGCTACCTGTCAACCGATTCGCCCAACTTTGTATCTGTACGGATACCAGACTTGTTTGGAGCCGCCAGGTCAACTTCGATCCGGAAGTGTCTAGAGATAATACAGTCAGTCCTAGGTCCGCTGACCAAACTTGGAGGCCGTTCTTTGCGCCAGCTCGACCTACCTGGAACGAAGTGGCTATCCAGGCAAGAGCTTACCACGGATGTTTTGAAATTTGACCTAAAGAACTGGTGGTCTCGGCGGATGGTGCAGGGGCATATGGAGTATAAAAGTCGAGAACGTCAGCAATCTGAACGGTACGCTGACCACGACCAAGTTAAAAGATCCGACGCTTTCTGTAGAAGTTGAATAAACAGTGATATTGTTACCGAGAGAAATATCGGTACTATGCTGCAATGCACTGTACAGTGAAACGCGCCAATACTCTCTCCACAGTGCCTGCTCACTCACCGCATCGAATTACAGCACCAAAGAGTCTGGCGCAGTCTAGCGCCGAATCACGATGCAGGACACTGGTCACGGTGTCGTGGGTGTTCCGAGTACTTTGACTTGTCTTTGTCGGCAGCCCCGGCCTTACGAACAGCAGAGCCTCGCCTCGCCCTGCGAACATCGCTGTCTAATCACGCCGATGTATAACGCTATGATGCTGCCGTATGTCGCTTTTCTCCCATTTCTCCTGTCCTCCTCATGGATAAATAGGTGGATGCGCGGATCCATAGTCATATCCACGGGTATTCCGCATCGTGGTGGCATCCTGGCCGTGCTGAGCTGCACTTTCACTTCTATGTACTTATCTACTTCTACATCTACATCGACTTCTACTTCCTTCTACACCGGGATAACCTCGACAAACACCCGTGGATAGTGACTTCCTTCCACACACACGAAACAGGACAGGAGCGTGTTTGGGTTCTCGAAGGAATCTCGACTTTGCTAGAGTGCAAGCCTGAGAGAGAGGGCCAGAGAGGAAGGCCATGGGTGTTCCTGCGTGCTCGGAGGGTCGCGACACATGTCACGGTGCGTATAAAGGACAGCGAGCCCGGTATGAGTGGACGTGTGGACGTGTGGAGTGAGAAGATCTGGCGAGCATCGCGATGCCTCTCGAAGCCACCCGAAATTCCGCATTCTGAATCCTGCCTCATGTCATCTTGGAATGGTGTCGCCCGCGTCTGGGGCTCGAGCCTTTGCAGATGGCCAGAACAAAAGTCAACAGACAGAAGAAGACGAACAAGGAAACACGTTCGAATCGTAGACCTGGACTTTGTATCCGCATTCCCCACCGGCGCGCGAGAAGCGCAGCTATGCGCATGGAGTATTTGGCTATCCCGTCGATGTCCAACGACCCAGGAACAAAACTTTGGTTTTTGCATAGATACCATGCAAGAAAGCAGAGAGACCGAAAGAACCCGCGTACACATATCTCACAACCTTCACAAAAACTCCAGCTGCCGCAAACCGCCCTTTGCCCTAGTTCATGTGTCGTTTACCTTTGACCTGCCGGCCTCCCTGGCCGCCGCACCCAGGAAAATGCTGTTTCGGAGCTGTCGGAATCCCGGCCTGGAGTCTCAACACGCGAGAAAGTATCTTCCGCATCCGATGGATCCAAATTCCACGCGTCGCTACTTCTTGGAAGAGGGTCCAAAGTCTGCTTCGATGGTCTTCTGCGTGCCTCTCTGCTTCTCCACCTTGAACTGCGCGACAATGGCGATGTGGTCACTGGGGAAGTGGAAGTTGGGGAAGCCCGGGACTCGCTTCAGATATTCGGGGTCGATTGCGCCAAGAAGACCAACCACACGTAGAGAGGTGTTCGAATACCAAATGTAGTCCAGCACGTCGACAAAGTTGGGCGTGTAGTTGGTGAAGGGCATCTCCCCCTCGATGGCGGCATACGAGGACTTGAGGGCGAACTGGTGCGACATGCCCGCACGTGAGAAGGCGCCATAGTCTCTTCCGTCCAAATCAGAGTGCTCGGCCGTCAGACCTTTCTTGGTGAACAGATCGTATACCGCCGATCCGGCGCCGGAGTTGAAGTCGCCGCAGATAATCATCGGTATCTGAGGGCCTGCAGAATAGGACAGCGACGGTCCAGGCTCGGGTAAGGGGTCGTCCTGAGAGTCGGAGAAGCGGAAGGCTTGCTTGTTCGTCGCCGGAGGCATTTTCGCGTATCTGTCCGTCAGTTTCGACAGTTCTTCCATCAGAACCGCCGCTTGAATCAGCTTCACGTCTTTGAATGCGGGATCCCAGTAGATGTGAGCATTGACCACCACCACACGAGACCCAGTCACACGATTCTCCAAGAAGACGACAGTTGCGATATCGTCTCTCTGCCACACTCGGTTGAGCATGTCTGCTGAGGCCTTTGCACCCGGACGCTCAACCGCCTTTCGTCCCAGGACAAGATGCTGAGTGTCCAGCACAACATATTTCTTGTCTTTCCAGAAGGTGCCACATCCGTCAACATACTTGGCGGCATCACCGAGAGTTTCGGCCCGGCTTTTCTGAGCGTAGTAACCCTTGTAGCCGGAGATGGACAGTTCTCCGCGGAAGAAATCGTCGTAACTGTTCCGGTCCAATTCTTGCAGACAGACTATGTCGGCATTCATCTCACGAATCTCCTCTAGGATCAATGTCTTACGGAAGCCCCAGGTCAGGACTCGCTCGGGAACATAGCCGTACTGCTGTTGTGTCGCGTAACGATCGCACAGGATGTTGTAGTTCAATGCTTTAATCGTGTCCAGGGTCGGATCATCTTCGTCGATTTCTTCCAGCTGATGCCATTCTCTTTCTCGCGGAGGTGGAGGTTCTAGAGGAAACAGTCAGCTTACCGCTACCAGCGCACGTCTGATAGTGTGATACTCACCTGGCATGCTCTCTCTGAGATACTCAATCAGTTTTCGGGTTCCGCCTTCGGTGATCTTTTCGCGCTGGCCATGCTCTAAGGGATTGCCGTAAACACCAAGCATCTCCAACTTGTACAAGAATCCAAGTTCATAGCAGAGCGTTTGGATGTGGTTGTTGAACAGCAGAAGTTGTTTGAGGTTCGTGAGCATGCCGATCTCTTCGGGCAATTCTGTCAATTGATTGAAAGAGACGTCGAGATGCTCGAGATTCTTCAACTGTCCAATCTCTGGGGGAAGAGATTCTAATTGATTATATACGAGATCGAGACGTTTCAGGAAATGGTACGACGGGCTGAAGAGCACGGGAGAGAGGGCGCAGAGACCTTGGCCGCCTAGATCTAGCTCATCCCAGGTCTGTCGGCTCGTGACCTGTCCGTTTGATGTCGCGATGCGGGCATTGTCCGTGTTGATGTCCTCCGCAGCCGCGCCCAGGGGGACAAAGTTGACGCCTTTGGAATGATGCGCCACGGTTCGCGCCCGCTGATTTGGCCCGTTGAGATCTTTGCTTTCTTCCCAAAACTGTTTCTGCTCCCGCCAATGCTCGTTGTCTAGCTCATCCACATCGTCGTGAGGCATCCCATTGCCGTTGCCGTTGGTCAGATGCTCGTGGGCGTAGGTGGGTAGATGAGGTGTCGCAGACTGAAACCCGCCAGAGAGATTGTGCTGATGGCCCAACTGTCCGCCGTGATGGTGCTGGGCGTGGTGTTGGCTGACGTTGTGGTGTGCAAGATGCGGCTGCTGGTACTTTGACAGATGCATGTTTCCATAGCGCTGATGATTTTGTGCCCCATTCATCAGGCCATGCTGACCCTGGTAGCCGTTCTGGGCGTACATGTTGAAGTTGTGGCCGAGCGAGTGATTTACAGGCGATCTTGACGGTGAAGGGGTGTCGTTGGCGAAAGGTCTTCGTGCGCCCGCCGGGGAGGTGGGCCGGTTCTGATTACGATGGTTGCTGTGCTGGGTAGGATAATATTGCCCGGCTCCAGGCTGATGGAACCGGAATGCACCATCTGCCATCTAACGAGGCGGGCAGGCACGGGCTATGTCTTTTCTCGGTTGGGAGGTTCGAGGCGGAGGGGCTAGAACGGCGCTGTGCGTGGTTGAGGATCGGGCGGAGGAAAGGCACGGTCTTCGTTTCTTGAACATGAGACCCGCGAGGAAGTCAGGCTTGGTTTGCAGCTGTCGCAGTGATGAGGATTGAGATATCCGGCGCCGAAGCGTAATATCTTGCCCGTGCGAAGGTTGGGTGACGGCAGGCTCGAGGACAGATGACCGGACGGAAAAACGCGGTGGGTGTGTTCTGGTGCGTCACTGCCTGTGTCTTTGTCTCTGCGCTGATATTGTTTGGGGGCGACCGACTGAATATTGACCTGGAGATACTGCGCAGATGGTAATTGAGATGGTGAATGATGGTGGTGTTGGACTTGCGCTCTGCAGCAGAGGGAAGTCAGGGTGGGATTGGCACGCAGTAGCAATAGCAGCAAGTCTTTTCACGCCTGTGACTGGTGGCCTCTCGGCTGCGCAGGGTGCCTCAGCACGCCCCCCCAAATCCGCACCTCGCCCACGCCTTGGCATCGTTTCAGCCCCTTCTTTAATGCGAAAGGTCTTGCTGAATTTATCCGAACACGCTTCTACGGTAATGGTGGGTGTGTATACCACCCTAAACTGGTTTTCCACACACCCGCTCGGGACGTTCTGTGCAAACATATCGTGATAGTATGTGATAGTATGTGCAAATCTCTCACACTAAAGTTCGTCTTGCCCGACTGTGACTTTGTTAAACTCTATCGGACCACACTATCTTTCCCCGTCCTGCTGGTGTCTCCGTAGAAGTGGACGGTCGCTTCCGTCTGATGGCTCCTGTATGTCAATATGACATGGTATGCGCCTAAGACTTTGGAGCCGAACATGACCGGCGATGGCCCAGTCCTGAGCAGCGTCCCCAAGGTTGGGCAGCTCAAGAATATCGCTGTTTCATCGATCGATACTTCTTCAGAAAGTACAGCGCTTCAATCTCCTTCTTGACATACTCAGCTCGCCGAATACCTTGCCGTATTTCCTCCTCGTCCCGCAGATGCGCTTTCGACATGAATGCTTTATGCAGCCTGGGCCTGAAATAGTCGTAGCCAAGGGGATAGTGCTTGCCCATCTCCAAGAGCTCTAGTTGCGAGTCAGGTAGGTCCCGGCTGATTTGGTCATGAGTGCAGGATAGTATTGTACCTTTGTAGACATTGATTACTTGTCTTCTGAGCTCTGGATTCATTGTATCAGCTCACGCTTATGTGGGCATCCATAATCTGACGGGGACTTTGGAGTGCGACGAGTATCATTGAGAGTGGTGACAGTGGTGACAGTCACCCAACAGTGAGAGCTCGTGATGGAGTGACGTCGACACGGATGCCAAGCGTACTCGGCAAATAAATTCGCCGATGCCGGTTGTCCCTCAGTCGCTACCTCGGGCTTTGTGCTTCCTGTCGATTGTTCAAATAGGAGACTCCTGCAGGGGGACGTTGACATTGCGTCGCACTCTACCGGTTTTGTCGGCCTTGCG
The DNA here is from genome assembly GCA_000835435.1 of Phialophora macrospora. Lineage (NCBI taxonomy): Eukaryota > Fungi > Ascomycota > Eurotiomycetes > Chaetothyriales > Herpotrichiellaceae > Phialophora > Phialophora macrospora. Next base: position 2,072,078 of record KN846960.1, read on the forward strand.
AATAATCGGGAATATATTCATATCATCGTAGTCGGGACACGACATGTATGGAACCGCTTTTGAGTATGCAAACATTCGGATTCCCCTCCCATTCATTCTTGACGCCCTTCGTGTAGTAGTCCAAGAACTTCTTCAAATCGGTCGTGGTTTCTTTCTAGTCCAGGTCCCGCCATTCATGGGTTGAATGAAACCGAACTCTGTCGCAGAAAATCGTCAATTCGCCTGCTGCCAGCAGGTGCAACAACTCAAATGAGAAGGTCTTTCTGCAGCCATATACCATTGTGCCATTGCTAGCCATGAAACGCCTATCAAGGCAACGCGACCGTTGCAACAGGGCAAATTGGCGATGTGTTCAATGGTATAGTATCCGTCCCTTCCCTCGGCAGTTCCGTTCCACCTACGCAAATCAGCTCGAGTATGACGCGTCAAGTCGGAACAAAATCAGACCTATGACTGCCTCATTATGGTTGCCTTGTAAAATGGGGAGGTGTTATGGAGGTCAATACGGTACAGCCCTAGAACAGTCTGAGTGAGATATGTCGGTGCAAAAGGAACAGTTGCCCCTTTTATGCATTGAGTGCTTGGCAGAAGATATCGATCTGTGTGCGCAGCTTTGATGTCTGTTCTAGATCGGCCAATCATTTTGTGTGGTTGCAAGTCGAGAAGATTGGGTCGAATTGTCAGCATCGTGTTCGCCATTCGGATCATGGCACGAAGCGGCGCTATGGATGAACCAAAAGAGCTCGCGGCCCCTCTATGCCGAAGAGCGAAGTTCTGAACAGCAGTAGCATTCTAATATCTTCTTCCCCATCGGGCAGTGGGAGCTCTTTTCACTAAGCCATTCGGTCGGAGGAGGAGTCGAGATAAGCACCCCCCCCCCTTTGAAAAGGCTGGGTCTGAGAGAAGCGAGGCAGCCCTCAGCTTAACGGACAATGCAGTTGGCCTGTTTCCCTGGAATTTTCTGTGTTGCTTAGCTCTTCGAGTCGAGTTCCGTCACAGTGGCATGTGAGATCCCGGTGTCAGGACAAACGCTTCGATCATTTGACAGGCGTCAAAATATAGCTTTGTCAAGACGGTATCCGACCACAAAGTCGAACGTAGCATGTCAAGGTTCCGTGTTCTCCAGTCGTCTGGCCACCTTGCGTCTCCGTATTTGACACTCAATGCGCTGCTGAGCATCTCAACGAAGTAGGAGCGGTTTTCGCTCTCAAATTCGTTTACCAAACCGACAAAGCACGCCCAGATGTAGACGTCAATGCAGTTTGGAGAAGTGCTGTCGAAACAATCAAGCGTGGTGCGCTTCAAAGCATTTCGCAGCCGAGAGATGACTGATACGACAATGGTGAACAACGGGCCCGCACTGAACAGCACTGTGAGGCGGAGGAGGTTCATGGCAACGAGGACGCATTCGTCGGGCGAGTTCGACCTGCTGTGCTGTTGTTCCAGGTTGATCCTTTCGATAGTGCTTCTGTTCAGCAAACCCAGCAGTGCTTTGTATTCCGCGATGGAGAGACGTCCAACTCGTGTGGCGGTATCGTGCGAGACAAGCAAGAGTTTCAGATCTTGTGCTGCTTTCAGAGTAGCTGGTAGCAGGACCTTCCAAGACGAGGGAAGAGCGATTGCCTGCGAAAGCGTGACCAACGAAGTTGGCAGGGGTTCCGCAGGTCCAATGTCATTGAAGACGACCCCTTCACCCAGGAATTGTGCTGTAAGGAAATCCGCCCAGAGCAGCAGTTGCTTGATAGATGCTGCTTGGCCAATCGAGCCATGCCGCTCAATTTCTTTGAGGCCTCCACGCGCTGTAATCAGGGCGCAAACGCCAGCTGAATGTCGCCTCAAGGCGTCGGTTTGAGCAAACATGGTCGCACTTGCCCAAAGCAACACAGCGGCTAGGATTGCCTCGTTTGTGATCGCGGCATGGCCCTGCTCCAGAAGTTGCTTCCGCAGACATTGTAACGCCTGAGCCTCGTATGAGAGATGGGGAAAGGCAGTTGCTTGTCCCATGAGATATTGAACTGCTTTCCACGCTGCAATGACACTGAGACATAAGGACGTATCGGTCATCACTGGTATAATCATAGTCCCACCAATCTCATTGACCTGCAGGCCGACGGGTAACGGAAATGCGGTTGCTGCTCCCAGCTTGGAATGAAGTACTGTTTCCATCCACCCGAGACGGAAGCTGTTAGTCCTTTGCACCTCCAGTTCCACACACGGTGCAACGAGGGATAACTCACGGTTGTAGACGGACTGGTGCAGGTCCAGTTGGTGTCCGCCTGGCACAGGCAGGTCGTGAAAACCATCTAGACGGCCCGCTCCCAATGACGGGGGTGCCCTCGTGTAGGCATAAGATTTCGAGAAGCTTGTTTCCAGAAGCTTTGATCTCGGGCTGTCGAGGGCTTGTTTGGGCTTTTCGAAGGATCTATCTGCGGCGGTGTGGTGCTTGTGGGCGAGATACGCCTTGTGCGATCGCAGCTGACAACCGGCGCGACGACATATTTGACATCCCAGAGGGTTTGACAAGTCATCGCCCTCTTGGAGTTTACGCTGGATTTGTTTCCGAACCTGAACGGACGCAGGTTGGGGGGAATTTTCACCACGGCGACTCGAAGCCATGCACGTGCAAGAAGCTCCCGAGATCTGGCATTGTGTTTGGTTTGTGCATGGAGAGGCTGGAAACCATCTTCGGATGAAGTCGAGATTAGCAAGCGAGGCCCTTGAAACTGAGAGACAAATGAACGATGGATCAAAAACGTCTAGGTGCCGGGACCGGACAAACGAGTCTCCGTGCGTTATCTACCCGCCATGTTCGTTCCAGGTCACTGCAGACTACCTAGGTAGGATGGTTGAGCATTCCTCGAGATGAGCTCTTGCCCGTCGGCGAAACTCCATCTACGACTTCTGCCACTTTAGCAACACGCATATGTATGATCAGACGTCTCATGGCTTATTCCGGTGAGCTTGATGCGTCGATCCCTTACTTCTCGCTCGAAGGATTTGAGTCGGCTTCATAATGCGCAGCGTCACCGCCTTTCACGCCTTCCGCAGCATGATGTTCCACAATCGTATGGGTTGCGAAGTCAACCTCGATGTCGCGCTGGTAGATGGCCACCTCATCGGCATCACCAAATATGGCTGCTACCTCCTCCAATGGCAAGCCGTTCGTGTCCGGGAACCAGAACCACATCACGATTGCGCCGATAGTGCCAGGGATGATGAAGCAGAGGTAGAATTTCCATCCAATTGTGTTGAATGCAGTGGGCGCGCTGTTAGTTCCGGTCAGCACGTGGCCGGTAGCTGGCGGTCAAGAATACGACACAGCTGGCGGGTAACATACCTCTGGAGCCAAATAATATTCATCAGTGAGATCATAGCAACCCCTAGACAGACACCCTTGGCGCGCAGGTGTGTCGGGAAGAGCTCGCCCAGATATGAGAACTGGGTTCCATCCAAACACATTCCATAGAACAACTGGAAAACAAAGAACATCGCAACCGCCGCCGAGAGGGCTTCTCTGTTGTTGGAAGGCACGAAGTTGGCCACCAGTGCAGCCTCCACGATCAAGCTCGCCATACAGCCCAGAACTCCGAAAGAGATGTATTTGTTGCGTGGAAAGCGGTCAACCAATAGCATTCCCATGGCGTTAAGACCCAGGGCAAAGGTCAGCCACGCCGCCGGATAGAGCAGCTGCTTGACCTGCGAGAAGTTGAGGGACTTGTAGAGGGATGGACCATAGTTGTTGATGACTGACACCCTGAAATTAGTATGGCTCGAATAGGTAGTGTTATTGGGGAAAGGTGCGTACCTAATACACCTGAGCACTGGATGATACCAGTAATTCCGACGGCCAGAAGTGCACGCTTTCGATAGGACGGTTTCCTGATGATATGCATCCACGAGTTGCCCAATGTCCGGTCAATAGCAATCTGCTTCTGTATCTGGTAGAATTCGGCTTTGGCGGCGTCGTTGTTTGGGTCACTGGGATCGGCGTGCAGCTTCATGAGCACGGCCTCGGCCTCAGCATCGCGCCCTTGCATGACCAGCCATCTGGGCGACTCCTGTACCACACTTCAAGTTAACAATGCACATTCTAGTGCTTTCCTGGAGGGGTTAAGGTCAAACTCGAGCTCGACTCACGGGGATAAAGAGCAATCCGGCCAGCAGGCACAACGGCCAGAAGCACTGAATCGCAATAGGGGGCCTCCAGGTATTGGAGCTGCCGTTCTTCCAGAAGTAGAATCCGAAGCCAACCCATCCTTGTATGGTGTAACCAAGGACCAGCATGACGCCGTGGACGTCCACGAGCGCACCCCGCATATGAACCGGCACAATTTCATTCATGAGAATCGGTACGGCGGCGAGGATCATGAACGCCGAAGCCCCTGCCACGAACCGGAAGGCAATGAACATTCCAACGTTTACAGACCCGGCCATCTTTTGGTCACGGCGGATTAGCATCTTGTTTGGAACAGAGCCGGGGCATGTCCTCGGGACAACAGATATGGGGTGCTAAAGGCTCGAGAAAGTAACGAGAGCTCGACGGGCAGGAACATACGATGGCACCGGAAATGATCGCGAGGACGGCAGACTGTGATTATGTTAGAAACGAGATAGTAGGGGCATGACGCTCAATCGCCCTACCACAGCACACGCCCACTTGCGTCCCCATTTGTCCGCAACCGTGGGCAGTAGCATAGTTCCGATCACACCCCCGGTCTGGAACAGGCCATTCATTGTTGATATCAAATCGGTCCCATCCGAACGGGTATCGAGATCGAAGTATTCAATGAACGATGGTTGCCCTAACGAGAGTTAGCTCGAAATATGTTGTCGATGAGCCATCCACTACCGACCTAGGGTCGTTCCGATTATACTCGCTGTGTAGCCATAGGTCACAGAGCCGAATCCCAAGACAGCAAGCACCGCACAGGTATGTACGTTGAGCTTCTGTCTGCGGAGAAGGCCTTCTGATGCAGAGTTGCGACGCATTTTTTCTGGAATTAGGCAAGCAGATTGAAAATGACAGACGACAGTTTCGCCAGGGCGAGGATGTAGAAGTATTTATGAACAGGGATCCTGAGCATTAATTAAGCAATAATGTGCTGGATTGTCGGTTGGCCTCACTGTCCAATATCCGCGGCACTGGCGCGCTCGCTGTCAGGGGCGGACGAGCTAACACCCACTCGAGCAAATCGTCGAAGTTTATCACCCCAGCTTCCCCGAATCCCCGCATTTGACCACCGCTGAGCGAAGCAGAAGACTTCGGCAGGTCTGGGGTTTGAAAGGCGATTGGTGCAGCAAGTGTGCATGGCCCTCGGTAGAATCTCCCTGACTCAGGTGCTCGGGAGTCAGCAGGCGGTTCGTCGGCGGAAGAGTCAAGTCGAGTGAGTCGACACGCCTTAAAATGCTAAACCGTTCAGTCATCAGCGGAAATGCTCTTCTCGATAAACGTAGGTCCAGGAGTGAGTGCACAGGGCAGGGACTAATACCATGGTCAAACTGACCAAAGCCGGAATAGTGCTATCCGGGTCACTGGGTGCACACTTTAGAAGCTGGTGGGTTGCAAGATCGTGCATGTGGGTAAAGGAAGCTGCGCTGATATGTCCAGTTCTTCGGATCTGTCCAAAAAGGGAGGGTACATCCTGCAGGAGATCTGCACTAGGCCGAATGACAGACCAGAAGTCAATATTACAAGTTGTGCAGCAGATTTCCCGTCATCAAGCAGCAGCCGTTTTCCTTCGACCAGGGAGGTGGTATCGGAGATACGTGCGATGTGTCGTCTTGTTGTTCATACAGTCGAATGGGTTGTGCGCTTCGACTGCCGCAAAGCCTTCGAACTCTCGGGTAGGGAACAAGCTCGTAACCATGGATAATGTTGCAGCGACCACTGATGTAGACTTCTCCGACGGTGGAGTGTTGTACTTGATGCCAAGCCTGGGATACCTAACTCGGATACTCGTGTAGACGCATTCAGACCGGAGCACCTCGCTTCTTCAGTTCTGCGAGATATTGCTTCTTGACAGTAGAGTTTCCAAATTTGTAAGTCCCTTGGTCCTCCATCCACTCGGCGACTTGCTTCCAGGGCACCTTATTGGCAAATTGGCGAACGGCATCTGCATCAAGACCATTCCATGCCCCGAGAGCGATAGGATTCGAGTTCGAGAAGTGTATAACGCTCTTCAAAAGGAGTTGGATCTGCGACGAGACGGATGATCAGCATCTTCACCTCCCAATAATGTTTGTAAAGTTCACTCACATCCCGATCTCGCCACTCAGGCTTTCTGACCCGTGCCTCTTTAGGTTTGATCAGGGTGCGATATCTCCCCCTAAGGGTGGACTCTGCTTCTTCGAAACCCCCAGTTTCCTTGATCTGCTTGTATGATTTCCCATCTTGTCGCAGTCTCACCAGAAGCGCGTCTTTAGACGTATCACGCTGTGCACCCCTGGCCGCTTGCTGTCCATTGGGTGTTGTCGAAGCGCTCGTGAGGCCTGGCGTTGATGAGACTGGAGTTTCGAAATCTTCCGGGTCAGGATATTGTGGACGATAATTCATAGCGAGAGATGCGTCAGCTTCGCGATATTGCGAGGTGGGGGAGAGATAGTCCATGGCAAAGGCTGGGATATCATCTAGGAACTCAAATTGACTGCCAGTCGAGAAAGGAAGCTCGGGTAAGAATGGGTCGATCGACATTGTACTGTGGCACGTCGCTGTTTGTGCTGATGCCAATCCAAGATCGAAGTCAGAAAACCCGAGGCCCGATTCTGCCTGTACGCATGCAGACGAAGGCAAAATATCAGGTGTATCCACTGCATTTTTCGAGAAGTCGTAGCCCCAATTCTCACCAGCATCATACACTTTCTCGTCCACAAGCTTTGAAGCTGCTCGCTCTTCGTTTATCCCGGACCATGCATGAAATTTCATTTCCTGTGGGGCGTATAGCACAGGACGTACTTCGCGGGGTGTCTGAAGCATGGCGTTGAGATCCATGTCATCGAGAGAGAGTTCAGGTGCCAGCGTAGGATCGTTCAGCAACGGACTCTGAATGGTGTGGGATGGAGTTTCAGCCGTGGGCATAGTGCGTAGCCAGTCCTCGAAGCCATCATTCCGGCCTGACCAGAACATGGAAGTGCCATAGGGCTGAGCGGCACTGCGTACTTCTGTGCCCCGTGAACGGATAGAGTTCTGTGTGGTCGCTTTATCACTGATGCGCCCGGTGTTTCCAAATCTGCTTCCATCTACCGCCCATGATTTGTACAAAGGGTCATTATTGGTTGGCATTGGTAGTGTATCCTCATGAGGGTTTGGACAGGAATAGAGGTTGGCGTTGGAGTCAAGGAAGGTTGAAGGACTCAGGTTATGGCAAATCTCAGGGTGCTCCATAGATCTGTGGGCGCATGTGTGATTTTGACCACCCTGGGTGGAAACGGCATTTCTATAAGTAGTCATTAGGGGATCTGAACATTGCATTCCAGCTGCGTGACAGGCACAGGTCGTGTCAGAAGATACCGGTTCTGAAGCATGACTGTTGTAGGTAGTGAAAGCGTTCGATGTAGTCCTCGTGGACAGGTGACAGAGAAAGGGAATAGGATCATGAACGTGACGTCTCAATTTTTGATCGATGCGCGCATCCGTGCAGGTACACTGGTACTTCGGGTCCAAGAGTCCAGGTGGCATCCTTGGGGATTTGCAGACTGTGAAATGCAGGATGTGTCGAAGAAATCGAGAATGCTGCTGACTGGTGAGCGATCTGAAGTCGCTCCGGCCCATAGCTTGGGCAAGCGGGTGCGTTTTCATATCGAGTCATCAGCCGTTACAATCAGCATTCGCATCATCAACCCTGGAATGGGCTCCATCTTGTTCGCATTGCAAACAGAATTCATCCCACGGGTTCGGGAGCAAACCGGGGGCCTTCAGGATTCCAACAAGAGGGCGCATATAAGGGGGGCAAACTTATCTGAGCATCGGCAGAAAACTTTGGCCATCATTAGACTGGTCGATTGGGTTTCAATACATCGACAGATGTTGCTCCTAACCGTGCGAAACACTGCCGGACGAGGGTGTTGCACAGCTGCTCTTCAATAACGGATGGGGTTTTGCACAGGTTTCGATTAGATATGGCGTGTCGAAGCCAATCAGTCCGTTGGCACGATCTCGACAAACCGACCGGAAACAGACCAGCTTCGTCGCCACGTTCTCTTCATCCCGTGTGCATGCCGCTCCATGGCGCTGCCCAAAGTCTGCCGCCCATCAGGGGTACAGGGAAAAGAGAAACAAGATGTGTCGACCCGGAAAGGCGACTGCATTCGACACAGTCGCGATTTGGCAGTGTTCCGTCATTTTGTCTCTGCTAGTTGCCACAGTTGAGGTCGGCAAACAAGGGCTGACTATTTCCAGAACACGATTTGCCGCGATACTATTCTGGAATGCTCATTGCGTCGCAGAACTACAATTCTGAACAGCCTCTTCTGCTTCTCTGAGCCACAGCAATGACTAGGTACCGCCTTGGGCTTTGGAGTCTTCGTAGTATCCACCCATCCGTGTCCAGAACAGGTTGGTGAGGTGCCGATGGGGTCACCAGGCGGAAGATATGGGAAAATGCAAGCAAACATCGGGGGCATTGTGCTACATCATTTGCGCGCTTTGTCGGATTCGGTGAGAACCTCTGGGATAACTCGCGGGTCCGCTCTTTCTGGTAATCTTCACTGCGAGAGCTGTATGGGAGGCAAAATCAGAATGGCTTTAAACTGCCTCAGATGTGCACGCGCAGCCCCAATCTTAGGCACGGAGATCTCTGAATCGTCCCTGTTCGCTGCATTAGCGTGTGCCTGAGTTGTGGAGCTGTCATATTCGGATGGTTGCAGCGGGACGAAGGACGCTTGTCATTTGATATTCGCTGGAGGATACCAGACCAACGACCGACTTCCTCTGATATGGTTCCCGGGGCGCGGTTGACTTGCTATGGGCAGGCGGTGTGGTTACGTGAAGCAGTCCGTCACTCTCCATCGTGTCAAACTGGCCTGCAGAGATGTTACTCTTCCATAACGTGGCCGCCACACCCATATCCCCTCGGCACTGGGACTGTCAGTCATCCGAAGCGTCGGCTGGTTTCGCATCGCTTGAATTTCTAGTTACGTTTCGCGAGTGCAGAGCAAGCTCATGTTAGGGTCACACATTATTTCGGGCTAAGGAGGTAGTGAAGGAAATTGGCATGAGTACTGAGCGTTTCTGAAGCAGGTGAGAAGCATTTCATTGACAAAGCCGGGGCCAATGCTTGACTGGAGTATTGGAAGCATGGTAAGTGAATCAGAAGTGAAGTGAGAGCGAGTTCAGCTCATTCGGATTTGTAAGACCCCATCTCGCCAAGAAGGTGAGCCGAGGTTTTGCCAGTGACTCTTCACGGCAGCAACCACGCGGTCTCCCGGGTTCTCAGCGATGCCTACGATGTGAGCATCGGAGCAGTTACATGATGACAGACTTCGACACAATGCTTGGCCTCGTGCAGCCTCTGGCAAGAACAGTAGCTGAGAAGTTCACCACTGCGTTTCGTGCCAACGATATAGTCTTCTCTCCGACAAGTCTGGCGCATCTTCGTGCCAAAGGAGGAGCTCTAGTAAGTGCACAATATGATCCTCCACTTCGGATGATCGCTGACCGTGCTCAAGTTCCAATTGCGGTATTGTCCAGCCCTGAAGAAGAAGCCACAAGGAGACAATTCGGCCTCAAAAAAGGAGCCAACAGGGTCCAAGTTTGACCCTTTCGCAGCTCCAGCACCTGAGCTTCTCATTGCTCAAATCCCAGTCCCAAATGCATCTCATACACTAGTCCTGAACAAGTACCCAGTCATTCACAATCATTTCATCATCGCTACCAAGGCCAACAAGCCTCAAACTGACCTGCTGGAAGAAGACGACATTGGTCTCGCCTATGCCTGCCTGCGCGCCTGGCAGACTCGACAGGATGAGGGACGCTCTTCGCGTCTTTTTGCTTTCTTCAACTCTGGAGAGCACAGTGGGGCTAGCCAGGTGCACCGTCACTTACAGTTCCTTCCCCTTGAAGATATGGCGAGTTCTGACAACCAAGATTGGGGTCTTCTAATTGATCGCATGAACTCCCGAGCTCACCCAAAGTTGCCCCTGTTCCATGATCCCTCTTTACCGATCTTGCATTTCTCAACACCACTTGAAGAAGGAATCTCCCCGTCAGAATTGCATCGCAAATATTTGTTGCTGATGAGAGCAGCTTTGTCCGCCATCCAACGTTCCGATCAGCATGGAAATGAAGACTTGGCCGTGGAAAGGAATGGTCAGACCCTGCTCTCCTACAATCTTGCGATGACAACAGACAGGATGGCGATTTGTCCACGTTCTCAGGAAGCAACAGCCATTCCCGGAGCTGGTCCAGAAAGTTCGGTGGCAATCAACGGCACGATACTTGCGGGCACTCTCATGGTCAAGCACGAGACGGAATGGGATATCCTCCGAGAGAATCATACCCTCCTTGACGATATGCTGGCAACGATTGGTTATCCTTTAGCTTTATCGCAACAACGTGAAGCAGAGGCAACACTATGAAGATGGCTGGGTACTCCCCTACACCCTTTCCTGTCCTTTTCCGTACGACACTTCAAGTTCTCGCGAGTTGGAAAACCAGTCACAGTCTAGCGTGCCAGTCGCAAACCTGTATAACTTGGCCCTCACCTTCGGCGGCTGATCTATTATGAGGAATGCCTCCAGCTGCCTGCAAAAAGTACGCACGAAGTCAGCCTTGGGCAACGAGACACCCTCCTCCGGTATCCAAGACCAAGAGCTTTAGTGAGAGTCCAAGGAAAACCGCATTTACGAGGCGACTTATGAGGACTCTGGAATGGCAAGACAAATTCAATGCTTACGTTGAGTCGGGAACAGAGTAATCAAGGGGCGGTAGCCGGGTCAGTGACTCTTCGGTGACCACGAGAAAAGCACATTCACAACCTTCACAAGCATTCTTTTAGCCCCAATTTTAATGGCAAGAAGCAGATACGGGTTGAAGGAGCCCTGCGACGGAGCATGCTCTGACCGCATGTCCGACATGGGAGACAACGCCAAGGGCGCGAGAGTGGACTTTCCCGTTGAGCTATTCGGAAGTAAAAGCAGGGCGCTATAGGACGCGGACCCGACAACGTATAGCAACACCTGGTGAAGCAGCAAGCGTTGGCCGCAGACGAGCACCTACATTCGAACCCAACTTGGGAGGAACCAGACCGATCCAAGTAGTCCAGACCCCGAAATTCTCGCTTGTTGCGCAAGCCACCATTTAACCATGCTGCAGTTTCCGAGGGTTAGGTGTCGACTGGGAAGCTCTGGTCGAGCGGTGCAAGAGAAGAAGCGAAGGCAGAACACGAGAGGTGGGAGGGGGAGGAGAGAGGGGGTTGGTTCATGGCCATAGGGCTGCATATTGGAAACCGCTGGGTTGGCGCGGGGTTCCGACCCAATTCGTGTTGGAAAGCGACCTTCATACGGGCTCCTGGGGGTGCTCGTCAGTTGACACTAACTGGGCAAGTGCACAGCGCATCGCCAGCAGCTTTTTGTCTCGATCGGTGTGACACCCCTCGCTCTGAGATTCTCGCCTCGTCTACTTTGGGAAGATGCCCTTGCTTACCTATTAGTATTACTCTTTCGGGTTGATGTCCTGCGAGTTACTGCAATCTTGTGTGCCAGGATCTGCAGGAGCCAGGGAGCTCAGCCAGCCTCGATTGACTTTTCGGCTATCAATGGAAGGCATGTGGTTTTCCAACCTTTAAGCATATTCCGACAACCAGATCTGGAATGGCCTCGTCGGGATCCAGGCCCTTCCAATGCACGCACTCAGGCTGCGGTCCTCTTATTTCATAGTGCAAGATAGCGATACCGGCTCAAAGGGGCAAATTGAGGATTGCGATCAAAAGCGCTTTGGCCAAGTGGCAGCTCGGGTGTCTGGGAAGTTACCTTACACTTTATTTCCCTATTTCCTACGCACGTTCGACCCATGTGCATGTTAGGCACATGGCGCATGTTTGAGCTGTACTAGCGGACGATGAAATAGGCTGGTGCCACGTACCCGGCACCAATCACTTGTCCCGAGAAATCCAGTTCTGTTGGGTGCAAGGGGTCAGGTGAAGGCCGCCGAACTCGAGCGGTCTGGGGAGTTGCAGCAGTCAACGAACGTGCAATAAAGAGACACGATTTTACGGGAAGTGGTGGGGGTGTGCAACTGATTGGATCAAGCCCATGATCCCAGACCGATTCTTTAAGCGACATGCAGAGCCAGGAAATGGGCTGGCGGAACATAGCGGGCTTGCACAGATCACCGTATAGCCTCTGTATTGAGATCCCTTGTAGTTCTGGCCAGATGCGTTGGTGGAGGCATCCGCCCTTTCATCTGCACTTGGTGTGTCGCGTAAGTTTCAAGCCAGTGCGCAAATATTTCCCAACTAGACACCACAAGGTGTAATTCGGCGCTCAAGGTCTTGGGCGCTCGTCCAAATCGTGACAGTGAGAAGACGCGACAACGGTAACTTGGGCGAACCACGCGAGCTCGGGCTTTGCAGCAGTTGGGGGCTATCAACTACTGCAGCCCTACAGAGGGTGCGTTGTTGATGTTTCGTGCAGCGGCAACGCGGAATTCGTGTTCTGAGGAATGCATCCGGGGGCCATAACAGTCATTATGGGCTCGATTGGACCTCGCGGCTACGAACCAAGCACGATCCAAGGGCGAAAGGGTGATGGCTGCCGGCAATTACCACGTTTTGTGCCACATGGACTGGTCGTCTCGGACATGGGTTGACCCCAAGTCAGTAAAACAGGGGGTGAATGATGCGAAACTCCTGTGAATGCAGGGTATGAGGAGAAAGGCCTTCAAAATGCAGTGAGGTACGAGTACTTCAACGATGGGGTCCGTCCTTTTGACGAGTCGCCGACCACCTTTACGAAGCAGGAGTGTCAGTACGTTCTCGCGTACTGATTGCGGGCTAGCGGGAAAGCCTATCCTTCCGCCGTCCGGGCTCGCCGTCAGGGAGGGTGGGCTTCGTTTCAAGCGGCTCCCAACCTACAGCCCCAAGCCGTGTATAGTTCATTAGTCCCGTGATAGTGTCAAAGATTGACAGATGATCATACGGCTTGCTGCTATAGACTCGCAATGTGGGCTTCGGTTGCGAGGATCACCATGGCACCCACCGTGTCAACAAGTGAATGCGGTGCTACTCAATGATGAAGCCGCTCTCGCACCTGCTCCATCCCTCCTTCACGTGGGATTGGGAAAGGAAGTTTGGGATGAAGTACGAGTGCAGCGCGCAGAGGAAAATCTGCCTTGTGCACTTCTTCAAAGCACGGTCACCAATCACCCATTACCGCTCCGTGCTCACCACAGCGGCAACGTCTTCAATATGGAACCCGCAGACTGCATCGGTGAGCCTGTTTTGCGGCTACCGATTCACCTGTATCTTGGCCATGGAGATCAAGTCGTCATTGCCCGAAAATGTCACCATGCTACGTAGAAGTCGGTGACAGTGGATGTTGTGCATGTCATCGCACACGGGTCACAGCCATCTTGCGGTGTGTCTATTTTTCGCACTGTGGCTCAGGAAGCAGAAGAGCGAATCAAGAGCGCCGTCACCGCCACTAAATGACCCTGCGCCATCGCCCAAGAGCACGGACTGGCGACCCCGAGGGCCTCAGGCCAATGAACGAGCCGCGTGCAGTGGGGGACGCTTGGAGGCCACGTTTTGTGGCAGGGGAACAGACCGCATCTGCACGATGGCGCCAATCGCATCGGCCTTCGCCTACAGCAGCATCGTGTTACGCCTGTTCTGGGAAGGCGTTTCCACTGCTGGCCGCAGTAGCAGCAAGCGAAGCTGCTCACAAAGGGGTTTGGGTGGTTGGCTTTTTCTCTGTTCGGCGCACTCTGTTACCCTCACTGCTCAAACCGGCAGCCCAAACAGCACCCTTTCGCTCCCGCCCCACTCGAATGAAGTGCCAGTCCCCAGGCACGAGCCTGTCTTTCCAGAACCCACTCTTCCAGATCCAGCATCTCGAGCCTAATCCCGGCCAGTTTGACATTTCCGGTGCACTGGTGCCGTGAGGAGGATATGACGATACTCCGCTTGTGACTCGTCAACCACAATGTGACTGCGGCAGGACGGACGCTCGTTTGCTCATTTCTGGGGAATTGGTCGCCAGGCAGCGAACTCTACTCCAAACGACTGCTACCAAGGACAGGGTCCTCGTAGTGTGCTCCGATCTAATGCTACAACGGACATGAGGAACATGAATGGCGACTTGGAAAGAGAGTAAATCAGGTGCAAGTACTTTTGCGCTCACTCGACCGTCATTGTACGAAGTGGAGGGAGACCGGAAAAACATGCGTCCCGGGGTTGCTGCTGTCTTCCCGTTGTGGGCTTTGCTCCCAACAGCGCGCTCGCCCTGACACGCGCCCACTTCTGCAATGTGGCCGTTGCGGGCAGTTATGGTATCCTTAATCCAAGACAGTGTTCCGGTGCGCCTTGGACGTATATTGGCTCGAGAGCAGGGTGGGTTGTTGACCACGAGTCGAGGACACTCGTGCAGTGTGTTTGCTCAGGCTTAGGCCACCTAGAAGGTATTGTGTAATACACCAAGCCTCGTAATGGCTAATGCAAGTGCTAGCAAGCTAGTCCTCGGACGACGCGGTGAGGCACTGCTCTCTTTCTGAAGTTTTAGTCTTCCAGGGGTTGTCCCCTCACACCCTGGTCCTGGTCGGAGCCCATAGGGCTAACCATCCAGTTTGTGGGAGCGCTTGGGCTCATCCATGATCTTTGGGACTTTGGTCAGTCTGATTTCGGCAAGACCCTTTGCTTCATCGAAGACTATATCTCACGGCGATTTCGCCCCCCATCTTCAGCCTGGGCCTCACTTCGCAGAACTCTTCTTGACGCTCCCTCTCATAACACCGCGCTGCTGCCTTCGATTGTCCGACACACCTCGCCATATCAGCTTGCCTGAGACAGACCGCGGCGATACTAACGCACCGGCACACCGATACCTGCTTCCCACAGCCTCTCGTCGCTACTTCCAGCAGTTGGTCAACACTGCCGAGCAAGCCTGACAACATCTCGTGTTGACCACCCACCGGCGCAAAGCATCTAGGCCTTGGAGTCCGTGTTCTCGGTGTTTATCGATATCGCTTCCGGAGCCTCAGAGACCTAGAACACCCCCATCTACGCGCCACCCGACGCCTTCCTTGGCCCCGCGCGAATCCTCTGAAGACACGCTGTTGGCCCATAAGCCTGACCCTACCCCCGAGAGCCTGCATCCGCGAGATACTATTTCTCAAAGGACGTCCACCACTCAACCACATCCTTTCACCTCATGCAGTCCCAGTAAGCTGAGTGCTGTCCCATAACAATGCTCGCGCTCGAGCACAACCGCCGCCAGCATTTCGACCAACTATACGACCTCGAGCAAAGCATCCAAGCACCCTTCCCCGGCCTCACCATGGACATGTACGATTCTGCTGAAGCCTTGAACAACTTTCACCCTCTCCCATACTCCTTCTTTGAGAACCCGTCCATGTTCGCGACGGCTCCGATGCACTCTATCAAACATGAGATGCACCAGTTCCATGACCTCCCGCCAGCTCTAATCTCCTCTGGCTCGGCCGCGTCGATCCCCAGCGCGTCGTCTTCCACTGTGGGTTCACCATACTCGGGCCCTGCGCATATGATCCCAAGTCAGGACGGATACGACCACTCAGCAGCTTCCTATGGCCTGGGCGTCATGCCAGCAATCGTCAACCATGAAACCTTTTCACAGGACGTTCTGGGAACTGCGATGGAAGCCGAACTGACACTGGCAAGCCACGAAAAGCTTCCAGACAGTTTTGTGGGTGAGTGTGCCGATCTTTCCTCTTCTCAAACTCCGCCGACGACGGTTGCGCTGCCCAAAGCCCGACCCGTGCAGCCGCTTTCATCATCGTCACATGCCCAGTGTTTACCTTTTACCGCATCACCTCAGTCGTTGTCTATCAATACCTTCTTCGATCAGCGAGCCCCCACTGTACCTTCAATTGCTTCCAGTTCGGTCTTCTCGACTGCCACCCACTCCCCTGCTACCGACCAAACCCGAGCAACGCCTATCTTCAAATCCCCAACGACGCCTGCTTCAGCATGTTCGAGACGGTCTTCTGTTGTCTCCCCTGTGAATGCGAGAAGCTTCCCATCCGCACCGCGCTCACAAACAAGCTACGCCCCTCATGCCCATATGTTGCCTCATCATATTGCAAACTTCGCACCACACCAACACCGTGCCGACCATTTCCAGTCTCATTTCTTTGCTCAGAGCAGCGGTAATTTCCTTCCACCGCTTGAATCATCCTGTTCGTCTCTTCCGCCCGTCTTTCTTTGCCCTATGAACTCTCTCCTTGACTATTTCCTTTGTCCGTGCATGCTCTTATCTACCGATCGCTCCTTGATTCCGACTGGGAAACGTCCACTAACAACTGTCGTGCACAGATCCCTCCTTGATCCATGCGCCCAGACCTTACGGCGAAAACGCTTTTTCGGAGCAGGGTATTTTCGCACCCAGCTTGCACTCGTACACTTCACCTTCAGCATCGCCAGCACCATCCCCTCAACCATACGGCGTCTATCCTACGACACAATTCTCCGACCCCATAACAAACGCAAACTACTACCAACAACAACAACAGATTATGAGCCGAAGACCGTCCTTGGCATCTTACGCGTCTGGCGTGTCGCACCCCAGCCCATCCTCGCATGTAGACGAGGAAAGTTCCGAGAAGGGCAGGTGTCCTCACCCCGACTGTGGAAAGGTATTCAAGGATCTGAAGGCCCACATGTTGACTCACCAAGCCGAACGACCTGAGAAATGCCCAATTCTTACCTGTGAATACAACCTGAAGGGCTTCGCGCGAAAATACGACAAGAACCGACATACACTGACCCACTATAAGGGCACCATGGTCTGCGGCTTCTGCCCTGGATCGGGCTCCCCAGCGGAGAAGAGCTTCAACCGAGCAGATGTCTTCAAGCGACACCTGACTTCGGTGCACGGTGTGGAGCAGACTCCTCCTAACAGCCGAAAGCGAAGTCCATCCGCCAATAACCGAAAACTCTCCAGCTACTGCCAAGACGCGACGGGCAAATGCTCTACCTGCTCAGCCACCTTTAACAATGCTCAAGACTTCTATGAGCACTTGGACGATTGTGTGCTGCGTGTCGTCCAGCAAGAGGAGCCTTCCGAGGCAGTCAATGTCCAGCATCTTTCTCACATCGACAACGACCAAGACGTCCAAGAAACCCTCGACCGTCACATGATCAAGACGGAGGATGCTTCCACCAGCTTCGATGACGATGACGAGGACGAGGATGAAGAAGACGACGAGGACGATGAGGACGAAGATCCGTCATTCAACAGCCGGTCCGGCAAAGGGGCTCTGAAATCCAACAAGCACCCCGCCTCTGCGCGAGCCATCATCGGTGGTGGTATCTCCAAACCCGGCAAGGCCTCGAAGAAAGGCATGACCTGGTCGAAAGGTGGCGTCGCTCTTGTCGGCAAAGGCCGCAAGAAGAGAAAGCACTATCCCCCTTCATGGGGCATGGCGGCGGAGAAAATGCGGATGAAGAAGCGCGTGCTCTGCGTGTATGATGGCGATCGCCGTCTGTGGAAAGATGACATGATGCTCCACAACGAATTCGAAGTCCGAATGACCCTGCCAGATGGCAAGAACTATGTCACCGACCTCGATGTGGAGACTCTCAAGCGAGCGGAGGCCTTTCACAATGCCACCGACGAAGAGAGAGGACATTGGATGCCGACAACCGAGGATGAAGGCCACACCTTTGACCTCAACGCTCTTATGGCATGATCCGCCTCCCTTGTCAAGTTTATATGTGTTTTAGTGGTGCGTTTTAGCGATTTGGATATGACTTTGAAGTCCTCGAGTTCAAGAGAGCTCCTTCTGTCTTTATCATCTAATGTGTTTGATGATGACCATTGTCCATGTGAACACACCGCGGTGTCGATGGGACTTCAAAACTCGGAGACGACTGAATGATTTGGGAACCACCTATGAATATGGAATTTGCCTGGATATGGGCGGAATCGGTCTTCGGAGCCCCAAGAGATACCCGTTGATCTCCCCAATGGAGGAAAAAGCTTGTGTACGATAAATATCTTGTAGGGCAACACCCGCGCTGAGCGCAGATGGAATCAAATGCAGACATTCGATCATGATTGAACTGAGTTTCCGCTCCAAAACATGCGATTTGGTAGCTCTGCTACGTTGGTGGGCTCTCTGGGCTGTCTCCAGGTAAGCCTGGGGTTGCCCGCTCGCTGCCTCAGGCCATAACTTTAGTTAAGAGCTCCGCGCCAAGCTTTCCGTCACCGGCACGCGGCAGACAAGAGCGCGACGACCTCACTGCCTGGTCAGAGTGACCTCACCACTGATCGTCGCTCTCTTCATCCATCATCATATTCAGCATCCCACCGACTGCAGCATCCTCTAGCGTTGGCTCCAACACCAGGCCCCAGGCAATTATTGTATACTGCTGCTAACGAGGGTGTCTGCGGCGAGGGCCGCCTCAGCTTTCCATCGAGTATGGCGAACGAGGTCCCTTTGGCGGAGCAGTACAACTACGGCATCGTGGTTAATGAGGCTCCAAAGTTCGACCTAGCCGCCTACATCTCAAATTACAAAGGCTCGTCAGATTCTTCATTGAGTCCTTTGACTTGTGCTGACTTTCCACTTAGGTCGTACCGTCTTCCGCCGCCTCCACCTTATCGCATCATGCTCAACCGTCCTGGCCGAGGAGGCTGCTCGACTAGCTCTCATTGAGGCGAAGAAAGGCAACGATGTCCGAAATTATCAAGAAGCCGTCGCACTGCTGAAGCGGGTGTCAACAGGCAAGAACCTGGGCAATCTGCTTGACCCAGCATGGGCTGCTCAGCAAGAGAAGAAAAACAACGCAGAGACGGCCAGGTTGGAAAATGAACTGAAAGGTTACAAGAATAATTTAATCAAGGAGAGCATTCGAGTAGGTCCGGACACTGGCAGTGGGCCACGGGGTACGTGCTAAGACTATGAACAGATGGGGAATGAAGACCTGGGCACACACTACTACACCATTGGAGATCTCAACAACGCTGTCAAGGCCTACTCCCGCATGCGAGACTACTGCACAACTGCTGCTCACATTGCGTCGACCGCATTCCGAATCATTGCCGTCGCAATCGAGCAGAGAAACTGGCTGGCAGTCCAGTCTCAGGTACACAAAATCCGGAATATTCAGCTAAAGTCCGAGGAATTTGCCAGGAACCAACCCAAGATACAAGCGGCAATGGGCCTCCAGCAGATGTCGACTTTGGACTACTATGAGGCTGCCATCAGCTTCGTCCACACTGACCCCAGCCTGGGAGACACGTACAAGGACGTACTCACGAGCAATGACATTGCTGTATATGGCGGGCTTTGCGCGTTGGCATCCATGTCCCGTGCTGAGCTCCAGAGCAAAGTTCTGGAGAATAGTAATTTCCGCAATTTCCTCGAGCTGGAACCTCACATTCGTCGAGCCATTACCTTCTTCTGTGGAAGTAAGTACAGTCAGTGTCTGGACATTCTTGAGTCGTACCGGGCGGACTATCTGCTTGACATTTACTTGCAGCCTCTGGTTGAAGATATTTACAAGCGGGTTCGGACAAAGAGCATCGTACAATACTTTCAACCCTTCAGCAAGGTTACACTAGCAAGCATGGAGAAAATGTTCGGCACCCGTGCGACCTCGAACGGAGCAACCGACGGAACTGAGGCGAGACAGAGTTTCCTTGATGAGATCATTGCCCTGATCGAGGGCGGCAGACTTGATGCGCGAATCGACATGGAAAACGGCGTGCTCGAAGCCGTCCAACACGATGAACGAGCTGAGGCCCAGCAATCTGCCCTTGACATGGTTGAGGCTTTCGTCCGCGAGGCTCGAATGAAATTGATCAGACTTCAAGTCATCAACGCCGGTTTGGAGGTCAAGCCACCGTCAAAGAAGAAAGGATGGGCCACGGAGAGTGAGGCGTGGGACGATAGTGATGTCCTTACTGCAGAACATCCGGCTCAATCAGCTGCCCCTGGTCATGGCGGTAGGGACATCATGGGGTCAATGCTGGCTACGCGCAAGGGCGGATAGGATCCCTCGCACAAGCGGCAGAGGCTCTAACGATGAGACGGACACGGATTGACACGCAACGTGGCGCCGGCAGCAACGCAAATGCCGAGGAGCCTTGACATCCATGAGATCCTTCAGCATCACAAAGAGCTTGATATCCGGGTGGGCTCGACCAGGCCAAACCACGACAAGGCACAGACCCATTCTACCGGAGGTACACCGATCAGGGCGACGGATGACTCAATGAGCCCCTTCCTGGAGGCTCCATTGCTTGCCGTGTCGATGGAAGGCCTGATGACAATACATCGTGGCATGCGGTGACAGTACCGAAATACGACATGTATCAATGATACACGATACACCATTCCAGATGACTTGTTGCATTAGTGCAAGGGCCGATATCACCATCTGGAGTGTCGATCAAAAGTCCGAAAGCTAAGCAATTGAACGTGATTGTGGAGACATGCGTCAAGTCGTTGTGGTGTTCGCCGTGACGCGTGAATCATCAGCGTTGCAGGATTCATCCTGATCCTTCCACCCGTACTAAGCCCTGGCTCCCCACCCGTTGCATCCCATTTCCTGGTCGGGAGCCCGAATACGGTGCGTACCAATTTTCTGCGAGGGCTTAGTCAACATGTGCGCCGCAAAGGCCAGACACTAGCATGCGAGCCACAGGGGGCCCAATACGAGATGACTCGCATACGGACTGACGTCGGACTGGATCTACCGAAGCAGAGCCAGCCATGGCTGGTAATCGTAAGCAGGGCACCGATCAAGAAGCCCCCGAGAGATGTTCTCGTAAGCGTGTTGTCCGTGCCTACCTGTGACTGACCCCCTGCGACTGACTCGGTTGTACTAGTCGCGCTCGCATATGATAGGTGCCTCCTGAATTCTGACCAGAGCAGCCAGGGCAAATAGCGGCATGGATGATCGACAGGCCCCCTCTTGGCCGCACGTCTTATTGTCCTCGCACTGAGTGCACTCACCGCGTGGACCACAAGGAGGTGGACACGGGTCCATCGAACCGCAAACAGGCTTCCAACTGTGCGTTGCACTGTCTAGCACGCAAAACTATGGCCTCTTTGGGATATTCGAACCTTTCAAGCGAGGGTGCGGCTATGCCTCCCAATAGGCGGGCAGCGACAATGGCTCGCCTGGTGGACGGTGCAACGTCGGGTGGCGACAGTCCCCATGGCACATGATGCGAAATATCGACATCGCCTCGGTGAGCGGGGGAATTGAGACCGTGTTCAGGACCGAGCCACATGCCACATGGGACTTCGCCAGTACAGGGGACCGGGGACCGAGAACAGGGGACATGGGCACAAAGGTACTGGACTGGGTATTAGGATCGTGATTAGTAGTGCTCTGCCAGGGTATCTGGACACGGCACGTAGGGCTTAGTGCATGGTCTGTGGTGGGTACCGACTGTTTTGTGGGAGGAGCAATAGGATGAGACAGGTGCTTCTGGTAGGGGAGGGTGCAGAGGCGCGGGGGTTCGAGGACGGTGACTATGCCGAAGTAAGCACTACGACTCGAGTCAGCGGGACCAGTTACGGTGACTCCTCCTACTGGATCCTGTATCTGGGAGCCTCTCAAACACTTTCCAAACGGGGATACCGGAATCGACCCAAGGGCCAGGCGAGTCGACCAGCTGCACGAGTACGGAAGTAACAATGCGCCCGCACAGTTTACAAAGGACCGCGTAATGTGTTGCGACATGATCATTGGCTCCCAAACGGAGGCAGTGATACAAATTGTTGGTACTCGTCCAGTAAGTATAATACGTGAGGGAAGCGAGGAGTGTCGCCGTCGCCATCCACCGGCATATCGACAGGGAGCTCTCCAAGTCGTGGGTGTGTCCGACACGTTCAGATATTGTTCCCTTTCCTGTGTCCTTCCTCGACACAAATGGAAGTCTAGTTAAGATGAACCGACCCTCTCTTCATTGCGCCCGGCAGTCCTCTCTCACCGACGTATCTCTCGTCCGCATCCTCTGCATGTCTTAGGACCTAATATTCTCATCCTCGCACGTCGGAGTGTGGCTCTGGGTGCATTCGCGCTGGACTGCGGCGGGCTGACCTTCCACCGACTTCAGCCTGGAAGTATCGGGCTCGCGACCTCGAAGGTCCGATGAAGATCATGCTCGCCCTCCGCCTTTCTACGAGACCGAGATCATCTAGCGAGAATGGAAAAGTCTCCGATGTCAATCGTCTTCCAAAGGCTCTTCGGAAGCAGAGTTCATCCGATGATGCGGAGATAGTCTCCCCTCCGCTCCGTCTCGACAAGAAACTGCTGGAGGACATATATTCTCGAGCTTCTAGGAGGTTGGCGCGTCGAAGGTATTTGATAATACGCACCTAGCTGAACATCTCCCGTGGCAGGCTCAAAGTGGTGAGGATTTATGCGATCAGATTCCTCTCTAGCTCCTTGATACTGCAACTAGTTGCGGCTCGGACACGACAATTGTCACAATCATCACAACACGATGACGACCGAGCCTCCTCCATCATCCATTCTCCTGCGAGGTGGGACTGTCCTCGCCCATGACAAGAATGACCACGTTATCGTGCTCCGTGACACAGATATCCTCGTCCGCAATGACATCATCGAAAATATCGGGACAGGTATTGTCCCTCCCAGCAAGTCCACGGAAGTCATTGACTGCAGAGGGAAAATCATCTCTCCAGGCTTTGTGGATACTCACCATCACCTCTGGCAGACGCAGTTGAAAGGCCGGCACGCGGAGCAGGGGCTCGTCGCATACATGTATTCTGGTAGGGTGACTCCTCCATCCCTCCGTTGTTCCGTGAGCAAGGGCCTGATGCATGGCGACTCCAGGTAATATGATGTCCTATGCCTACGAACCAAGAGACATGTACTGGGGTCAGTTGTCGGGTTGCCTGGAGGCTATTCATTCAGGGACAACCACCGTCCTGGACCATGCGCATTGCGTGTATACACCTGATCATGGTGCGTCCCGGCCTCACCCATCTCTGCATGTTAAGAGGGAGTTTAATGACCACGCCCTGCAGCTACCTCTGCACTGCAGGCGACTCTCGACTCGGGCGTCCGCGCCATTTTCGGGTACACCGTCGCCACACGCATGGCACAGTGGGACCAATCTCAATGTGTCCCTGAGCAGGACCTCGTGCCCGAGTGGGCGGTCCAGCAACTCGGCGATCTGCTCGAGAAACACAACCGCCCCGCATCGCTCGTGGAAATCGGCATGGGTTTCGATCTCTGGTTCCTCCCCAAGGACATGGTCCTGGGCATCTTCCAAACACTGCGGCAGAAGGGACTAAGACTTGTAACGAGCCACGTCGGACGAAACGCGTTCATGGGTGTGATTGTTTATTAGCACATCCTCCTGCCTTGTTCTGTGGCTGACTTGACCTGCTCCAGGTCTCCATTCACGCGTTCAGCTATTCCAGTCCTACAATCTCCTGCGGAGCCCCTACCCGCCCTCAGACTCTTCTCCAAGCGTGCCGTATTTGCTTCTCTCACACTGCAATGGCATCTCGCACGATGACCTATCCATCCTCGCCGCGACCGGTACTCCGATTTCAAGCACGCCCGGGACAGAATCTCAGATGGGCATGGGCTTCCCCGTCGGCCTCGACCCAGCCCTGAAGGCAAAAGAGACTGCGAATGTTTCACTTGGCGTGGACTGCCACACGAACGACCCATCTTCCGTTCTCCTGCAGGCGCGAATGCTGCTACAACTGACGCGACTGGAAAGAAACGCAAAGATGGTCGCCCAAGGAAATTATCCCTCCAAGGACGTCACCGGCACATCGGAAGAAGCGTTCAACCTTGCGACCATACGCGGGGCCAGGTGTCTCGGCCTCGCAGACGCCATAGGAAGCATCGAGGTGGGCAAGAAAGCCGACCTGGTGGTCTTCGATGCAGCAGGGAGTGTAGGCATGTTGAGCGCAGCCGAGTACGATCCCGTGGTGGCGATTGTGCGATTCAGCGAAGCCGCCGATATCGAGCACGTCATTGTGAACGGCGCGTGGAGGAAGAAGGCGGGCAAGCTCGTCGCCACGGATGTCACTCTGGACAACATGGGGCGCATGGAGTGGCGCGAGACGGCGGAACAGGTGCGCCGCAGCCAACGCGAGATCCAGCACCGGATCGACGGGCTCTGCCTCGAAAAGGCGCGCAAGACACTGTTGGGCATGTATCATACTGACATTAGTCGACTGGTTGACGCCGAGTAGGAGTTGCAGCAGAGTGCGAGAGAAACAAAAGGTCTGTGACACGCCCCAGCAGCGGTCGGGAAATGTAGCTCTCTTCACCGAGGGATGTATGGCCAACTGTGTAACCTTAGTGTATGAAACTTCACTCCTTCAACTGTACCTCGTATCCCAAGCTGCAATAATATCCATTCCTTGCCATCTACAACTTGCTCTTTGCTTGTTCCTGCCGCAGGGCCACGCTGTCGACCCTCCTGCCTTCGTCATCCTGTTCCGCCACTTCCAAGACCGGGAATTCAGCCGGCATGATGCGCCGCGGCGTCGCACCAGGGACGACGCTGTACTTTGAGAAATCCGTCACCCCCTTCTTGCGAAGGAAGTCCTCGTCCGTGTCGAGCAGACCGTTGACCTCTTCGGCCGGGGACCGGAGCATGGCGAGGATGGCATCGCTGTAGATTGTCTATCGCAAGCCGCATCACGTCGCATTTGGTTAGTACTTATCAGGTACATTGAACGAGGATCAGAGTAACAAAGCTCAGCCGGCTGGGCTGGGCTGGGCTGAGAAGAAAGCGCACAACTTGAACTCACAGGGTGTCTCAGATCCTTGACCAGGTGCGGTTCCCGTCTGGTCGAGTCTTGCGTTGCGGCCGATTCGATGGACTTTGGAAGATATCCGAAGGGTCAGCATGCTACGCCTCTTTACAAATCCAAGATAGTCCGACGGGTTATCCTCACTCACCGCCGCAGGCCAAATACTCGTAATGGCCATGCCCTTCCTCCCCTGCCGCACAAAATCCATGGCCAGCCCCTTGGTCAGGACACTCATGCCGACCTTGCCGATGGCGTAGGCCGTCTTGCCGCGGAAGAACCGCGAGTAGATCGGCGGCGACACGACGATCATGCGCCCCTTCCACCCTTGCTTGCCGAAGTGCGGCAGCGCGGCCAACACGGTGGCGTACAGCCCCTGCGGATTGACCTGCTGGAGGAGCAGGAATCGTTTGACCGGTGTGGTCTCCACGGCCGACCACCAGATGGCGCCGGAGTTGTAGATCAGCACGTCCAGACGGCCGAGCCGGCCCACGACCTCGTCGACCAGGGCCTTGACGTTATCGACGTCCCGCACGTCGACGGGGAGAGCGAGCGCCGAGCCGCCGGCCTCGCTGATCTCGCGCGCCACGGTGTTGATTGTGGATGCCGACGAGTTGGGGTCCGGCGGGAACGAGGATGCCGGGATGGAAGACGCATCGGATGTTGTTTTGGCGGCGACGACGACTGGGAGAGAGTTGTACGTTAGCTGGGGGCAGACAAGGCAGGCAGGTACTTGGTAGGTCTGTTCAATGTGTGTCCACGCTACATTATCTTTGCCACATGAAAAGAAAAGGGCAAAAATAAAAAGTGCTAAGACAAAGTCGTGTGAAATAACTCGGCATGGTGGTCCTCACTCACCATAGTATCCTTCCTTCGCGAGGTCAATGGCCACTTGACGACCGATCCCACGACTCGCCCCAATGATCAGGCACACTTGTTTGTTTGACGCGGCCATCGTGCGTTGTCAGAGGAGATCTTTTCGTTCGATAACCACCATGTAGTTCGTATCCCTGACGTTGAGTTCCGCCAACCAAGCTTGTCAGCGATCTCGAACGCGGTGAGTGAAAGGTACTCTTTCAACGGGGTAGGGGGAGGGAACTCAAAGCCGCGTCACCGACACGATAAATCTGGCATGTGGGTGTTCTTAAACGTTATGAGATAACTCCAAAAATAATGGCCACGCGAAGAGGTCTTAAGGAGCGCGAGCACGAGCACGCCATGCATGCATGCGCGATGTATGTCGTCGGCCTGTGCTGGATGGAAGATCACTAATACTTAGTTAGTTAGTACTGGACAGAAGACATAGGACGCCATCGGTGTACCCCGGATTCAGTAGTAGTTGTCACCACAATGCTTACTGTTGAAGTGCCTCGGTTGTTGATTACAATTTCTCCAGAGTTGTGGCAGGCTGTTGGGGAACTTGGCAGGGGTACATTCGAGGTAAGATGCTCAGTGCTGAAAACGAGGCTGAGGCTCTGCCGCGGGTTGTTTTGACCTTCTTCCCTTATGGCCAGCTCGAACATGAGTGGCCGAGCCACGCTTTTCGAGAACCGACAAATGTCCCCGGTAGGTCCTCGCTGCAGATATGTATGGATCGGACGGATCAACCAGGTGCTAAGTCTCTTGCTAAATCTTAACGCACGCTGGGCGCTCGCTCACTGCAAGGAAGATGATTACCATGTAGTCCATACTGTGGTGCACGGTGATTTGCACCCCAGCCAGACCTCAAATTCTAAACTCCAGGCAGACGCCAGCAACATGGGTGTCCAACGATGTGGCTGCGTCAGGAAAGTCTGCTCCCACCAGGTCCTCAGACAGGCGGGGAGTCTAGCACTACAGGCAAAGCCTTCTCGCCGTGGGCAATATATATAACGCAGCGGGTGCAGAGATTTCGAGGTAAAGGGACTCATTGTCTCATCGAACAAGACCGGCGATTGATACACCTCGAATCAACGACAGTGGTTGGTTGAAACGATACACTCCAGACCAAGGGACACTTAACTGAAGCACTCACTCACTGTCGACTGATACCAGTTGGTACTTTACCACGATGGGCTCCGTCGTCACATTCGACCTGGCGAGAAGACAAATCAATCCTTCCACTCCTGTTCGGCCTCCTCGTCGGCGAGCGGCCACCGTCTCAAATAGCCAAGTCGGCCTGATGAGCCGACTTACCCGGACACGCGCCTCGCATATTGTGTGCTTCTTCCTGGTGCAGGGAACGTACGTCGTCTCCATGGAAGTGAGAATAGACGGCCCGTCCGCGCGGTACTTCATCCACCTGCCGCGGTGCTCATTCACGGCCAGGTTGCGGTGGCGGATGACCTCGATGAGGCCGGAGATCATGCAGTTCAGGCCATCGAACATGTCTTTCGACGAGGAGACCCTCGTCTATCTGGGTGGTGTCGCGTACACGAGGCCGTGCTCGGACTGGTTGTTCGATGTGTCGAGGTCGAGGGTCTACGTCGTGGGGAGGGAAGGGTTGCGCCGATGTGACGGGGGGGAGGAGCCGCCACGAGAGCGATGCGAAGAGAGGGACGGGATTCTGGTATAATTTGCATAAGTTGGCTATTGCTTCCGAGGCCTTGAGAAATCATGTATGTAAAGTAGTGGTGGAACTGCGCACATTGGTACTGTTGCTAAGGGTCGGGAATGTAACCATGTGAAAGAATTACCAAGCCAGCATACGCTACGTACATACAGTAGTTTAACTACCTAGGTACCTTACTAAGTAGTAGTACGTACGTCGTGAGTGCGGTACATACCTAACCTAGGTAAGACACAGGTAATATATTGGTAAATAAAGTAAATACTATTACCTCCACCATCAAGATAATAAGGTACTAATCAGGACTTTGACTGGACTTGGCATTAAGCTAGACCTAGGTCGGACAAATTCGTGCTACTTTTGAAGTTCAGTATGAGGTACTAAGTACAGTACTATAGTATCAGATACTTCTCAGATACTCCTCAGACATTTCTCAGATGTGTAAAGTATCCACTAAAATACCTCTCAGAGAGGTAACATGGTCCTGAAATGGATGAAGTTTTCTAAGATGTATTGGACACTTGTCCTAGAGGCACGTTCAGGGCAAAGTCAGAAGGCGCAAAAACAATATTGGACTTGTGCATTTTCTGGATTCACAATCGGGCGAAACGAAAACTGTTCCTCTTCAGACAACAACCAACAGACTCATGCTGAGTGAGTACTATGTAGCTAAGTACGGCAGCGATCGAGAAGACCAACGTTGACCTTTGACCTTCAAGGCTTGAGAGCGATACCCTCACCCATTTCCGTCTCCTGCTTCAGACCCTTCTCAACCGCCTCGGCAAAATCTTTCAAAAAGAGCCACCTTGCTTTTTCATTCAGACGCTTCGCCTTCCAATCATTCAGAGTCCCGCGTGGGAAGAAATCAATCTCGGCTTCCTTGTGGAGAAGAAACGTGTCGTGGGCAATGATCACAAAAACATTTTCCGCGGCGTCGAACTCCTCGAGGTACTTGATCGTTAGGTTGGCACGGTCGGTGTCATGGGAAAAGTTCTTGGTGAGAGTGTAGACTTCCTGGTCGGGTCTTTTGTGGTGGAAGACTTCGCAGAAAGCGGCACCGCTGCCGGGGCAAAAGCTTCGCGACCTGATCGTGGTCACTGAACTCGTCATATCCAGATCGATCTTCTTGGGAAGAGGCAAATACTCGGTTGGCCGATACTCTCCGCCGTGGTGACAGGCATCGCCTCCCATGAAAATGAAGCTGTCGGGCGTCACACGCGCGAGGCCGCAAAGATGGCCGATCGCATGGCCCGGCGCGTCGACAAGATAGAAGGAGCCATCGCCAAAATAGTCCATGGCTTTGAACCGGCCCACGGTCAAGTCGCTGGGGGACGTGGAGAAGTCAATTTCGACCAGGTCCCGTCCCTTCCAGTCCGTTTCGAGCAGCTGGCTGTTGGGATTTACCGGGAACCCGGGTGTGAGAGCATCTCGAAATCCCGGACCGACGATCAATTTGGTCGACGAAGGAAACGTGCTCGGGTCGCCGGTATGGTCATAATGCCAATGGCTCCAGATAATTGCCTCGATGCTTGTAAGATCGACGCCAGCTCCTTTCTCGGTGAGGATCTCAGCAACGTTCTTCTCGACCGTCAGGCCCCACTTGTGACCTTTGATGGTGTTGACAATGCTGGGCGCCAGGTTCTCCCAATCCTTCCGCGTGCCGAGGTCAAACAAAACCTTCCGGCCCAGGGGCCCATGCTCGATGAGAAAGCAGTACGATGGGCACGAGAGCTTCTCATGGCCGGGGATGGCAGGGCCGAAGAACGATCCTAGCGGCGCCTCGATCCAGGACGTGCTGTCAATTATCTTGACCGAAACAGTCGAGCTCGACGGCGGGATGTTGAGGGCGGGAGCTGCCTTGGGCGGTACCATATAAATACTAGCATCCTCGTTCTCATGTGTGGAAGGCATCTTCGGACCTGGCAATGACGGCGTTCAATTCCGTGGCAGTGCTTCAGTCTTGGTGAACAGGCTCGAGATTCAAGGACGGCCTAATGATACAGAGTATAACTATAAGTACTTACTGACCACTGGTGAAATGGCTTGTTCCAGCGTTATAACTATGTGCATTCGGGCACTGTGGCCGGTCCGTCACTTCGGCGAACTCCACGGCGGCGTCGTCTCCCGCGGGTCATTTCCCCACTGAAGCCATTTAGTTGACCATTTCCCCCGTTAGTTTAGACGACAAGCAAGGAGAGTGGCGGGTCGAGAACTGGAAGTTAGTGAAGGGCTAGCGAGCATATCAGAGGCCTGCGTAGCTGCCCGAGAACGGCTTACGTGCCGACGACTGTGCGAGAGCATTGCCCAACATCAAACAGCAGACAAATACTGTTTACGAGGACAATTGTCCATGCGTGACTAAATGCCCGGGGCTTTAAAGACACGGCGGGCCCGCTGTCCGAAGTGTGTCAAGCATGAAAGCATCCCCTCTGTTTCGTAGAAATTGATACACCTATTGGGCTTGTCCCGCGAGGAGCGGTTTGAGCCTCGTGATCATTCCGTCAAGATTGTTTGACAATACATTACAAGTTGCTGGGATGAGGGTTAGTCGATATGATCTGTCAGGGGATGGGGATTGATGGTATCAACCGTGGAGCACACATACCAGGCCAGACCCATCGCTCCCTGATCATGTCCCTGTAGATCATGATGGGCAGCAGCTCTCTCTGAATGGGTTTTTCATACTTGTATTCGCTTTCCGCGACGATCTCGTCCATCATGGTGGTGATGACGCGTTCTTCCGGACCCGGAATCTCCGAGAGGTGCCAACCAAGAAGGTACCAGCACATCAATAGACCTGCGGTCACGTCAATACATTATACCTCGCACGACGCAGGGTGTACGAGACCTACTGCCTTCGTAAGCCGCCAGTGGAGCATAGCACGGATAGTTCAAACACGACGTCTTCAACAAATATCCCAGCCCCAGGCGAACGCGGACCAGCAGACACCTACAGGCCCGGACGATCGCTTTCATCAGATCGGGGGGGTTGTCCAGACGATAGAGTTTGCCGATCCGACTTCGAGAGACCTGGTCGACTGGCAGGAGGGCGAGCGCCTTCATTTCGTTCAGCTGCACATTCGCGTAGAGGCGATAGTACGCCGAGTTGAGGACGACCAGTGCGTCGGCCATCAAGGGGCCCTGAAGCGCATCCGGCACAGTGGTGGCATGTGGGTGTGTCCGCCACGCCTCTTCCCACGTGTGGAGCGCTAGTCGGAGGGACTCCTCGTGGGGAGGGGGCATCGCGACCGTCCCGGTGTTTCTCCCCAGGCGAAGGGTGCATATATGGGAGAGAATGACACTGATCAAGGTCAACAGGCCGAATGGGCTGATCGTCGAGTCGAGTGGAGCGCCGGAGAGAAGCTGCCTGAAACAGACAACCGACGAAGTCGTGACATGGGGTGAATTCTGCCAGCCGATGCTACCGGCCGACCACAGCTCTTCCGAGCAGGGCAGCGTCCCATCGAAATCGGTGTTGGAGCTCCTCAGCACCGCATTGTCTTCGTTACAAAGCAAGACTGCTCTAAGGACCGTAGTCCAGGCCACGCATCTGGCCGAGAGTCAGCAACAGGGCTCCGGGACAGAGGGCACCGGAATCGATAGCCAACCGCCATGGGACTTCTCACCTGATCATGCTCTCACGAAAGACCCAGCCTGTCCAGTCATTCGCGGAGACTTTTGTCGCCTCCACGGAGGCTTCCTGACCAAGCTAGGGTCAATTAGCCGGTGCATCACTCGCACATCTAGCAACAGTAGATCAAATGATCGAGATCGAAGACACATACCACGTGAAGTCTGGTGAAGGACAGTCTGGCCTGTCGTTGAATGCGATTGTCGCCTCCAAAGAGTCCGTACTGGCAGGTAAGGAGCCTCGTCTGTAATTCCCAGAGCTGGAATCCCGAGTCTCTTTGTCCTGCAATTACCAGATTTTCGTTCTGTGATGCAGCCGCGGGTTAGACCACGCTCATGATGTTTTTACGATTCCGTGCATACCTCGCTCAGCAGCTTCAGTACCGCGTGGTACAGCCTGTTGCTAACTTCTTGCTCGTTCAAGTAGACAGCCCCGCACATCATGACAGCAAGCAGGAGAGGCGCTAAGTGTAGGCACAGTTAGTGCTGGGGGTTGTGCCACAGAATCGGGTTCAGATAGGCTCTCTCCCACCTTGGATTGTGCCGATGGAGAAGGTTTGCGGATGGACGATGGGACAATGTGGCGCAAAGTGCTTGAAGAATCCTCGCACCAGCCTGATGACCATAAAATTGGTGGGAAACACGAAATCGCCGAGTCGATTCTCGACGTCAAAGAGTTGCAGGTTGACTTTCGCTTGTTCAATCTCGGATGGAATCAATCCCAAAAACAACCCAGATGATTGGTATTCTCCATTGTCTGGATCAGTCTGCCTTGCTGTGGTATTCTTGGCTACATCTTCCGACCATGGAAGGGCGTAAAATGGTTCCTCCCACGGCCACTGCACAAGCGTGTCGTCCAGAGACTGGAAGTCCATCTGAGGTCTCGTTGTCGCCTCTGCATTTGCTGCAGGGGCTTGCACGCGGTCCAAGATTGGGGCTTTCCACCCTCGATCCAGAGCCAGCTCGAAGGTGTCGGCGTTGGCGCCGGCCCCAGCACCCTGTGAGTTCAGAAGGGTTGGAAACGACGGGAGAACCTCCGGGATGACTTGCACTCTTGCCAAGCCACTGGTGCCTCCACCGTTAGTATCGTCCGGCTGATGTTCTTGCACCATCTGACCGTTAAGATCGAAGTTGCAGTCGTCGGATGACGATCCCTGTGCTTCCTGTGAGTCGGCAGACT
The DNA here is from genome assembly GCA_000835435.1 of Phialophora macrospora. Lineage (NCBI taxonomy): Eukaryota > Fungi > Ascomycota > Eurotiomycetes > Chaetothyriales > Herpotrichiellaceae > Phialophora > Phialophora macrospora. The sequence goes on from KN846960.1 coordinate 2,104,388, forward strand.
TCTCGGCTCCCCGATGGAGGACTCTCATATGGCGCGAGATAACATCCTTGCGTGCGGATGTGAGACCACATATCGGGCAGGCATGTGGTCTCTGCCAGCGATCTGCTTGTGTACCGTGCAATTGGTCAGTTCGGAATGTTCTCCATACTGGCATCGTTTGAAGGGAGGCAATTGCAAGATGTGCTTACGACCAAGCTCATGGCGCCGACAATGCTCCTTGCGCGTAAATGATTCGCCACACACGCTGCAGAGATAAGACCGTTCTTTCTGGCTTCGCGTCACCCCGTTGCTGCGCGGCTTGAAGAACCTCAGTTGCTCTGCCAGTGGGGCCCAAGCAGCGGGAAAGGCCGACACAGCTCCTGTGGCCATGACAGCTGATTTCTGGGAGGTAGCTAAACTTGAGTGGGTGAGCGACTGGGGAAATCCAGACATCCAAATGCTCTCGGCGGAGGAGGGGAACAAGCTGCTTGCCTCGGGTTTCGGGTAACATTGCGGGGACGCCCATTTCCCCAGAGGAGGGCATGAGCTGGATATTCAGGCCAAGACAGGGCCAGGCAAGTACTGTGGCCTGTACAGAGTGAGACCGTAGGGAGCAATGACCCAGGCTGTATTGGGATTGTGTCGTGCGACCAAATCCCACCGCGTCCTCCCCTCCTCGATTGACCGCTCGCCGCTTTGTTCACCCTCGGCTCACCTTCCTCTTCATCCACAACACCGACTTCGTCAACTCTAGACGATGGGACCCGTTTGAGATGCTGGGGGATCCCTTCCTTCATCAGCCAAACACTAACATCTCATTGATTGCAGTCAGCGTCCAGTGAGGATCATCAAGCAAGTCGAAGCTACTCTTTGCCGATCCCGTGATTATTGGCAAACATTCGTAGCTCGAGCTGTCGTACAACTGCTTGAAGGACTTCCACCTGCTTCCCGCGAACCTCGGTGCCTGCTTATTCGAGTACCAGCAATCCGCGGCAACCTACGAGTCCCATTTTACTATCGACTTGGTGCGTCTACAAGCAAATCCTTCTTCTACGTCGAAGCTTTCGCGTCTGTGAACCCAAGGTCACACCGAACCGAATTTAAGAGCTCGTGCGGGAAGTTTCGCTCTCGTGGCCTTCCTCCAATGTGCGATCACGTGTTCCCGTAGAACAAGCCAGGGACAGATGACGAGAATCGTCTTCAGGCCCCCAAGGGATCACTGCGTCTGGGTGTGTGGGTGGATCATCCTTATGCCGCCAAGGAGCTCATTTGCTCCAGCAACGACGACAAATTCTCTGTTAAGCGTACTAGGCTCAGACACTAAATGTTTGGAATCGATGGTAGCTTGATAGGCAGCCTGGTCGTTGACTGTGAGACACGTGTAGATGTCCAAGAAGAAAGCAAGCAAGGGAGAAGGACATGATGGTTATCGATGCCAAACCGATGCCGACATTGTGACGAGCCATATTCTACCGCACGGTGTATCAACTCGGTCAACCAGGGAGGATAGCATTGTGGGCAGAAATCGTACGAGCATTAATGGGGACTTGTGATTACATATCGCTCTGCAACCTGTTTTCGCGAGCTGTTCATCATAGACTTGAGTGTGGGACTTCTTGTGGCGTGCAACATCTGGTTCAGGTTCTGCTCAATCTGCAGCTTTTGCTCGTCATCCACCCAACAAAACCATATCATGACCAAAAGTCCCGTCGTCTTGACAGTTCCAGTATTGGCGGAGCTGGTGTGACAACAGGCCCAGAGTATTGAGTGTAGCCAGGTCGTCAGGCATGGATGCTTCGGACTGGCTTGACGGCGTGGAGTCTGTTCCGTTGGTGTGTAATGGCAATGTCGGTGAGGTTGTGAGTAGCAGCTGAGACTGCTGGTAGGGAGGGGTAGCAGGGGAATGTTCTCCCTGGCCCTTGTTATCATGGAAATCGAAAGCTCCTCTGCCGTACCGTTCGCATGACAAGTCGTTGCTCATCCGGCATAGATGTCGCTGATTTCGAGAAGGAGTCTGGATCCATGAGTCGATGAATGGCGCAACCGATGACGACAGCTGCGACGGCACCAATAATGCAAAGAAGGACAATGACGGCAGATGGTAAGACCATCGCGCTGTGGGAGAGAAACTGCACCGCAGACTGAACAGACTTTACGCGGCTCAGGTATCATGTTCCCCTTTCGCCGCGTGTCGACTTCTGTGTGCCTTATAAGGTCCATTTTTTGGATCTGCCACTCGTTCGCGCCCAGGTGTTAGCTTTCGCACTCGCACTCGCACTCGCACTCGCACCCGCGCCAACTGCACACAAGCTTTCGCAACATGCGCTAGTCCTGGTTAGTTGCATCAGTGGCTCGTGCTAACGGTACGTGTCGTCCAATCATGCGCCTCTGTTTCCTCGCATTCAGGAACCAGCAGTGAAGAGGTATTGAATTGCAGAAAATATCACCCATAATTAGAACTCCTGAATCTACATGTCAGACACCATCTCGTGGATATAAAATGAAGCCTGCTCCAACACAAAGACCTCGAGGCCTTACTGCCATCATCACACACAACAAGCCCGCGCTTCGAAGACCACGCCTCAAGTCTATTCCGGTCCTACATTGCCCTTCCCGGAAGCAACCACCATGTCCGACAGCGAGAGCCATTATGACTATTCACCTTCACTTCCAGCCGCCATCATCATGACGGTGGCCTTCGGGTGCCTTACTGCTCTGAATGGGTTTCGCATGGTCCAGAGACGAGTGTTGTTTTGCATTCCATTCGTGGTGGGAGGTGCTCGTGAGTTCCCCCAGCCTGTTCAAGACAGACCAGTCCATCTGAACCGGTGACACAGTTGAAACCGCGGGCTTTGCAGCACGTGCAGCTGGCCACTATGATCCCGAATCCACCCCTGCCTACGTCGTTCAAGCACTCGCGATTCTGTTGGGGCCTATATTCTTTGCCGCATCAGTATACATGACGCTGGGCCGAGTCATACGCGCGGTGGATGGGGAGCGACACTCTATGATGCGCCTTACGAGGATAACCAAAATATTCGTCGGGGGCGACATATTGTGCTTTCTTACCCAAGCCCTCGGCGGCGGCATGCTTGCTGGTGCAGATTCGGCCAAAGCAGTGGACAGGGGAGAGAACGTTATCCTTGCTGGCTTGATCCTCCAGATGTTGATTTTCGGGTTTTTCCTCGTTGTGGCTGGGACCTTCCACTTCCGAATGCGTCGCCATCCTACCGAAAAGTCAATGGGAGGTGTCTTCAATTGGGAGGGCGCCATGTTTGTGGTGTACATTCTAAGTGCCCTTATCACCCTCAGGAATCTCTTCAGGGTCATTGAGTACATTATGGGAGGTATGTGAATTTGGAGAGGTCTCAGACAACGGAGACTGACATTTCAGCAGAGGACGGATACTTGATCCAAAACGAATGGCCGCTCTACATCTTTGACGCCTTCTTGATGATCCTTGTGCTTGGGGTCGCTTTGAAAGTGAGCGCTCAGATGAGATACGCTTTCCGGGGATTGTCGGAGACCGAGTCGCATATGCTGGATCGGGTGGATACCTGAGCGCCTGCGACAGGGAGTCCGAGAAAGAGTGCCGAGAAGGAAAAGTGTCCGGGGGAGAGGACCGCAGAGGAAGAGTCGGGAAACCACGCGAAAGGGAGCACGATGGTGAGAAAGGTTGGATTCTCTCAAGCACGGCGAAAAATACAACACGAACAACGGAGCGTGTCGAATTCTTAAGTTGGGAACCGATGTTGATTTGTTTCTGTCAAGTCCATAGGAGTACAGGTTGGTTTTTTGGCGGTGGGCACCCGCCTCGAATTCCGAAGGAGTCAGTCGACCGCACATGAGAATATACCAGGAGCTTTGAAACCACAGCATCACTAGTACTGCGACATCAGCCGAAATTACTGCCGTTGAGGAGCCACAATCTCGGCGACTAAGATAAGGGACGGGATTTGATTTTCTTGGTTGCGAAAAGCTTGGCAGGTCTTCTGGGAAAAAAACTGGCTCCGGGCTCGTCTTGGCGTGTGCTTGGCGGAGAGGGAAGGGGTGGAATCCCATTGGTGGAATCCCATTGGATCAACAATTATCTTTCTGCCTGATACTCGGAGGCTCTCCAGGCCCATCAAGCAACCCACTTTGTTTTCAGCTCTTCATCCCGCTGACCTTCCTCCGACCTCGTTGTACGTCGAAGCTGAGATTCAACATTTGGTCGTGCCAGCAATGACAATCAGACCTCATACAAAGAGGAGGACCGGGTGTTTACGTTGCAAGGAAAGGCGCGTAAAATGTGACGAGCAAAAGCCCGACTGCTCGAATTGTCGCCATCGCAGCAGTCGCTGCCAGTATCCCGCCCTTCGAACACATGTTGACACGGACTCGGACCAATGTGACAAGACTCGGCAAGGAAAGCACCAAGGCAGCACATCGCCATCGCCCGAATCCATCCTGTCCAAGCCCACACAGCGGAGGTCCCTGCAAAATCCGGCTGGCGGTGCCGACCACGTAGTGTCGTGGGTTTCGGCCGCTGACAGGTCTCGAGAACTTCATCTGATCTACTTCTGGTGTACTCGTACGTGCCACAGTTTTACGTCCAAGCACGCCAACGTCTTCCGCGATCATGCCATGGAACAAGCCAAGACGCACTCATATGTCATGGATGCCATCCTTGCTCTCACTGCCGCGCAAGTAGCAAGCGAGACGCCGCCTTCCGAAGAGAGGAACTCTCAAGTCCATGCAGCTCTCCAGTATCACACCAACGCCATCTCCGAGCTCCACGCGGAGATGGACAGCTGTGCACAATCCGGCGCCGACACTATCTTTGTCGCTTCGATTTTGACAATGGCATGTGCAGTTGTCCTGCCATTCCTCCAGAGCCCCAGCACTGGCGACTCCACGCCGGCTACCGAGGTGCTGCTACACATACACGGATTTATGAAAGGTCTGGGATCTATTGTGGATTTGTCGGCACAGTCACTGCGCGAGGGGGCTTGTCGCCAGCTGTTCGGCGAATCTTCTATTGCTGAGGATTTGGTCATGAGCACAGAAGACATGTTGAGCCTACAACGACTGCAGGATCTGAATGAGGCTCACCGGATTGAAGACGAACAGCTCTGGACAACGTACAAGAATGCCATCACAGAACTTCGTTTGGGATTCAGCTTCAACCGACTTCGAGCCATGCGTTGGGTCATTTCTGTAGGTCGAGCGTTCGTTGATCAAGTGCAGAAAGGAGAGCCGTTGGCGTTGCTGATCTCCCTCCACTGGGCGGTTTTGCTATGTCGTCTGCATGAGATGTGGTGGGCCCAATACGTGGGGCAGCACCTCCTTGCTGAACTGTCTCATCACCCGGCGGTGCAGGGAAGCTCATCGCGGGATATTTTGCAATGGGCCATGTCCCACATCCAACCAACACAAATGTGACTTTCTGGTCCTGAACTCCACGGAATGGGACAAAGTTCTCTTCTCCGTGTCGGCTGCGACATCTGGGAAAAGCAAGAGAACATCTCCTAAGGTTGCTCGCTGGGGTCGGTGTTCCTGTCTCTGTGACTACTAGACTGAAAAGACTACTATAGATTGTATCATCACGGACTTCATTGGGCTAAATCAGTCAACCCCGTTCTCATTAACACCTTATCGGGTTGGGATGTCGATCTGGTCGCATCTAATTGGTCGTCTCACGAAGGGTTTGAGATGAATGATCGGCCAGAGATGGACTACACTTGAGATCGGGAAACATTCCGTCATCGTCGTCGGCGTGGGATCCTTGCGGAGGAAACACGGTAGACGCCGCGTTTGCCCGGGCCCTGTCATCAGATGTGCTGTCATCGTCGATGAGAATGACAGTAGGACAGATGATAGGCGGATTGAGGCTTGGTCGATACCGCTTGAGGGGATGGCTAGACCGCCCTTCTGCCACGGCTATAGCCATTGAGTCGAGCGACTGGGGCGGTTGCCGCTCGATGGCCGGCCTAGGTTAGGTGTTGGGGCCGTTCAGCCTCGATGTTTCGCTCTAAGGACGAAAATTAGCCTGCCGATTTAAAAACGTTGAGATAGGCGTGGGAAGATGGCCGCGACCTTCAAGAAGATCTCGACCAGCGACTTGGTGGGAGGCACTCACTATCAGTCCCTTTTCCCAGCTGCCGTCTAATCATACAAATCAACACGCCACAGATGTAACCGGCGTTGATGAGAGCTTCTCGAAATATCGAGGAATGCGGCTGTGATCATAGGCTCGTGGTTCACGCCACCAGCTTCGGTATATTTTTGCAGAATAGGTTGGTTGAAGGCCGAGTCCTTAAATTGGAGGATGAGTTCGTTCTTGCCATCGAGGATAACCTGCTGGCGGACGTCGTCGAGAGTGTCGTACCCAAACTGCGCGCCGTCCGCGAGAGCCATGGCCAGAAGGATCGGCATCGTTGTAAAATGGGCTTTTATACTTCCTCGCCGCCGCGTCAAAGCTGGAATGAATAACATCTATCGGTGCACATACGAAGAGGAGAGTGGCAGACGGCGGTGGGCGCCAGGATTATTTACGTGCTGTTGTCGGGATCCCGGTAATTCTTTACCCAGCGTTAGTCGACCTTGTACACGAGTCTCCCGTCACGGCCGTCGTAGAAACAGGACCGCAGAAGACGGGCCCGTCGAAGACGACGGTAAGTGAAGGGTGAGTGCAAGGAGGGTGGAAGGTGAGAAGAGGGGGGGGCGACGAGGTGAGCCAGTATAAAAGCGGCGGGTTCTGGGTGAGTCCCAAAGGAACTAGTTGGCTCCATCATTTACACGACACTCTGCCCATAGAATCGAACTAGGCTTTTCGTTCTCGAGTAAAAGGGCTAGTCTAGTCACCAGGCCGGTCGGGGTGCAGCTGGTGTGACCCCCCTTTTTGCGGGGGAAGCTGAATCCTGGAGTTTACCGAGTGGGGGATCATTTCATCGGATGCAGGACGTTGGTATTTGTGCACTTAGTCGTCAATTGTCCCGACATCGAATAGATCGTAGATCGTCAATTGACACTCGGAGCCCCCCGTCGCTGCTGCTCCTCCGATCGGCATCTTGGGAACCCATCCCCCACCAAGAACCATGGACGCATACAGTCGGTCAAAACGCGGAGGGGCCGCGTTGTCGATTGAGGACCCGGTTGTATATTATGACGAGACATTCCCTGCGAGGGCCAGACATCCATACCTTCGCAATCCAGACGCTAAGGTTCGTGTTTCTCAGAGACTTCGTTACAGCGCTCAACACATTAGCTCTAAAGCTGTTTCTCGTGCCTTGTCCTGTGCAAGATGCCCGGCCGTCTCGAGGGTAAAGTGGCGATTGTCACTGGTGGGGGGAGCGGGTTTGGAAAGGCCATCTCGACCAAATTTATCCATGAGGGCGCCAGAGTCCTCATCGCGGAAATGAATGCCGAGAGCGGCCAGGCCGTCGCCAAAGAACTTGGGTGCGCGGCAATCAAAGCCGACGTGACCAGTCGCGAAGATTGGAAGAAAGTCTTGGAGAAGGCGATTGAGTTGTACGGTGGCCCTGATATTGTCGTCAACAACGCGGGAACATGCTACTCGAACCAGGTAGGCCAACCAGGGCTGCTGGCGATGCCGTCCTGACAGTGAGCCTTTCTAGCCATCCGAAGGAGTTCCCGACGAAGAATTCGATCTGACGTGTGCCGTCAACTTCAAGTCGATCTACCTGTCCGTGGCGGTGATCATACCGTGGATGAAGGAGCACAAGAGCGGCGGTTCATTCATCAATATCGCGTCTACTGGTGCCACCCGACCGAAGCCACGGCTCACATGGTACAACGGAACCAAGGCTGCCGTGTGTTGTGCCTCCCGATCGCTGGCACAGGAGTATGCTCCCAACAACATCCGATTCAATTCGATATGCCCGCAATTCGCCAGCACGGGACTGTAAGATCTGTAACTCCATGCTGTGTTGACCGTTGGCTAATACACGCTCGACACGCAGGTCGCACAAATTCCTTGGCAAGGAAAATACTCCAGAGAATCGCGCCTATTTTGTATCTTTGATTCCCCTGGGAAGATTGACCGACGTGACGGACATTGCCAATGGTTGCTGCTATCTGGCAAGTGACGAGGCGAGCTACATTACCGGCACCGAGTTGATCATCGATGGCGGTCGAAGTGCTTAGAGACACTTATTGAGATACCTTAAAGATATAACTTCCACAGATTGCAGAATTAACGACTCTACTTGACTGTATGTATACACTGTCGTAGTGCTCGAACTATCAATTGAGCTCACCAGCTCAGGACCAGACTCCCGAAAGATGAGCAGCTTGGTTTACGACTGCCTTGCGGTAGGACACTCCTGAGCACGTCGCAAATGGCCAACCTGCACGTGGCCTGGAGAGGAGTAGCAAGTACGTATGTATACAGTACTCTACCCGGCCATTCTCCGCCCCCGCCTTTCGGTTTTCCCCACTCCAAGTACCCCGTAGCACCTAGTACTATGGGGTGACAAGTACGGGGTAAGCTAAGGAGCCCGGAGTAGCTTCCAGCTACGAGGCGGTCCTTTCGAAAGGCCGATGTTCGGCAGTGCCAGCGTGATACACCGGGTCCGATGGGAGCAGATGGGCTGATTGTCAGAATAGAAATATGTTTGGCCAGCAGCCTTGTGGTCTCTCTCCTATCTCTCCTCCACGCTGCGGGCTGCTACACATACCTCCCAGATCCATATGATTGCTTCTACCCGGTAGTCTCGTCTCGCTGCTGGGTAGCAACCTCATCAACTCACACACTCGACTGACGCTGTGCACCTATCTTCGATTCAGAACGAAAATGGCAGCCGAACAGCATAAGGGCTGGTTCAAGGATCAGATCAGACTCGTGACCATTCTGGTGAGTGACACATGATCCAGAAGCATCTCGGGCATTCGTCAAATGAACGTTGGATCTCAAAGAAGCAGATGATGGCTCCAGTGGTCTAACGCTTCGTTTCCGACAGGTGACCATCTTCGTCTCCCTGGGGTCTTTCACGTATGGCTATTGCAGCTCTATCATCGCCACCACTTTGGGACAGCCTAATTTCTTCCAATACCTGAACCTGGCCACCGAAGGCCCCGGCTTGTCTCATACAAATGCCATCACCGGGGCCATGAACGGTCTCTTCCAGGCCGGTGGCTTTATCGGGTCGCTCTCGATCGGCCCTCTCTGCGACAAGTTCTCCCGACGAGGCGGCATTGGGATTGCCGCTGCCACCTGCTTGGTCGGTGGCGCTCTCCAATGCGGATCCGTCAATGTCGGCATGTTCCTGTTCGCGAGAGCATTGACAGGTATGACTTACTCCCACATTCACGGGTGAGCAGAGCGCTGATTCCTGGCAGGTATCGGAACGGGCATGATCGTGTGTGGCGTGCCGCTGTACCAAAGCGAGGTCTCTCCACCTCATACCCGGGGTGTCATTGTCGGAGTTCACGGAGCCTTGCTCTGCACCGGGTATTCGGTGGCTGGCTGGGTCGGTTACGGCTGCTACAGCTACACCGGGCAGTTCCAGTGGCGGTTCCCCCTTGCCGTCCAATGTTTTGCGCCCCTGATGGTGCTCCTGGGACTCTTCTTCATTCCCGAGAGTCCTCGTTGGCGTAAGTGTCGCCTGCTCGGAGCCCGAGACCCCACTAATCACATGTCACAGTGGTCCTGCACGACAAACACGACCAAGCCTACAAGAACATGGAGTGGCTCCACCGGGATCCCAAGGATCCTGACAGCATCCTCGTCAAGGAGGAATTCTACGCCCTCCTGAAACAGCTGGAACTCGAACAACTTCGTGGCGGTGGAGGATACAGACAACTCTTCACCGGCTGGCCGAACCGAAAGCGTCTGCTGTTGGGCTTCTTCACCGTCTTCGGCGGCCAATGCACCGCAACCATTGTCATCAACAATTACGGCATCATTCTCTACACGGCCCTCGGATATGTGGCGCCGACTACTCTCGCGTTCACAGCGGGGTGGGTCACGGTGGGAGTGGGCGGAAACGCACTCTCTGCGCTGATCGTGGATCGAGTGGGACGTGTGAGGCTACTGAGTGAGTATTTCCGTCACCCCAAACAGATGTCGGTCTTCCTCTTTTCCTAATCACCGTGACCAACAATAGTCATCGGATTCTCCGGGTGCCTCATGGCTCTCATCGTCGAGATGGCCCTGTTGGCCACCTACAAAGGAACCACGAACAAGGCCGGGCTCGCGGCAGCCGTGTCGTTCCTGTTCATCCACGTGGCCTTCTACAGCTCGTGCATCGACGCCGTGACCTACATCTACTGCACGGAGATCTTCCCGGACCACTTGCGCGCCAGGGGTTCATCCATCTCGGTGTCCGGCCTCTTCTTCGCCACCGTCATCTACACCTGCGCCGCGCCGACCGCGTTCGCCAATATCGGCTGGAAGTATTACATTGTCTTTGCCGTCACGACCGCCATGATCGTTGTCTCTGTGTTCCTCTGGTGGCCCGAGACCAAGGGCTTGTCTCTCGAGGAGATCAACGCCCTGTTTGGCGATGAAGTTGCCGTGGATGTCGGACACATGACAAAGGAACAGCGCGAGGCTCTGGACGAGAAGATCTTCGCACAACAGATCGAGGCGGTCGGCGAGACCTGAGCGTGGGCAGCCAGGCTTGAAGCTTTGTCCTGCAACTTGCCAAGTCCAGAACGTATATCCAAACCACGTACCAGAATCCATGGAAATGGATCGCCAGGGAGGAAAAATTGCAAAGGACTGATTAGTCCGATTGGAAAATTTATCGATTGACACATTCTCTCGAGTGTAAATCCTCAAACATCAACGAGAAGCACAGGTGTTCCCGTCGTTATATTTCCCCAAACTCGTTTGTTGCTGGCATTTCCACAAGGTCGCGGCACAGAACTCGATGGGATGAAGCATACAATCCAAGAAAGAGAGCGCGTGTCCGTCCTGGGGTCTCATTCTCAAATTCCCAAGGCATTCCACGTACAATGCGTATCGCTTTCTTGATCGTATTTAGGTCGCTCTCAAGGCCGGGACCTCAATGTCCAACAACGGGGCATGCTGCTGTGTCCCAAACGTGTCTCTCTCGCCGACACTGCCCTGCAACTGGTCGGTCGGTCGTTTAAACGTGCACTTCCACCCGAGAGCCGGTTCGAAAAACATGCACGTCAAGATGTCGTCGTCTGCTAGATGGTATAGCTTCTTCATCACGTCTGGGGTGAGCACGTCACTGTCGCGAACATGCTTCCACAGCGTAGCGTCGTCGAAGAGAATATCCAGCGTGATCTCGTAGGGGCCGGAATTCTTGGACCGCACGACCGCTGCGAGGTCGGAGATCCGGGGTCGCGAACTCGTCACGTTGTGTCTTGGAGCTGCTGTGGCATGCAAAATGATGGGTATTAGCGTGGAAGTTCGTTCTCTATCCCATGGATCTACGGCTTGAGCTTACCTTCAGGATATGCGATGGTCACTGCTTCTGCCTGGCGGACCGGTCGGTCAGAGGGGACAGGCTTCGACCTCGCCGCGGCGGAGTTGCCGATGAAAAAGGTCTCGATCGGGAAGAAGCTGAGCGGGTCTTCGACGTCCATGAGATGATAGACGCTGAACTTGTAGACCGGTCCCACGGACTGCTCCAACGGTGTCAATGGAGAAGCGAAATTGCCCGCGGTTGCCAGTTGTCCGGGATATTCGGCATGGAGAACCATGACTCTGGCGTGCCCTGCTATTGCGTCGGCCTCGTCTTGGGTCTCTGCAACCACTTCTCCGAGGACACCGATCTCATGCGGGATCGTGGTGGCTGGTTCAAGGGGGCCCATGACAGCATTCCTTCCATAAATGTGAAATATCAGTTGTGGACCGCCCGGCTGACCCAGGGTGGGAAATGTTGTTTTTGTCCTGGCCCGGACGGCGTGTTCGAGAAAGTCATCGATCCCGCGGATCAGAGTCGGGTCTCGAATGCCTCCGATGAAGGCCGAACGGAAGCCAACCTGTGTGGCCCCTTCGAGTTTGATCTGATATGTCGGGGTCGGAACAAAAGTGGCCCCGCGGATAAGGATGGAGCGGTTGTCTGGCTGCTGCTTGAATTGGACGTGGTCGAGATGCAGCACTCCTCCCGGTCCAGGAAGTCGATCCGGACGAGTCTTCTCGTACATGGTGTGCGCGGCCACGGACCGAGGGATGCATCGCTGGCCTGGCGTGACGGGTGTGAGCACGAAACTGTCCTGATACATGGTCGCCAGGATCGAACGGCCTTTTGGCACCGCGCACTGTCCGCCGCACTCGACGATCTTGCCCATATGCCACGCCGAGTCGCGATGTACGCCCCGGTGCATGCTGTATGCTGCAAACGGTGCTGGATCGTACGATCGTCCAGCGATGATGATGTCCACTTCGGGATCCTCCAATGCTTTCAGAAAAGGTTCAGCACCCATCTGTGCGACAATGGCGACAGCGTCGGCCACATCTTCGTCTTTCAATGCAGGACCGGGGCCGCAGGGTGCTATAGCGCCAGCGTGCAACTGTTTCAAAATCGCCTGCCGATCGTTGTCGAACTTGATCGTCGAGGTCTTGAATCTATAGCCCCTCTTTTCGCTGATCTCGCGCACAACGTTGACGAGAAAGTCGACCTGCTCGTTGGTACCCGCCCCCCCAGCGGAGCTAATGAGCAGTTTGATGCCAAAATCAGCGCAGGCCTCGAGGACCGGCGTGAGATCGTGCGCAAAGGCTTGCTTGCTGACAATGGTCCGGCCGCTGCCGAGCATATACGGACCTGGGTCAGTGGAGCCGCTGTCCATGATGATGGCATCCGGACGAGTGGTCTCGTCCATGATGGTTGTCCAGAAGTCGACAAGGTCGTAGCCATAGCCCAACATGGGCGCTGGGGCGAAGATTTTGACGGGATACGTTTTGGCGATCATTCTGGGGACCTGCTTTGGCTCTCTATTGACAAAGAGGACACAACGGTATTCACATTTGTTCCTTCTTCCACGTGTTGTAGGCCTCGGGCCAAGGACGGAATCATCTGTCGCGCTTTCGAATCGACCCGTTCTCCGCTGTCGGAGAGACTGGACAAGCTGAGTGATGAGGGTCTATGGAGGTGTCAATTCGAGATCGGACAGCCTCAGCCTTGCGCTCCCCGACACCGGTCCAGCCGACATCCATGGTGTTCCATTCAGTCGGGACATGTCGACGCAACCTTCGTCGCCAGCTCCCCACTGGACTCCCTCCACGTTTCACACTGACATTTCCCCGTAATTCCCCACTCCAGTTTCCCACTGAACGGCAAAAGCTTGTGTCAACCCCGGAATCCTGAACCTGGATTCGATATTCCGGTCGTCAGACTGTGCCGGGACACGAACAAACAGATGTCAACATGTTACATGATGCCTTGCGTTTCACCGCTGGGGAATCCCTTCGAGTCGGTTCCCATCCAAGGTTCGGACAACCTCGATAGGTCGCTCCCACGACACCGGTGGGGGTTTTGGGTCGCACGGCTCAGCGTGTTCTGGTCACAATAGTAGCCCTGACTGCCACCTGCCCTGGCCTCTGCTTGTTTGCACATATATCAGTGGCCGTGGTTTTTTTCGTCCTCTCATTGATCCTGTCTTCCAATACTCAACGTCGAGTCGAGCTGATCAGCAATATCGTCCATCATGGGTTCTCTCGGCTCCTTTCAGCAAACCAAGTCTCTCGCCGACGTGAAAAACAAGAAGCTGCTGCACTATAAGGGCTTTATTGATGGACAGTGGGCCGATGCCGCTTCGGGGAAAACATTCGATTTGATCGATCCAGGCACAGGTAAACATCAATAGCGCCCATTGTCAAGCCACCAGAGGTCATGCAGATCTAACGAACTGAACTCGAAGGTGAAAGCATTGCCACATTCCCCGAAATGGGGGCGGCAGATGTAGCCAGAGCCATTGAGAGTGCTTCCCAAGAATTTGCAACATGGAAAAACACCTCAGGCCGGGAGCGCGCCAGGATGTTGCGAAAGTGGAATGATTTGTGCTTGGAAAACACCGAGGACTTTGCCCTGATCATCACGTTGGAAACAGGCAAACCGCTGTACGAGGCGAGGGCCGAAGTCATCTACGCCTGCAGCTTTCTCGAATGGTTTGCAGGCGAGGCCGAGAGGTGTGATACTCTCTGCTCCTTTTCGCCGAACGCAACATCCTGCTGACAACTCGGATCAAACTCAGGACTCACGGCGAAAATATTCTGACCGCCAACAGAAAGCAGAGACTCGTCACCATGAAACAGCCGATCGGAGTGGTCGGGTGTCTGATGCCCTGGAACTACCCGATGGCCATGATTACCCGCAAGGCCAGTGCTGCCATCGCGGCCGGATGTACCACCATCTGGAAGCCGGCGGGCGAAACCCCTCTGTCCGCGGGTGCCATGGCTGTCCTTGCCATGGAAGCGGGCATTCCCGCCAGGGTGATACAAATCATCACCAGCTTGACCACTGTCGCAGAGGTTGGCAAGGAAATCTGCGCGAACAAGTTGGTGAAGAAAATCAGCTTTACTGGCAGCACGAGAGTCGGTAGTCTCTTGATGGAACAGTGTGCCCCGACCGTCAAGAAGCTCAGCCTGGAGCTCGGAGGAAACAGCCCCTTTATTGTCTTCGATGACGCAGATGTCGACGTCGCCGTCGAGGCGGCCGTGATGGGTTAGTAGAGTTGCCAGAGAAGAATCTTTCAACCGGTACGAGCCATGCGGTTGCTGACTTGATGCGACAGCCAAGTTCCGAAACACGGGTCAGACGTGCGTGGCCGCCAACCGTATCTTCGTCCAAGATGGAATCTATGACAGGTTTGCCAAAGCTTTGTCCAGCACGATTTCGACGTTCAAGATCGGTCCAGGAACTCAGGTACCGCAATTCTGGTGCAGCGACTGTGTATGCTGATCAGGATCACAGGACGGCGTCTTCGTTGGACCTTTGACCCACGCAAACGTCCTTTCGAAGGTGCTGACTCACATTGAAGGTCTGATCTCATTTCACTCAGCATGGTAACTACCAGATACTGATACAGACGGCAGAGGCAAAGAGCAACGGAGGCAAGATCATCTTAGGCGGCAGCCGAGTTGAAGGGACCAAAGGTTATTATGTCCAGCCCACTATTATTGCAGGTCAGTCTCGCTCTCGAACCACCTGCCTTGCTCCCAATGAAACTAATACGATGGACAGATATGCCGCGCGGCACTATCACTGAGCGAGACGAAGTCTTCGGTCCTGTGATTCCCCTGTATAGATTCCATACTGAGGAAGAAGTGATCGAACTCGCGAATAATGTCGACGTTGGGCTTGGAGCCTTTGTCATGACGTCCAGCATGCCCAGACAGTGGCGTGTAACAGAAGCCCTCGAGGCAAGTTTCTCCGCTATACCGAGTTCGTCCCGTGGATCCTTTTTCCTGACAACGAGGGACTTAGGTTGGTGTCGTCGGCGTGAACATTGGGCTTCTTTCGGCCGCAGAAAATCCCTTCGGCGGCGTGAAGCAATCCGGCTTCGGCAGGGAAGGCGGACGTCAAGGCATCGACGAGTACCTTATTCTCAAGAGCATGTTCTTAAATGTTGCAAGTGGTTGATTTGGAGAAGGAACAGCCCTCCCCCTGTTGGCCTTGAGGGCTCCCTGGAGGCGCCGAGCGTACAGAGCGGTGCAACGATCAGACGACATAGTTACACTCTTTCGCATGTCAACCGTTCATACTCACCTTGAGTATCCAGTTTACCTTATACCCTTGTCCTGTCTGGTGTTCCCCATACCCTTTCTTCGAGAGCCTGGTGACTGCCGATCCGACCTTCATTGGTTAGTCGCCAGGACCAGCGCTGACAAGCACACAGGGACACAAGACCTGTAACTCTCGGCACCTATTGTTGCAGGATATTGAATGTCACTGTTATCTGTCACTCTAGATCCGATGTACCTGGGTTGGGATAATACGGACGTCGGCATCCGCTCATTTCGGCTCAAAACCCGCTTTTGAGAGTGACTCCCCCAGCGGCAGCATCAAACTCTGCGCATTCATTGATCCCAACAACTTTAAAGACATCATAGATGCCTCCAGCCTTGTCTTCTCTCTCCGTCACGATCCCGGTATCACGAAGCTCCTTCATTGCGCGACGGGTCGAGTTATAGACCTCGGCCAACGATAGAATGGGCCAAATCACAATCTTAAACCCCATTTCTTTGGCTTCCTTTGTACTGATGACTGGAGTGACTCCGCCATGGACGATGTTCAGGAGACAAGGGATGGGAGCCAGTGCGTTGACCGCCGCGCGGGCTTGCTCTTTGGACACGAGGCCTTCGAAGAAGGCGACGTCGGCACCGGCCTGGTGAGCAGCCTTCAATCGTCGGATTGCCTCGTCGAATCCAAGGGACTGGAGCGAGTCGGTCCGTGCGATAATGACGAGGTCTCGGCCCGATGCTTCCCTTGCCATGCTCGCCGCGCGGATGCGCGTCAAGTATACATCCAACGATACGAGTTCTTTGTTGCGAAGGTGCCCACAGCGCTTGATGAACGCCTGGTCCTCAATGTGCAACGCCGCCACATTTCCTTCGATGTAAGTCTTGGCGGTACGAGCTGCGGATAGCGACGAGCCAAATCCCGTGTCGGCGTCCGCAATCACTGGGACAGACCAGTCCAACCCGGCGATCATGCTGGCGTTGGCGGCCATTTCGGTCATATTGATAATCCCCAAGTCCGGTGCCCCTATTCGAGAAGCTGCCGTTCCCGCCCCCGTCATATAGAGTGCATCGAAGCCAATGTCAAGGGCGATTCGGGCCGTGTAGCCATCGTACACGCCAGGACAAACGACTATTTTCTCAGGGTCGTTGATCATGTCGCGGAGGATAGATGCGGCTTGTCGCCATGGTTTTTTGCCCTGGCCATTCTGCCGGGCGGTATCAGTGCTTCTTGTGGTCATAGTGCTGGAGTGAGCGGAGCTAGAATGAAGAGATTCTGCATACACATTTACAGTGTCCGCACCGCGGCCGCAAGTCGTCAATCGGAGCCTATTTAGACTTATATTATAGCCTCAAATGGATGCTTTCGCGGGCAAAGGGTAGGATAACGATTACTCGGCTGCATGACACGATACATGCATATGAGTGCGTACCTAGTCGCGGTCACCCGTGTGCATTAGAAAACCACTGTGCAGGATTGTTAGTATGCAACTCACCAATAATATCATCGGAACTCGTCTTGATCGCGGACGACATTAGAGGCAAGCTTGAACCCCACTGAGTGGGAAACTGCGGAGTAAGTGGGGGATGACAAGACCTACTGGGTACGAGTGGAACCAGCAAGTCTCGCGACAAGCGAGCACACAGTACATGGCGGTTGGGCGGCGGGTTGCCTCCAGGAATTCGAAACCCGCCTCTGGCGTTGGTGGAAATTGACGGACGAGCGATCGGAGGCAGCGAGTACGTTGGGTTAACTGCGAGTTCGGGCCTGCTGCCCATCAGTTCAGGTCCGATGCGCATTGGGTCAAGGCGACGACGATGATGCGCATCTTGGTGGGGCTGTGTAGCTAGAAACAGTGAGCTCAGTAAATTCCCGAGCCCTTAGCACCTATGTATCATAACTTGTATCCCTTGCGTTGACGCTCTTCCCTTCCAGGGGCAATTCGCTCGCCAGCACGTCTTGAAGAAGTAGGGTGCTTGGGTTGCTGCTTCTGTCCTTAGTTGCTAAGTCTATAGCAAAGTCTGTTAATCGAACCCTGGAGGAAATAGGGGTTCACGTTGGAAAGAGATGACGGTGGGAGTGATACAGTGTGGCAACAGTCGCCTTCGCATTATTCGCATAGAACTTGTATCTGTCGCGCATTTGGTTGTACGAGTAGGGGAGTCCATAATACCCTCTGGGTCATCATTGATATGAAGCTCCAAGGGAACTGATTCGGACGATAGGCTCTTCACAGGTCTTGTCGGAGGTTCTGGACGTATAGAAGGGAAATGAGATCTTCACTGTATTGTCGATGCATTCGAGCAACCTCAAATGCGTACTTTCCGTGTTACATTGCGTCGTTGGAAATTCGTAGCTTGTCGTGACAGCTGCCAACTCAGATCTGACCTGGGAATCGAGCCACTGGAGACAGAAATAGTGGGTAAAGCACGAGGGGGAACACATTCGTGGCCATAAAACACCAGCGCGACCTCCCACGAAGGATGTGCGGAAGGACGAACCTGTTCCATGATCATGTGTCGGACTGTACTGTAGTAAATGATCGTCTGAAATAGGCACATGGTGTGTGAAGTGGTTGTGGTTGCAACACAGTATACCACCTTGAACACTGGATGATAAAAAATTAACATGTGCACCGCCGTTGGGACAATGAAACATCGATTTGGGGCATGGTCTACTCAAAGCCATTCGTCGACCTTTTCCTTGTTAATGCCACCTGCAGTTGCCAACTTCAGCTCTTGAACTACAGCCAACCCAGATTCCGAGGAGAGTGGTGCTTCTCCCACGGTTTCTCGTTGACAATTGATAGCCGCTGCGTCCCACTTGGTCACTTATTCTTTAATCTTCTTCTTCTGGAACAAGCCTGCACGTCCGGTGTTCTTAGCTTCTACATGGACTCTTGAAACAAGTGACTGGAAACCTACCTGGAACCTCTGGCATCCATGGGTCCCGCTTGCTGGTGAAGAACTCTCCCTTCGGGGGCAGAGCTGTCGGATGGTCGAGCGAGCCATAGAAGACATAGACGAAGTCGCCCGCATTTGCCTGACATCCCAGAGAAGAGCTGGTCAGCATCACGATACGTCCGGCGGTTCCGAGGAAGTGCAAAAATGCAAAAACAGGCTAACTCACCCCGTACTCTAGAATCGGACCTCCACATGCTTTACAAAACTCGCGATGCAATATCGTCCCAGCTCCATTATCCGCCTCATGGACAGTGATAAAGTCCTTTCCCTCGGTGACCTTGAAGCTCGATTTTGGGATCTTGCTTGTGATGCCGTTCTCGCCGCCGGTGAATTTCTTACAGTTGCCGCAGTGGCAGATGGATGTGCGAGCCTGCTCGTCAGGCTTGTCGAGGGTGATCTCATAGCGGATCCGGCGACAGTAGCAGCCGCCTGGGATTGTCTGACTCATGTTGTTCGTTGTTGTTGACCCTTTAAAGGAACTGCGGTGGGCTTGGATTTGCTCGGACTTCGGAGTTGAGACCTCCAAGGGCAGAATGAGCAGGACTTCAGAAGACCAGCGGAGTCCTTGGGAACAAGGTGAACAGAAGTAAACCCTGTGTAGAAAGTGCCCTTGCTCGCAGAAGCGCTGGAAATGAAGTTGAGGACGGAATTGTGAGTCGAACAGTTCTCCTAGCAATGCGCGATGGCAGACGTTGCGATAGCTGCGAAAGCAAATTCGTTCTCGAGTTGAACACCGCCCAAGTAAAGAGTCTTCGGGTTGGTGTTCTCTAGGTCTAGTGGCAAGTACGAGCTCATCGCCATCGTTCATTTACAACTCACCACCATCACTCACGTCATGGTCCTCCGTCGTCATATTTCCTAGAATGGCACAAGCTGACGCCTGTGATTGGCCGGCGGAATGAACACCCGCATCAGATCGTTTGTCGGTGCTCCTGCCCTCGACATCTCGAACGCCTCTTACTCGCAATCCGTCCCAGCTTCACGAAATACCAGGCGCCGACGGGGCACACGGACCGATGATCGGGAGGCGGTTGCGTACCAGCAACATGCGACGAACGACAACCACCTGCCTGCTCTTTCCCACACGGACCGGCGTGGTCTCTTTCGCCAGTAAATTCCAACCTCCAGCTTCGTACGATCACAGCTTGAATTTCTCGAGATACTCTGTGGCAGCCTTCAAAGCTTCGTCCACCTTGGACT
Organism: Phialophora macrospora; assembly: GCA_000835435.1. Classification (NCBI taxonomy): domain Eukaryota; kingdom Fungi; phylum Ascomycota; class Eurotiomycetes; order Chaetothyriales; family Herpotrichiellaceae; genus Phialophora; species Phialophora macrospora. Next base: position 2,124,189 of record KN846960.1, read on the forward strand.
GATCGGTACCTGTCCCGATGGCAACGGGCGCCTTTCCACCGGCTTTGCCGCCGACCAAGTTTGAAACGGTCGATGACCACTCCGGGGATTTTAAGCCGGCGTTGGTGCCGCTCTGGACAATCGGTCAGCAAAATCCTCAAAAATGCGGCCAGTTATGGTGCAACAAGCTTACCTGACCGACGAAGCAACCATGATAAACCTTGCCCTCGGGGTCTTTCTCGTCTGCGACAACAATGTACACGCTCTTATCTTTTAGCTTGGTTTGGACGTGCTTGATAACCTCGGGGATAAGCTTAGTGCTGCCACCAACTGGTAACTTCAACACCGCGCCTTGAGCATTCTCGTTCGCCTGAAAGAACCCTGTTATCGTGTCGATGGCCTTTTGCGTCTGCTCCTTTTGCAATTTCTTCATCTGCTCGAGGATCTCTTTGCTGATCTTCGAAACTCGATCTCGGAACTGTGACTTCCGTACCGCGGATATTGAGAGGTTATTGAGTTCAAGCTGGATGTTCTTTGCTTCTTGCTCCTTCGGCGATCCAAACGGCATCTTCTCAAGCTTTTCGAGCTTGCCAGAGAACTCCTCGGCCACCCGCTGCACTTCATGCGCATCTTCGCCAGTAACTGCGATGATCCTTCGGATGCCCTTGGCAATACCATTTTCTTCGAGGATGACAAGGTCTTTGATATCGCCGGTGCTCCTCACATGAGTCCCACCACAGAACTCGATGCTGACCTTCTCCCAGCCCTTGTCCTGAACATTTTTCAGGATGTCATCGACGTCGACACCCACAGATACGACGCGAACAGGGTCGGGGTATGTCTCGCCGAACACAGCTCTCACACCAGCGATTTCCCTCGCAATGACCAAGGGCACATCCTTCGCATAGACCTGACAATTTTGTCTGATGTATTCAGTTGAGATATTCTCAATCTTCGACAGGTCCTCGTCCGAGACGCCCGATTTGTGGCTGAAATCAAACCTCAGCTTCTCTTGAGCGACCAGCGAGCCTCGCTGTTCGACACCGAGGCCCAGGACTTCCCGAAGAGCGAAGTTCAGGATGTGAGTACCAGTATGGTTGTTCCGTATCGGCCACCTCCGCAATTCATCGTACTCGCAAATTACCTTGTCGCCGAGTGAGAAGTGGCCATACTTCATGTAACCGGTGTGTAAGACGTAGCCAGCATAGAGTTGGACATTCTCCACATCAAGCTCAGCCTGTCCATCAATGACGATACGGCCGGTATCGTATTCTTGACCACCTTGCTCAGCATAGAAGCACGTCCTGTCGAGGATCAGGCCTATCTGATCACCTTCTGGGATGTTCTTCGTGCCGGGATGGAACTTCTTAGCATGGTATACCGCCTGGATCGTGCCGATGATGTTTTGCCTGCCGTACTTGGCACTGTCGTCTGTCTTGGTCACACCGGGCATCTTTTCTAATTCTCCAAGGTCGTGGACGTCCAGCTTGAGCAAATCGCTGGTCGCCTTCTTCTGGCCTTTACTGGCGTCTCTGGCAGCCAGTCTCGCGGCTTCAAACTCGTTGTCGTCAATTGACAGCCCTCGTTCTTCCGCCATCAGCCGTGTCAGATCAACAGGGAATCCAAAAGTGTCGTACAGCCGCCATACATCGGCGCCGTGCAAACTCTTCAGTCCTTGCACCTGACTCTTTTGAGCGTAGACCTCGAATTGCTTCTCACCACGGTCTAAGGTCTTCGCAAATGACTCCTCTTCTTCGTTGAGGATCTCCTTTACTTCTTCTTCCTTCGCAACGATCTCTTTGAACATTCCACCCATCTGCTCGACCAGGGTCGGCACAATCTTCGAGAAGAAGTCGCCGATCTCCACATTGAAGTATTTTCGGGCATATCGGGCACCGCGTCTCAGCACCCTTCGAACAACATAGCCTCGTCCTTCATTGTTCGGAATTCCACCATCACTGATGGCAAACGTCAATGTCCGCACGTGGTCCGCTACCACTCTGTACGCGGTGTCGATACCATCGGTATCCTCCTCACCAAACTTCCCAGAATAAGGTCTGGCGCCGGTAACCTCTTGGATGCGCGCGAAGATTGGCGTGAAGACGTCCGTGTCGTAATTCGACAACTTGTTCTGCAAGACACTGACCAACCGTTCAAAACCCATACCAGTATCGACATGCTTGTTTGGCAGCGGCCGTAAGCTTCGGTCGGGTTCTCTGTTGAACTGAATGAACACGTTGTTCCAGATCTCCAGTACGTTTGGATCATCCTGATTGACTAGGTGCGCAGCGTTCCGTCCGCCGAGGCGATCGTAGTGTATCTCTGAGCAAGGCCCGCATGGTCCTTGATCTCCCATCTCCCAAAAATTATCCTTCATGTTTCCCGGTAAGATATGGTCCTCCGCGACCCCGACACTCTTCCATATCTCCTTGGCCTCGAGATCCGGCTCGAGTCCGCCAGCCTCGTTGCCTTCGAAGTAGGTGACGTACAACCTATCCGGCTCGAGTCCGAAGACTTTCGTCAACAACTCCCAAGAGAAGGTGATGGCTTCCTGCTTGAAGTAGTCGCCGAATGACCAGTTCCCCAACATCTCGAAAAAGGTGTGGTGATAGCTGTCCTTGCCCACATCATCTAGATCGTTGTGCTTTCCGCCGGCACGTATGCACTTTTGGGAATTGACGACGCGTTTATACTGGCCCTCTTTGCTAGTGGGATCGACTGTGCCGAGAAAAATTGGTTTGAACTGGTTCATACCCGCATTGGTGAAGAGGAGGGTAGGGTCGGAGAGGGGGACGACGGGGGAGGATTTGACTGGTGTGCACGTCAGTATGCCTGGCCGCCAGAGCTCTGATGAAGGCCGGACTCACCAAATGTGTGTCCCCGTTCTTCAAAGTATTTGAGAAATGTTTCTCGGACTTTCGGGGCGGTCCATTGTTGGGTGTTATCAGGCGTCGAAGACCCCATGGTGGAGGTCGTGTGCCGACGCACAATTGACGAGCGCAAAGCGGTCAGAGGGCCTCCGACGAGGATACGACTTCTGGAGTTCGCCGAAGACAGCCGCTCGTTTGACCGAGTGTAATTTGACCTTTCTCCGACTCGATGGGAATGCGACAGTCCACGAAATCGTCGGGGCCACTTTGTATTGAAAGCGTGAGTCAAGTCCGCAATTTTTGAGAATCGAGGGGCGCGGCTAGTGAGAGCCGTGGCCGATTGGCAGCCCGCAGAGAAGGCTCTCCCAATGTGCAGCCGCGTGCTCCGCATGCATTCACTTTCCCTTCACCTTCCCTTTTCAACTGCTTGTCGTTTCGAGCACCTTCCAGGCAACCCGACGCTCGTTTTCCTGGTGAGGCCAGACGAACTTTAGACTTATAGTCTCGCGACTCGTCAAGTGACAATCAATACAAATGTCAAATCCCAATCCCGACACCGAAGCAAACTGTGTCCGTGACGCCGAGGGATAGTAAAAGACAAGATGAAAGCAGGGTTCGACCGAAACTGAATTGCGGCCGAACTGAACGAGGTAGCCTTCCCGACCCGTGCCCACCACGCTCACTGTCACTGCCCGTCATTCTCCCACTCATCGTCAGCCTTGCATTACTGATATATACCGCACCGTCGCTCCACCACCACCGTCGTAGATTACAACTTATCGACAGCATACCACCGTACCATGGCTCAATATGCTCCCTACGCGGCAGCTCCGGAGTGGCACCCCTCCCTCTCAAACCAGCATCGCAGCAACATCCTCTCCCACTCTAAGCGAAAGGCAGAAGAGGACTTCGAATCCCAATCACACATCTCCTCGCACTTTAAGAAACTCCGCCTGAACCAGAACCATGTGAGCCAGCCTACGAATGGGACCTCGTACGCGCAGGTATACACGCCGCAGCATCACTATCCAGCTCCAGCAGTGCCTTCATCGCCGTACAGTCTTCATCACGCGCAGCCGAACTTCCCAACAATCTCATTCCGCCCTCACATTGCCAACACAGACGCTCGACCGGCCCTTGAAACCGCGCCTCCATCACAACCGCAACCCGACCCCATTGCGCTTGACCTGGACATCGACACCCATGACTTCGACGTCCCTCCGCCTGCACCTCATTCCACACCCACCCCAGCAGCGACCGGGTCCATCAAGTCCCCCGCGCTCCCGGACCCGGACTTCATGCCCATCGATGACAATCCCCACAGGATAGTAATCCACGATCTGTCCTCTGAAATCGCACAGATCGAAGCAGAAGAAGCGGCCCATAACGCTACCCTCTTCCTCCCCGATATCGATAAGAAGGTCTCCAGCCTCCCCCATAATGTTTTACAGCAAGGGCAGAACCACGACCGGCATAGCCCACTGCGAATGGAGCTAGAGATGGAACGGCCGCCGGCCGAGAACCTCAGCACCGCGCTAATCCTATACAAAGACCCGAGCAGTATCTCCGTGCCGGAGGAGGAGGATGTTGTGCGGAAGACCATCATCGATGCGAGAAGGCGGGCGCGGGAGAAGGCAGCGGAACAGCAACGTGAGAGGGAGAGGCTCGCACACGAAGCCGAAACCAGAGCCCTGCAGCAACATTGGGACGACGGGATGGTCGACCACTCGTTTCAAGGTACGGGAGATGAAGAGGCGGCGATGGATTCGGATTCGGATGCTGATTCGGATCCGGACGCCATGGACGTAGAGTGATGTATTTTGGATTTGACGACCTGGGGGTAAACAAGAATTGGGATCTTTAGCAAAGCGTGCGAACTGAGATATAAAACGCGGACAGCACTCGGTGTAATCTATTGGGATTGAGCACTATATGCTAGGCGTCTGCCATACCTGGCTCTCTGCCCGCATTCACACCTCAGACTATATCGTGCCGGACCAATGCATTTAGCAAGACAATCTTCAAATATTTGTCCCCCTTGTGACTGACTAGTCTCCCATGCCTCGAACGGATATCACCCCGTCCTGCGATGTGCGGCTTTTTGCTCGGGAGCGAACTCTCGTTCATCCACCCCGTCCACGTCTTTTCCCACACCGACATGCATATTGAAATGGAGCCATGGGCCGTGCTCCTCGCAAGTCTGCACTGTACTCGTAATGCAAGGACTTTGCTCCCCATCCCGCTCAATTGGACTGGTCTGTAAGGGTGAATGTCCAAGTATGATTGTCCTTCTATTTCTATGGAACCGTTCTTCATGATTCGGGTCCACACGCCGTGTGATGCGATGCAATGTGATGTGATGTGACGCTACGCCGGGCCATGTTGAGCCGTGTGTTTCATAGCAAAATCGTCCTCGTCCTGTCCTCGTCCTCTTCCTTGACAACGCGGTCCTCGTTCAGGGAGCCACTCGAGCCGGTTCAGGGGCGGCTGGAACGGCTGGAGCTGTTGTAGCAGTTGCGGCCGGAGGCGGGCCACTGGGCGGGGTGTATCGTTGATCGGGGTCGACTTTATTCGGTCCAGTGTACGGGGGCACGTATTCCGGCTCGTTGTACGCGGGGGGCGGCGGGCCTCCGTACATCCCGCCCATCTGGTATGTCTGGCCGTGAGCGGATCCGTACCCGCCAGGGCCTGCGTGGGCCTGTTGTGCTCGGTAGAAGGAAAACTGGCCGGCGTACTGGGGGTGCTGGTTGGCGAAGGCGGCCTTTTGACGGCGAGTGACGAGCCACTGTACGATCATTGATTAGCACACTGGAGAAGCCCTTTCCCGGCGGTGCAGAATCTCATCGAGAATTATATGTCCCGTACCCTATGATATGCCAGTGGAGGAAGCCCCCGCTTCATCCTCCGCTTGGCGTGCAAATATCCACCGACGAAGTAGAGAGAGAAGATGAGGAAGATGGCGGCGATGATGGCCCACTTGATGGCGTAGGCGGTCTGTAAGATTTACGCAGGTTAGGCATAGGCTGGAAAGGGGGGGAACGCAAATTTATACGGAGAACTCACAGGGTTGTAATCTCGACAGCCAAATTCATCGCACACAATGGTACGGGCATTGTCGTCGCCGGTTGGATCTTGCCTCTTGAGGATTGCCGACACGCCCATGGTGCTAGCTCTCTCACAGGATTGTTTCTTGATCGTCCGTGGCCTCAGTCGAGGCCGCTATGTGAAGGGGGGGAGACTGAGATAAGTAGTAAAGCAGTAGTATGGAATGTGTGACGCGAGTTCGAGACAAACAAAGAGGGAGAGAGAGAGAGAGAGAGAGTGACAAGTCTCGAAGGCAAGACGATCAATGGCGGCGAAGCGAATGTGCAGGTGTCGAGCGAGTGGTTAATATTCACAAACCTGCGGTCGAGTGCTTCTGCATACATGTGTACCAAAGGGAAGATGAAGTAACATTCCGAAACATGCGTCTTGCATCTGTTCCCAGCCGTGCAGCCTGCACCAGCCATCAGGAGGCGCAGCCATCAATCATCTAACGTATCGATACAACACTCAACAAGTCAGAGAAGAGTGGGTGGGTTTGACAGGGAGGGCGACAATTTGCATGTTTGAGCCCCTTCTTGTCCTCGAAGATCTTGTTCCTCGTCTCACAGTCTCGTCGGTTGCCGAGCAGATGAAACAAGAGCAGCAGGGGGGTGCGGACAGCCAATCAAACGATGCGGCGTGAGGATCGTTTGCGCGTTCTCCACGTTGAGCAAACGCGGCTTTTTTGCCACACGCACACGAGTACCGCGTACGGTGTACGAGGTGTTGTATCTGCCCTTGCTGCCTCACGAGCTCACCTCCAGAAAAGCCACGGTGATACGGAGTACTTGCTCTTACAGTAAGAAGAAGTGACGCTCATTGCTCCTCGCTATGTTGGGAGATAACTACCATTCAAGGACTATTGAAAAAGTGCCGTACACTTGTCCCTTTTGTCTATCCCTGGGACGAGACTTTTAATCTGGATCCTCGACCAGATCTTCCACGGTCGGATGCCTATTCTTCGGCTGCTGCTGCTGCTGCGACGACGATGCCGTCCGAGACGTGCCCTCTACATCGTGGTCATGATGCCCGTTAGTCTGAGGCTCAGAAGTCCCGGCGCTTGCGCGATCGCTGCTAGATTCACCGTTCGCAGGCCCAGAAGCAGCTGACCCCCAAGCCGGCAATGCAGGTGCAGGTGTGGATGAGGCTTGGGTAGAAGTTCGTTGTGCTGCTTCTGGTTGTCGTGTATTTCCTGCTTGCCGAAGCAGCTCCGATGTGAGGCTCCTTTCGACGTCTGGTGGTAGTGGCATCAACGGCTCAGGTGCGGCACCCATTACGTCGATGATGCTTGCGCCTGCAGTGCCGGTAGCCCCTCCCTGGTCATTCTGGTTCCTCAGGCTGGCTAGCGCCTGCTCGTGTTGCTGTTGGTGGATTTGTTGGTGCAGTTGCTCGGGGTTTGGCATCCCCATTTGCGGCCATGTGAATCTTATTTCTTCCACATGTAGGCCTCCTGGAGGTACAGCCTGCTGTTGACTTTGAGGGCCGGTGGGGTCGGATTGCACACCGTTGATCTCAGCTCCTCCAGCTGGGCCGTTGTTCACAGCGTTAGGTTCTGGTCGAGACTGGACCGGAGGAGGGAATGGAGGCTGTGGCATCACGTTGAAGGGATGCTGTTGAAACCGCGGTGGAGTCATTGGCATTCCCGCAAATGGCACCAGAGGCTGGTGTAAATAAGTCCGAACCTGCCCGTCATGCTGCTGCTGGTGTGTTACTTGATGCGCAGGTTGTAGAGGCATCATGGTCCAACCTTCGGGGAGCGTGAGTCCAGCTGGAAGTCTGTCACTCCCTGCGTGGAGGATGGTCTGCTGATGGTCCGGGACCATCGTCGTAGAGCGCTGGACGAGGCGAGGTGGAGGGAGCCCCGCCGCTGGCGCTGGGACTTGAGTTGTAGGATTTGCCGGGCTCGAGCCTTCTACAGCACGCATATCTCTCAATCTCTGCAACTCGGCCTGCATCGAGCGCAGGACATTCAACTCCCGCGAACTGTGGGACAGATCCTGGAGATCCTGTGCGATTCGCGCCTCCAAAGCGTCAAGTTGTTCCTGGGTCGTCAGGTTCTCTGTCTGCTGCTGCTGCTGCCGCCGCCGCGACCACCGGAGGCCTACGCCAAACTGTCGTGGTGCATTTGGGCCCGGATTTTGAGGCTGTCCTCTGGCGACAGGGCCGGCAGCGTCTCCCAGCTGTTGGTGGAGTTCTTCGAACATGTTGTTCCCTCTGGCGGCTCCGACACCGATCCTCAGCGGACCAAACTGGTAGACTCGTGGCCCTGGTCTTGCTCCCGGTGGATGTTGACCGTCGTTCGCCGGTCCCGCTCCACCTTCTCCTGCCACTGCATTTGCCGTTTGGGCTCCGCCGGTGCGCACCACATTCGCTCTGCAAGTCGGACATATCTGCTGCCTCTCAAGCCAACTTCTCAGGCAAGAAAAGTGTAAAACATGCCCACAAGGCAGCCTCTTCGGCCTCATCCTCTCCACCACTGGATTCGGTCGCGGTTGCGGCTGACCCGGCTCTGCAACAACCGGTTGATAGAGGTGCATCTCCTCCCTGCATATGATACACACTTCTTCCCGTCCAATATCCTCCGCCGTGGCATCTGGGTATCGCGCATTCATGTCCCGCGTCGCGGTCCGGTATTTCATAAAGTCCGAAATTCGTTTGAAGAACGACCGCATCGTCAAGAACACATCGCGCAAGATGTGGATGGGTAGTCCGTAGAATACAAGAAGAATAAAGAAGAAAGCAAGATAGGTCACAAGTTTGAAGAAATCGGTGGCCAAGTTCAGGTAGAACATGTAGCGGCCTTTGTCCTCCCAGCCTTCCACTTCAACCTCGTTTTCGTCAACGGGTTGGTTGAGGGCTTCCTGCGACACCTGTTCAAGGGTATGCTGAGTCAGTGTTGCTGTGGGCGTCGCTGTTGTCGTCGCTTCTCCCGCATCCGATGATGGCGGGTCAGCTGCCCGTCCGTTCTGACTCTCCTGGAACTCCATTACAGCGGCCTGGACGCGCTCGCGCTTGATCTCGTCTATGCGGTGTCTCTTCTGCTCGCGGACAATGCCGATCTCGACCAGATTGATCGCGTACCTCATGGCAGTGCTGATGCTCATGATCGAGAGGACGGCAAACTCGAAGCCAAACATGACCATCATATCGGGGCGGGCCATCCTCATGACCTGCTTCACCACGTACTCGAGCATCGTCAGATCGAAGGCGACACTCAGCCCCAAACTCAATGCGAGACGTGTGTGGAACAGTCTGGGATTTCGTGGCGGTTGTTGCTCCAAGACTTCGACCCGGCCTTCACCTATCCAGCCCCAGACCTTGCCCGTGAGCAGGGAGAAGAACATGGCGAGGAATGTGAGGCCGATTTCGCCGCGGAATACCGTCATAGCCAGACATGTCTCTGTGACGGCAAACCACGCCTTTTCGTAGAGTTGTTCGATCTCGATCCGGCGCAGGTTCCCATAGAGCAGCTTCTGTAGGCCGAGCAGGAATGAGCAGGCGACGACGAACAGCAGGTTGGTCAGGATCATCAGGTTGGCAGAGGATTGCGACAGGTAGACGGCGGCGGAGTAGAAGTTGGGTCGCTGCGCGAGAGCTTTGAGGATGACGCCGGCAGCCAGGGCTGTCGAGACCTGCGGAGGAGTTAGCACACCGAGATCGAGGTCCCGAGGACGTGGGCGCTTACCCCGGCGTAGGCCGTCCACCTCATTCTCATTCTCGCCGGCATGGTTGCAAGCAAGACTTCGTCTTCCTCAGACACGGATGGATCGGGGTCTCGTGGATGCCATCATCCAATGGCCGATCTGGTCAGCATGCAGCGCGATGAGGGCGGAAGGTCGAATGTGTAAAGACGCTACACCATCGAGATTGAGCGAGACATGAAGAAAACAGGTGGGAGGATTGCAGATGGTGGAGTGGGTGTTGGTGGAAGACGAAAGGTGTTCAATTGCCTGGTTACTTCTTCCAAGTTCCTCCGCATGCCGAGCGCATGGCACAAACTGGGATCCCTGAGGCGTCATCCGATCGGGAGCAGCGACCTACGAGACCTGAGACTTGGCCATGACGCGAGGCGAATTCTTTGCCATCCCATCAAACGAACCAAGGGCTGGGTTATGCTATGCTATGCTATGTTCCAACTCCGAACGCTATGCCCTTGTATAGCCCAATATTCAGCCAGAATAGCGGCATCCTGCCATCAGAAGAATAGAGGCAGCTGGGTGCACGGCATCTAGAATCCATCACCTGCTTTCCAAGGACGTCCGTCACTCTCAGCTCTGGCCTTTGGATCTGTGCCTCTCTGAATAGCGTCCAACCTCCTCCGTGCAAGGTCTGCTCCTATCCTCTCGATCAAGGTCTTCAGTTGTTCACCCTTCCCAATCTCAGGCACCCGAAGCTCTCCTGCCTCCACGCCCTGTAACCACCTCCCATCCTCGCCCTTGAATTCCTCGACCTTTTCTGCCTGTTCCTTCCATTCTTTAAGCTCGATCTCGGCCATTTGCTTCTGATACCTCAACTCGAACCACTTGTCAAATGTCTTTTCGTTCTCGAAGCAGACACCGTATCCGTCGCAGTAACACGTCCGCTGGCTCGGACAGAAGACATTTTCGTCCGTGAACACGACTTGCCACAAATATTCGAAAATCCTTCCAGTCATGCTGTCCCTGATGTCGGTTCGACGGAGCCATTCTCGATAATGCTTGTAGTTTGCCAGCGGTATTGCACGAATCTTGTTCCGACTGAGCGCGAACTGTGAGCAACAAGGCTGAGCTAGTACGGTAGGTATGGGTTTGTCCGGAAATAATTCAGCCCAAGCTGCCGCCATGAATGACTGTTCAAGTTTCTCTTTGTCCTCCTCCACTTGGCCGGGATGTATCCACTCCGGACAACCGGGCTTCCAGTGGCATCTCATGTTCATATATCCCTGACGCTGTACTCTCTCGCTGCTCAGCCGTCGAATCATCTCGCCAGCGTCCCAGTTCAAGAGCTCATTGTTGTGCCACGCAATCTGGTGGGAATGCATAAAGATGCTGACGTCCGGTAGATCGTCGTAGTAGTCGATAATGTAGGTCAGATAAGTCATAACTTCGTGGCCTTTGTTTTCGGACGGGTGCAAAGCCGCTTTCGGGTCGTCTGCCACATATATCATCCTGGTGATCTCCGGGCCTAGGTCGACCTCGTCTAGCCAGGTGACATTTTCCTCCGTCATCTTAGCCATGACGAGGTTTCGCGTGTATGTTGATCCGGGAGCCTTGCTCGACTGCATACCTGCATCCGTGGATGCAGGTCTTTCCGGGTTCGGTGAGCTCCCGGGAGCGTGAAGAACGCCTGGTTGGCTAAAAGGCCGGCTGTGCTCATCTTGGAGATGTTGCTCGTCTGAATCGAAATAGTCGCCCAGTCCAACGACCTGAGGTACTTTCGACCGAAGCGTTCTGACGGTGACGGAAGCACTGGTTGATCGATAATAGACCAGCAAGCTAGTCAGGGTCGCGATAATCAGGCAGCCAAGAGCGCGCCTCGTTAGGATCATGGTCGAGACAAACGCACGGATGTGGACGTCCTTGATGGCTCATTCGATTGACCTGTCGAACGGTTGCCGGTCTTTCAATGTATGGCAAACGTCACCTGGCTGCGGTGCGTTTAGGAATAGATGGGCACAAGAAGCTGCAAGCAACTGGCACCAAAGCACAAGCAGGGGGAAGTCAGTACAGGACGAATCTCAAGGGGAAGGATGGTGCAAGGACATGTCTACCCACAGTATTTGGTTGGTATGTATGTACGTGCCCGGATGATGGTCAACATTCGTCGCATGTTTACCACTCACCGAGAAGCCCTGCATGGGGCTGACGACCCGCCTGAGATGCCCATGCTCGACCTGCTTCCGGAGTCTGTCAAAACTGAAGATCAGATGTGGGAAAATGCAGCCTGATCCACAATTAGATGTTGATGAAACATGCGCAGCATCAACCGCCCGGCCCGATGACGAATCCTCCACCGGCGTACGAGTTCCAACCCGCAGCTGAAGTCTTGCCTGAAGAATCGAAAAGGAGAAGCGGAGACACGGCCGTTCGCGTCACTCGCGTCAACAAACACAGCCTGCCAGGAGCCACGGAGCCCACAGCGATCCAGGCACCTACAGTAGCCACCCAGGCGCCCAGGGAGCTGATTGCCCCGCCCCACTACCGGGCTTCGAAAAGCTTTAGACTTTCTCCGGTGCCATTGTCCCCGACAAGGATCGATGCCATGGACACTCCCGTTTACAGTATTGAGGCCGGCTTGCAAATCAAAAGACAACAATATTAGTTCTGATATTGAGATCGAACACTCTGCGAGGTAATGTCACTGGGGCGTAATCCCAGGGCCCGGAATATAGACAGCGCAACCGCCCGCCGACTGAGTCGTAAGATGGTGTACATCCAAGAACCCTGAAATCAGAACATCCGCTTTGCGCAAATTCTTGATCAGCCAATCCTCAGGCTTGTGGCACTGCCGCTGCCGCTCCCCAGACTCCCTCCGCCATTATGTTCTGAATGTCCACCGTTCATACCCCCAGAGCCGTGGTGACTCGACCCGATAATGCGGTGCCCATTGACCAGAGCTGGAGCCGGAGTCCGAGCCCGTTCTGGCGTGGCCACTTGTGGTGGAAGTCGTCCAGCACCAGTCCATCTGTCGTTGCTCTTCTCGTCGTCCACCACCACCACCATCCACACTCCAATTTGCCCTCCTTGGCCGAGTAAAGGAGTGCAATGAATCCATTTGTTCTTGCCTTGCTCGTCGCCTTTGCTGACCCAGCGAACTTTGGCGGTCACACCTCTTCCCTCCGCAAATGCTGTTGTCAATTCATCCCGTACTCGCTGTGAACCACCGATCTTGTTCAAAAAAGGTGACTGAAGAATGCCCGGCAATCTTTGCGAAGGACTGGCAAAGAGAATCCGAAGCGACGGATACGGTCTCACAAGCAGAAACTATAGCTTCGTCAGCGACTTGAGCATGTCGGCGGGTTCGATGTGTACTTACGTGCTGATAGATACCCCCTAGCCGTCCACTGGTACCCCCAATCGGGGGGATCAACGTATCCGGGTCCTTCAGCAACAGGCGCGGTTGATGAGACGAAACGCTCTCGAGGTCTTCCTCCACGACTTCGCGGTGCATCTTGCCGCCGTGTCGCTTGATGGTGCTCAGCTCGCCTTGGTTGAGCATCTCGCTCAGTTCCCGTAACTCGTCATTCTTCTCGGGATTTGGCTTTTCAGGGAGTGGGGGATCTTCGCCACGAGCGCGGATTTCTAGTAACTTTTGCAGGGATTCCATCTCTGAGGCATCTTTGACCAGGCCGCTGACATCAACCTGTGCGCCGATATGATAGCGGACGACGCCCCTGCTGTCAGAAAGCGGAGCCATCATGAGGAGATTCACAAAGGGAGACCCATCGCGCCGACTGTACCCGTTAGACAGACACCAACGGTGAACCAAAATGCACGTACTAGTTGAGGAGGACCTCCTGGTGCTGCCTGCCGGCTTGGAGGGAATCTCGAATCCTCCGTACACTATGTGGATTTGTATTGGGTCCTTGCAAAAATCTACAATTCCGGCCAAGAACGTAGGACATGCCATACTGCGTTGTCCGGTTGAATTCTACCAATGCATCAGCCATGGTTTCTGCTCAAAGTGGGGGACAAGCCATCATACCTTCTGAAGCGAAGACGATCGGGTTGTCTGGTCTGGAAGGATCCGTCACACAGAAGACTTCGGCCAATCCATCGGATGCTTCCCGCAGACCCGGGGACAACGCTCCTGTTATCCTCGCGGTTATGGTGGTGCTGACCACTTGTATGTACTGGTGTGTGACGAAAGCTGGTAACTCCTCCGTCGCCAGGACCTCAAAAGCCGCCTTTGCCCTCTCTTCCAATGCTATGTTTATTGTCGGCTTGACCGGCCTGTGTGTAAACTCGAACCCTTCAACGGGGTCAAGGCCCTCGCAAATTGCGTTCGCGTAATTGATCGCTCGGAGTGATTTGAGGGAGTCGAGATAGTGGACAAGGATGGGCACGGACTGCGGCCGATGCATGCCCAGGAAAGACGTGAACTTGAAGAGGTAGGTTGGGTCGGCGAAGATGACTTGCAGGTGACCTTTCGAGAAGAGTGCTTGTGTCTGGTCTTCTAGCGAGAAGATCTCTGGTGCCGCAGAGGGAGGAGAGATGAGATTGAAAGACGCGGGATCGTCTTCGAGGATGGGCTCGAGATCATCACCGTTCTCCAATTGTCCATTGGCTTGCAGTCGAGGCAGCTCATTCTCCACGTGTCGCATCCCAGTAGCATGAGGTATATCGGTCCCCATGAGGGACTCGCGAACAAGTGAGGTGGTCGAGTAGTTCGTAGGGTACTCGGTCGAATCGGTTACAGAAGCCTGCGCAGCAGAGGTCGGTCGGCTGCCGACGGCGGCATCGTGAGCACGAAGGGGAAGAGAAGTGGGAGCAGGTCTTTCTGTGTCATGAGAAGCAGATGTCATATTCGGCTTGACTTAACGGGTGATGCAGCCAGCAATCCACGGACCTCTCAGAGTCTGTCCGCACCCCGGGCGATGATGAATGACGGGCGTGATCGAGAGAGGAAAGAAAGGATCTAGGTCGACCCGCGTCAGTGGTATCGCTTGGAGAAAAGAACAAATGAAGCTAAAGGAATGCAGATCAATGCAGACCAGGGAAATCAAGACGAGGTCATCCCGTCCTGGGGATGCACCCTTGGCCAACAGCGAGTAGAAGACGGACACCAAAACGAGAAACCACAGACGTCAAAATGTTGAAGAGGGAAGGTCGAGTGGGGATATCCAGGCGGATATCTCATGCAGGTACTGTATTCGGTACGCTCGTCCCGATCTGCGAAATGGGCTGATGGGACAGTCAGATCACCGTGAGCAGCTCCAAAGGAAAGATGGGGAAGAGGGTTTCTCCCAAGCGCTGGCTCCCGTGTGCCTCGCACTATCGATCACTAGCGATGATCATGATCGGACGCTTTCAACGGTCTGGAGAGGCTCAGGCATCTGGCGAGCCGTTGACAGGTCTGTGTGGTGTGTCTGGGATAGTGACTCGACCCAGTGTCCCCGTAGCGTGTTTTGTGAGCGCTGGAAGAAATAGCGATGATGATGGCGGCGCATCTTGAGAAGCTCTCTTTAGCGGGTGCCCGGTTCCCCGGACGCGGGATCGAATAAGCCCCCAGCCAGCCCGGCCAAGCGGGTTGGACCCCATGCTCTCACTCGAGATCCGCCGAGTCATCTCACCAACACTCGACTCGCGTCCTATCTCAAGATCCGTCCAGATCGCAGTACCTACTGGGACTCGGTGGGAAACTGCCCCAGAGCCAAGGCAACTGACAGCAGCCATCCCGTGCCATCCACATTGTTGGACGCGCTGGAGCTGCCGTTGACGTCACTGGCGGTTGACCAACATCCTCTCCACGGCCGAAGATAAGCAGAACTCTTGGGTTCGCTCTGCTGGCTGTTGCAACCGAGATGGGGGACGGCCCTCTCATCGTACCGGGCTATATTGACAAAATCGTCAAATTCACCGACGGCACGTCGTATGAGCTCTTGAAGCCATTGGCGACATACCGCTCGTGCCACGATGGCACGCCAGCAGAGTCACGGATCGTGCTGACCTGCCGGCGGACCGAGGCGGATTCCTCGTCGACGGATGAATATGTCGTCAAGATCAAGATCCAGTATTTCCCGCATCGTTTGGCCCTGTGAAGTACATGAGACTGACTTCAGTTGGAGAATTCCCGGAGGCGAGCAGCGACCCAGCAATACGCCTGAATCCGGCCCCAGCACTACGACGGCCCACGAGCTCAAGGCGTTGAAGAAGTTCCACGACGCCAGCAGTGCCTACACACCGGTGTTGGTCAACTTCATGATCACGGTTCAGCCGGCAGAGGGACCTCTGCCTGGCGGATACCTGACGTTCCTCGTCATGACCAAAATGCCGGGCGATTCGTTGTTCAACATGTACTACTGGGGCATGTCGGATGAGGAACGAAAGCAGATCATAGAGAAATTCCTCGTGGCACTCGAGTCAGTCGACCTGTCTTGCCTTATCGATGCGACTCATTGACCTTTGGCAGGTGGATATATGCACAAGGCATAGAGCCCGTAGATTGCGGCCTGCGGAACATCCTGTGGGAACGAGAGACCCAAAAATGCACCATCATCGACTTCGAACTGTGGCGAGACACGGATGCATCTTTCGGCGATGAGACAAAGGAACTCCAGAGATGGGGACTGGTACGACAGCCTGCTGCCAAAAACCACTGGGACGCGTGGAATCAAATGTTCCGATAGACCGACCTAGCGAAGCAATCGTTACCGTTCATACATGTACCTGGCGTAGGGAGCATGTCCTCATTGGTATCATCAGCAAAGCATCTTCTCTTCCATTCCAGCCGTCAGCGGCCTCGCGCCTTCCGCATACCGCCAGAAACGGTCTTGGTGCGCAGGGAGAGGAGTTTACGCCCTCTTCTCCTGCCACGCTTCATCCAGATCCTCCTGCGTGACTTGGTAACCCCAGTGCAGACAAGTTTGATGTATGACAGGGCTAACCTTTCGCTCCTCTTCCGCGTCGTCATCGCCGTCTTCGTCGTCAAAGACACTCCTGACCCCCATCTCGACGTATTTCTTCAACAACATCCTCTTCCACCTCCCCTTGGGCCCCACACATCTCAGCCACCTCCCCGCCTGTCTTTCGCCCTCTCCGTCGTCCAGACGCCGGCCGAGCCAAAAGCGGATGTACCATTCAAACCAACCGCGGGCGTCGTGCTGGAAATTGATCCACCCGGCGTCCTCCCACTGAGAAAACGTCTGCCCGCACTAGACGCCGTGTCTGTTGAGTTCCGGATTGTACGTCGGTGACGTGATGTACTTCTCGGGTGGCTGGAGTTGAGCTAGCCAGTCGGGGGGCAGCGTCGCGAGATAGTCGTCTTCCAATGTCACCGACAAGGAGCGACTACGCCAGGGGGAGAAGTATGTGCCCCCAAAGGCACCTTGCAGGAGAATTGAGAGGGGCGACTTATTTGGTCTGAAACTGGGGTGTGATGCGAAGTGGTATGTGTTGGTGCGCGGGTCAAGCGTCGGTGGAGCGGCAGAAGAAGTCCAAGAAGTGTAGTGTTGGATCAAAGACGCCAGGTGGGTGGGAAGTGGTGGTGAGGTAGCCTTTGGTCTTGGACGTTGGGACTGGACCCGTGAGGCGCCTCGAGGCTCTAGATCTTTCTGATTCTTCGTCCTGGCCCGATGTCCCGTGTTGCCGGAATGATTTTCTTCTTTGTAGGATATGCGGATTCCTCGGGTAGCTATTCGGGCAGAGGTCCTCGACGAGACACGCTGCTCGACGGTTGAGCCATCAAGTCTCCGCCTTTTCGCCTTTGGCTCGTCCTCTGTCGAATCTGTTTGCTGGTCTCTTCGTGCAGTGCCGTAGTCTAGATTCAGTTCTGCGAGCAGCCTCTGCTTATGCTCCAAGTTCCGAAGGCGTTGGGCTTCGAAGTCCATCGCAGGAGCCATATGCGAGGCTGAAGCGAGCCGCTCTACCTCGTGCTGCGAGACGTACACAGTGAAGGTCGCCGGGCGGGTAATGGGCTCGCAGCAACGCGTGATCGGTGCGTGATCGGTGCGTGAGTCGCGTCCGTGTAATGACGTCAGAGACTGGAATTCGCCTTCTGGGCTTCAATGAGCATCACGAAGGTACGCGCATGGCTGAGATATATTTACTATGTATATCCACTCCGGCTATCTAGTACCAGGGGTCGAGTCCCTCCCAACACAAAGCGCAACTACAAACATCGACCAAGGGTATACTAAGCAAACAACGCCCATCATTAGATCCACCCCCTGTGACTCCTCCATGCTATCGTCGAAGAGATTCGTATCATTAATTCCCCCGCTGGTGATGAGCTCCAGATTATCCTTCTCCTTGCTTTTAGTGCTCGTGTCATTGCTTTTGGCTGTAACGCGATGGCCTCGGAAGCTGATGAAGGATTGACCCTCCAATACTCGGTATGTACGCTGGGATGCGGCCATGGCTCGAACTCAAACAGCGATGGGTCTAGGAGTTGGTGCCGTCATTGGCCTTGGCTCCAATATCATGTCCCAAGTCCGGGTGTTGAAATGGACATATGGCGAATCAAGATCTGGGTCATATCGATCCATGTCGACAATCTTGACATCGGGGTTTGTGCTTTGCACAATCATGGACCGTCGTCTTGGCTTCAGCACCGGACCTGCTGTATCCCCGCGGAGCTTGCTGGGTACTGGAGACATGCCGGTGGATTTCAGAATCTCAACTAGTGACAATATCGCATTGGTTTCCGGTGTGACGGGGTCGACATCGTCTTGTTCACTGGTGCTGGACGAGGTCCCGCTGGCGGAGCAGTTGGAGGACTCACGAGACATTGAGGGTGGCGTAGTAGGTGAATCGTCCGATGGCGGGGGAGGCGGGTGGCTGTCAGTGTGGTTCGCGTCCATTTCGTGGACAATATCGGCTTGAAGCTCTTGTGGCTCTCCAGCATCTTCCTTGATTGCCTTCTCCATCAACTCGGGTTCTGCAGTAAGCTCTGCGGGTGCGTTTTCTGCGCTGTCAGGAGCAATCTCGTTCAGACCGTTCCCATATCCTTCTACATAAATCTCGCAGAATTGAGGCCGCTTCGACGGCCCCTCATCTGCCGCCGTCTGAGCCCGTCTAGACACCAGTCTTCGGAGGGAGGTTGGCCGCGAGCCCGGGGGCGTCTTACCGGGCAACGATGCTAGCAAGGAGGCCGGCAAGTTCGCCGGCAGAGTTCGTCTGCGAGCCTTGACTGATCTGCCTCGTGTCAAGGTCTCACCAAGTGAGGAAGAGGAGAGGTTGGTGTGAGAGTAGCTGTTGTCGGGAACCAGTTGGGACAATCTCTTATCCAAAGTACGGACCTCTGGCAGCTGCTGTTCCTGCCACGGCTTCTGGGTCGGCGGTCGACAGCAGAGAGAGTATGTGAGATTCGAGATATTCCGGACTTCTTTTGGCAGCTGTGAGATCGAGTGGAACGTTTGCAGAACCGCATAGATCAGGATCCACCTGACCTTACGACCTTCAATTGCAGAGAGACGGCCCAAATCGTCGTCGACTGTCATCTCTTCGAACTCTGAATACTTCCTGACCACTGGACATTCCATGAGCAGGACGTCTCGATTAGAAGCAGCAATCAGGGCGCGCTTGTCGTGTGCTCGCTGTGCATTCTTAAGAGCCTTGCGCCTCAGTTTGGGATTCCAAGACAGCCTTCGCTGAAGTTTAGGCTGTTGAGTAGAGCTACGCTCGAAGGGCTCCGGTAACCTGGGTAGGGGCTGGGCAAGGGGCGCATAGGAGTGTTTCTTGTCAAAGGCCTGGATATTCTGTAGGGTGCAGACACCACCCGTCTTGCTGATGTCGTTATCCACCATATCTGCCGATGACTCGGGATCAACCAAGTGCTGATATAGGCTCTGAAAATCGGAGAACATGGTTGCGTAGACTTCCTGTTGCACGACCTCCTCCTCCTCGAACTTGTCGGGAGGCCAGGAGCCGTTCTGTTCCGTGTAGACTGATTTGAGAAAGTCACGGAACTTGTCAAGGTGCTCCCGTGCTGGCTGTGGGAGGCCGAGGAAGCTGCCCGAGACCTCATTCTCGAAGAAAGAAACAACCGACTTGTTGACGCGGTCAAATCGGACGTCCATCTCAAGTCTCGCTCGATTGATCAGTGTTTTGGCCTTTGCGCTCACCACCTGACCACGGTTAGTCTGCTTCATGTTCTCTGCGGTATCCAACTCTGGTGCACTCACAGCATATTCAATACTTGATCGGAGGTCACGATGACTCATGCCCACACAGTGTGCGAATGCATCGACCCAGAGATCCTCCACCTGGAGTTTCTCTGCGAGAAACAGGGCCGCGAGAGCGTGGTCAACACACTCCCTGAAGTCCAAATACCTCTGATTCTCCGCATACGACAACACCTCGAGGGTATTTTGGGAGCTGTCGTCGGGTCGATAAATGTCCAGTCTGGCCTTCAATGCCGCCAGCGCGGTGCCCAGGGTCCGACCAGCCAGTGGTCGATTGTAAAGCCATGCAAAGAAGTTTCGTGTCGTGATGTGGTGATGAAAGACATCTTCGAGCGAAGCCCCGTGTGGCGCTGGAATATAGAGCTCCTGGAATGTTTCCTGGGGGTCGCAACCTGAACAATTCGGCAAGGAGCACTGCACTGTCGCGTGAATCGAGTTCCTCACGATGCAGCGGTCGACCAGTGACTCAAAGCCTCTGACCCGGAGGAAGTCGGTGTGAACGCGGAAGGCAGGCCCGCGACTTGACTGGCCAGGTTCCCGCAGGTAGACGAGGCAATCGCCCGTTGGCCAGCACAGCTCAGGCTCCTAGAAGTGCATGACATGAGTTTGGACACACCACCAATGGGTCGACGCTCTCCAAAGAAACCACATACATGAAAGATATTGATCCAGTCGGTAGTAACTCGTCCACGCCCATCCCAGCGCCTCAGTCCAGCTGAACGGATGTCATCCCGCGTGACACGGCCCTGCAAGCGTCGCATTGTTGCGTGGTGAAGTTCGGGCGGGTTGCAATTAGAGCTATGGGGTTGCTGTGCAATGGTATATAAGTCTCATCCCCGCCTCTGGTGGAGGGATGGATGGGTGGCATGTACAGCTGTGGAGAGGTGAAGCTCGGGGACTGGCCTCAGCGCAGACTGGTGCCTTATGCTGGGAACAATACGTAAAAAGGCCAGCGCAGCAGTGTAGGCTTGCAGCAGACCCTACGTCCAAGATGCGGTACAACGAGGAAATGCGATTGCGAAAGAGGCTTGAAACAGCGAAGATCCGTGGGATTGACTGTTGGGGAAACGGAGCGGCGGCGGGGAGCGGCAAGAAGCAACCGGACGAGGGCGCCGTTGGTCGAGACTGCGTGCTTCTAACGGCTGGTCACAGACACCACGCCGCTGGCGGGAGGCAGAGAAAGAGAGAAGAGCATGGGCGAGGTCAATGCATCATCATGCCACCTGTGCACATGTGCCTGTTGCTAGGGCGAGAAACAGTCGAGTATGCTCACAGGTAAGGGAGCTGCGTATAAGCTTCCCTGGAGATGGAGGGCGAGGCGGGCAGCCAATGGAGCGCAGGTTCCTGTCGGAGCTCAGGCCGGGCCTACGCTCCAGGCGGCTTAGCCGCTGCTGGACTGACGTGAAGCCGCCTCCACCTTGGATCGGGGTCTACGATCGTCCCGAGCTCCAAGTCCGTCCACTGTAGATCCGACCGCCCGTTTTAGTGAGCAGCGTCAAACACTGGGCCAACCAGCCTGACGCCTCTCGCCAAAGAGTCCGACCAACTGGAACGCGAGAAAGGCCGAACTCGAGCTTTCTTCGCTTCCCTCTCGTGTCAATGCGGCCGACGCCAGCAATTGCTCCCAACGCCACGGTCGACGGTGCCAACCGCGGAAAGCACGCAGAAACAGGCGGCTGTGTTGGCAGTCTCGCAGTTCGCTGCCCCTGCCGCCAACCTCCATCGCGATCAGCCTTTTGCCTCTTTGCGTCCTATCTCAGGCCGCCAGTGTCTAGCGAGTGCCCGAAGAGGTGTCGAGCAGTGGCAGGTGAGCGCTAAGCGGAATGCAACGACCTGACAGAGGAGCGCTAGCCAGGACCAGCGTCCTCTTTTTGGTCAAACTGATCAACCCATCACTTCCTGTTCGAGCTTCTATACACTGCTTCTGCACCTGGCTGCCACGGTTCAATCACCACGGGGAGATCAACGCTGATACTCGTACAGACCCTGCCCCGTCCATAACACTATCTTTCCTTCACCTCTTGTCTCGCTTGCCGCCCCGTGTCGGTTGAAGACCTTCCGAGACCCAGGCGATAACACGCGCATCTCTCGCCTACATAGCACAGCGCCGATCGGACGCGAGGGTCACAAGCGAGCGCACCGGCAATTGCGTGAAGATATCATTCCCATTTATAGCAATAAAGAAATACACCGTAGTTGTCCGTCGAGCAGATCAAGCAGAACAGCCTGGGTGAAATCATGATTCAGAGACCCTTGATACCGGCGACTACTGGGGTGAATTGGCCGTGGTCATTTTCGGCCCTGCCAGCAGTTCGTGCTCTCTCCGATGCTGCCGAGACGGACCCCTGTCCGACCAGGGTGCTGTTGTGCGGCTTGCATGAAGCCTGTGGACCCCACGACAGCTCTTAGCCTCCTACAATTTCCCCAGTCGTCAGCGCCGGAGCTCGAACTTTATCAATCGTGCTGAATGAGACGGGGCATCGGGATTATTTTCAAAAGGGCCCGCACTGTGGGGTAGCTACGTACACAGTATACTGGATTCATCACGACGCTGCCCACCAGTCACGACGATTGACTGCGTGTCAAACTGCTCTGGGGAGGCATTTGTTGCCGCGCCGGAGCCGACACGTTGACGGTCATGAACCGATCGGTCAGCTCGCCCATGTGGTTGGCTTCAGACTCCGAGAGCGCGTACCACCCATCGCCGGAGGCTGGCTGAAAGGAGGTCATCGTGTTCGGTTGGTGACGAATGGGCTGGAAGATCGCCTGGCCGCTCTGGGCCGTCACAGCGCGAGATACGGCTCGACTGGTAGTGTTTCTAAAATATCCCGGGCGTGAGGTCTTGCAGCAACTCCTCCTTCAGGCCTTACGCAGTGGCGAGCGGCGTTTGTGGCAAGCCGTTCTGCATGTGCGGCTGTGAAACCCGTGAAGAAACGGTGAAGAGGCGACGATCAGTTCCCAAAACATCTTGCTGAAGCGATTGCCTACGTACGCTTTACCTCTTGGGGAGCTGGTATCTGTTGCAATCGCTCGTCTTGGAAGTTGCTATGTGCTCTTCGAGGCTTGCATTAGCCTTAGACTACATGATAACATGGCGCTGTCCCTTCTTTCGGGATTCAGTGGCGTTTTCTCAAAGCCCGAAAGAACATTCTGCCCCAAGGTCCATTCTCTCAGCAAACTACGGAGCTTTGCCGATCGCCGGGCAGCCACTCGTCTAAACCTCGACGAGCACCCGGATCTCGGCGTCCATCCAGTCCACGAAACCAGCAGAGAGGAGAGCCACCATCCATTCGCCATCATCGCGCACAGTCACTAGGCCGTCTGGAAGCCAGACCTTGATACCCGGACGATTTTCCACTCCCGCCGTGGATCCATTCCTTGACGACAAAGAGTATCTCTTGTCCACCTCGGACAACAAAGCTGCGAGGTTTGGAGCAGCCTCTGGCGTCAAGCTAAACCGGGGCGTGAGCCGTCTCAGTGTCCCGGCTGCGTTTGACACCACATTGACATAAAGATCGACCGATTGCTTGAACGTCGTTGTTGGTGACGAGACCGGCGCAGCCGAAGTTATAATCTCTTGTTGCGCTGGCACGGGATGTGAAGATTCCGTGTCCTGGTGTTGTGCGGGCATGAGAGGCTGGTCCCCAATCTCGTGCTCTGGGTAGCTTGTTTCAGGAACATTGTGGCGGTCAGACATGACGGGCTCCTCTATCACCGTGGGCGACCGCCCGTCGCTGGTCTCTTTGGCAGAGCCTTGCTTCCTCGACGCTGCAGCATAGATGCGTTGGCGCTCATTGGTCACCATCTTTCTCATTAGGGGCATCATTAACTTGATGATGAATTGGCTGTCCTGAGGCCAAAACAATGTTCTTGGAGGTGCGTTTGGGATGTTACTCCCCGCTCCTGGTGCAAAGTACTTCTCGCCATAACCGTGTACCGAGAGAAATTCATCGACACAATTCCATAGGTTCAGCTTGGCCAAGTCGGTCCCGCCTGAATTCTTCTTGTGTCCAACTACATCTCTTCGCTCAGGGTGCGCCTCGTCTAACATGAAGGCCTTGGCCGCAGACTGCAGCCGTAGAAAGTTCTCCGGAGCAAGCTCCAGGGACGAGAAGACCTTCCCGAGGGGCGGCCTGCTGTGTTTCTTGTTCGTCGACGAAGGTTCGCGAAATAGAACCGCAGCCGCACTTTGAAGTTGAGTATTGCTTTCGGCAGGCGCATCGAAGCCGTCTCCGTTCAAGGCATGACCTTGCTCAATGAAGCTCTCGTCTCGTTTGCGCTTCCCGAGCGCGGATGCATCTCGGCTTTGCTCGCCCTCCAGTGCGGTTGCGACTTGTATCAACCCTGCAATGAGTTGCGTGTCGTCCGAAAACGTGGGATCTGACATGGCCGAACTGGGGGCAGCTCTAGGCTGCGAAGCCCGGAGGCCGCAAACGCCCAGCTGTGAGCTGGATAAAGAAGGTATCGAGGTGAGGGAGCCGAGAGGCGCGGTTGACGTGGGCGTTGGGAATGTTTGTGACGTTTGGCAACGTGTGAAAGCGACCAAATTCGCCAAATTCGCCAAATTCACCAAATTCACCAAATTTGCCTAGCAGCGAGGAGTGTGTCCCGCGTCCATTTGCGGTTAGCGCGGCACCAGCATTCATCTTGATGACGGCGACCTCGACCTTCGGATGCTCGTGAGGCTGCTATAACTGTATCTGTATCTGTATCTGTATCTGTGTCTGCATCTTGGACTCCCCGTTATGTGAGAAGCGAGGGACCGGCTGCCTGCTTTTTTTTGAATCACCCCGCGCAATTCCTTGTTGGCGGCATTCTGTTCCTCAGCGATCATGTTTACGGCAACCAGGCTACAAGTTGCCACGTACCTTCTCGGCATCTGTCCATTCTCAATCGCGTTCCTGGTTTTCCTGAACTCGTCCGTCTCCTTCGTCATCACAGATCTCATCGGCAAGAAAGATGGTGTCGGCGACGCAGTGGGAAGCTTGGGCTTCGCCGATGAGCTGCTTGCACTCGTAGCATGCCCCTTTTGGGGGTTGCTGTCGGACCGTATGGGACTACGTTTTGTGAGCAATCTGTCGCGAGTGGCCACGGCAATAAACTAACTGCCACCAGGTCTGCGTGTCGGGTTATCTCATTATTTGTCTGGCATTGATCCTGTTCGTCCAAGCAAAGAATGTCTATCCGCAACTACTTCTGGCGAGGCTGTTTTTCAGCCTGGGTGGTGCGGCCGCCTCCACCATGGTCACAGCCACTCTACCTGCTGTCACATCTCCGCCGAAGAACACTTCCGTTGAGCACCATCATCAGGCAAGGGCTGCCCAACCGTCGGGGAGCAATGGCCATGTTTCGAGCCCGTCGATCGAGTCAGAGGTGACGATTACCCCTGAAATCTTCGTTTCCCGCTACTCACAACGCAAGGACGATCGAAATTTACCCGCGGATAACCCTGATATCGCTAGCTCTACAAGTCAAGTCGCTGGATTCGTTGGCATGTTTACGGGCTGCGGTGCCTTGATCGCACTGGTTGGTTTTCTGCCCATTCCAGCGAAGTTTCAGTATGCGGGGGTGGAGGAAAAGGCAGCCTTGAAATACAGCTTCTACATCGTCGCTGCCGTGGCTTTCTTGCTTGCTGTCTGGTGTTTCTTCGGTCTTCGGCGTCTAGAGGGAGAACCACAGACCCGACTCTCAACTTTATCTGCTTCGCGGAGCGAAGGCCGTGGCTTACGCCGTACCGGGCCCCTTGGTCAGATGCTCGACAGCTTTCAGGCCGCTGTCCTCGCCGGCTTCAAACAGTCTGAGATTGCTATTGGATATATGGGAGGTTTTGTGGCCCGCGCTTCCTCAGTCGGCATCTCCCTGTTCATCCCCCTTCTTGTCAATGCAATGTTCCTCTCATCAGGGCTATGCGATGCTCGGGACGCCAATGGTGACCCCACAGGACTTCCAGACATCAAGAGGAAGTGCCCGCGGGCATATATTGTCGCTTCAGAATTGACTGGTGTCACGGAAATGGTTGCACTAGTGTTTGCCCCCATCTTCGGTTATTGGGCTGCGAAGGCGTCGAAGAGGGAAGTCCCACTACTTGTGGCTTCCGTTGCCGGTGTCATCGGTTATCCCTTGTTTGCAAATGAATTTGACCCAGATGACAGAAATACGTCGAAGCGCGTCGCGGCCTTTTTGGCGGCCTCTCTCATTGGCATCAGCCAGATCGGCGCCATCGTGTGCAGCCTGGGAACACTCAGCAAGGGGGTTCTTCTGGCAGCCCCCAAAGCCTCATCTACCGGCTTGAATCGCGAAGGACAGGTAAATGAGGCGCCCCCAGATGAAGTCGAACCTCTCCTTTCAGCCGCGCCGCAACCGACAGGAGAAACACCGCTATCAAACTTGAAAGGCTCTATCGCTGGCGTCTATTCGCTCTACGGGGGTGCTGCAATCCTGATCCTGACTAAAGTCGGAGGCCTGTTATTCGACAAAGTGTCACTGGCAGCTCCGTTCTATATCATGGCTGTCTTCAATGCATTTTTAATGGTTGCATGTGCAATTCTCAGCATTTGGCGGCGCGACGAAAGCGGCACGATCCAGGAGTCACTTACTCAGTGACTACAGAACAAGATTTGTTGGAATGTGTGATCTGACATGACTGGGAATCCACTCTGATGGAGGCAAAGGTCGACTTTTGCAGCACAAGCGTCAGTGAACGGGATATGGACCTCTTCCAGAATAAGCCAACTGAAGTTGGTACAGAGCAGTCAAAAATGGCAGCAAAGACGAGTTCCCTGCCTCACCTTGTTCCATATATTCTGTCCCGGGAGCAAATCTCATTGCCAGCACTGCCTTGTCCAGGACATACTGGCACAGGTTGCTTGAGGCTCTCTCCGTTCGAATTGTCTACACTGTTCCCGAATTCTCGGAACAGCGAGCAAGGCTGATCCGGGAGGCTCTTCGTTACGGCAATCCCGAAAGGCCTTGCCTGGGGCTGGCGTTACCGAACTCGAATCAAACAACATATTCCATATGTACAAGTACGCACCATGGCAAGCCGCAGACTGCCTTCGGTTCCTTTGCTGGAAACTATTCACGTTGCATATGTTTCTGGCTCAGAGCTGCTCTGCGCGAAAAGGCAAGCCTTGGTCGTATTGGCTCTCTACTAAGTAGGTGAGCATCCGTCGCGCCATATGCACTTCGAAGCAATGTCAGCGTGAGGAATTTCGCCACCCGAGTGCTCGACCACAGTACAGTACATGAGAGACAGAACAGCCACGCGGACCGCTCCATACATTTTACTGCCGCTCCTCAGAAGCCTGAATAGACCCGCAAGTCTACACGGACAATTTCCGTGTCAATGTTGCCTGGAGCAGTTACACGGGACTTGGGATACCTTTCTGTATGCGTGCACGAATGGGCCTATGCACCATCGACTCTGCTGCAAACAAGGCACCTTGATCTATGCACCAACTCGTGCGTCACTGTGACCACTCCCTGTGCCGTTCACCTATACTATACCATCTGATACGGCACGAGCTTCCGACCACGCCAGTCGGGAAACGGCAGGCCGTGCCACCGTACGAGGTGACCCACGAGTCATATAAGAGGCCCATCGATTTTGAAAGTGTGATGCGCTCGAGCCGAATGGCAGGCCTAGACTATGGAAACTGCGCGGTCGGTCATGATTGCCGAAGAAGTAGTATCCCCGGGCAGAACCACCCAGTCAATCATGCTGCAGCGTGCAGTGTGTTCCGTCCCTCAATGCCTCGTGCTTCATGCTCGTGTTATTCAAGAAAGCGAAGGAAGCCCTCAGAGTGGACGAATGAATAGCTCAATACATAAAACCCACGCGCGACTATTTCCGAAGCACAGGTCCCATCATTGCCCGCGCCGTCCCAGGAGAGCAAGACAACAGTGTTCCGTTTCAGGCTGATACGTAGTCTGGACCTGGTCATTTACATTGTAGAAGTCCAAGTCGTTGCGGACTTGGAACTCCCCGGCGCCGCTCATACCTAGTAGTTGTTGAGGGGTGTAGTGTGGTGTCTGGGCTGGGGCTATTCCAGGTGTGACTGAACTGCGCACTTTGTCTTGAAGAGACTGCGGCAACGAGACTATTGGCTCATCGGAGGAGGGGGTCGATGGAGTTTGGGGTCAGAGGCTCGGCCGCAATGTTGTTGTTGATGGGAGTTACCGTGGCGTTGTCGCTTGAGGTCGCGCTCCCACCCGTATTGCACGGTTCGGGACACTATCGAGATTCACTACAAGACTTACTGGGGACAGGTTGAAGAGAGAAGACCTTGTTGAAGGTGAAATCATGGATACCTCTGAGCGTTTTCGAATGCAACGGGGAGACAATGGAGTGGCAATGTTCACGAGCGTTGTGTCTTTCTGATCCAAGCCGAGTGCAGAACGGTCCAAGGTTGATTGAAGGGAGTGAGTGACTGTCAATCACTCGGTTCTGTGGCTGACGAAATCCAGGTGAGTATCCATGGACAGCTGTGTCACAGTGCATATACTGGGAAACGGTGATGCTGTGGCCAGGGAACATGGAGAAGAACCTACCGCCTCGTTGCTACATGAGTGCAAGTCATGTAGAGCGTTGTGTCAAGTCCCTGTCGGGCTCTATCTCTAACACAACCGTCATCATCGTTCCGTGGCCGGTGTACGCCGAGACGGAGCACCAACCTCTCATCGACTTTCTCCGAGTATCTCGTACACGAGACAGGCATATCCCATGCTTGGCGATAGAGAACGTCCAGGTCTGGGAAAACGGTGATACTGCTAAAGTTTGCGAGTATTCGTCCGCGTCCCTGGACTCCGCAGCCTTTTCCCACAACCTCAGTTTAGAATTAAGGAAAGAGTACGTGATCGCCCCGCAGGCGCAGCCACGAGCCTTTCCCTTCCATCGCACCCCGGGCCTCTTCCACGAGAGGTGCAACCTATCCGCAGTCTGCACCGTGCATATTTGGACAAGTGATTCTAACCGCAGGGGTAGCCGAGATACATCGACGAGAAAATGTAAACTTTGTGTTGCTGGGAACCACAACGACGGTCAGACTGGCCGCGGAGACGGACGGAGAGCCCTGATTATAGCTACCTTTTTTTCCGTAGTGGTTGCCCGTGCCGCAAAATGTTTGACACAACGTCGACCAGGGAGCAGAGGCGGTGTAGAGGCCCGGACATATGTACTTGTACTGGCAGGCCAAACGACAAAGATGAAAGCAGCAAGACGGAGCATGCGGAGGGAACGCTGGGGTTTAATATGCGTTCAGCGTTGATGGACGAAGACAATCTCTGCCCCGGGGTTATCTTGCTGGTACCGCCTGTCTTCATTCTGAAAATCTGTCGCCGACGGGAACGACTCGAGAGATCGTCGATCCGATTTCCTAAAGGTTTCCACTCCAGTCTCTGTTCAAGCGTGTCACAGCCAGAATTCCAATTCCCCTCCTCGCCTTTTCACATGCCTTCTTCATCTCTTGCTCTTCTGTATCTGTCCACTTCACGCTCAACTCGTTCCACTTCTTTACCTTGAACTCTCGCTTGTACTGAGCGTGCAGGCTCTGCAGCCGGAGGAGCGGACGCATGTCATTAGTGCCGCTGTAGATGACCAGGAGCGTACGGGGTGGAAGAGACGTGTAGATCTGCAAGATTCGCCTGAAAGTCTGGCGTATTGCGTTCCGGAGTTGGTCGGTCTGGGATTGTTCGCTCAATGGTGGCACTGAAGTGGTCGAGGTTGACATGGAGGTCGTTGTGGCGAGATTGTCACTGGGAAGAGTGTTCCAGTTGCGTAGGGACTCGAGATCGCGGAGGCGGGACCAGATAAAGTCAACGCCGCGCGGTGGGATGGTTTGGGCCTTGGGTTGATGGCTCCCGCCTTTGGCTGTGTTGCCATCCAGTTCCTTCTCCTTCGAAGTATTCCCTTGGGCTCCTTCATCGCCACCGACGGTGTCTCCATGGGCAGCCCTGAGTACACCACGTACGATCTCGTCATCATTCTCGCAGGCAATGTGGTAAGTTGCATCTTTTCCGAGTCCTCGTTCCGGTGTGCCGTACTCTACAATGGCTGACGTCTTTAGCACGACATCCCCTTGACCACCATCCATCTTTACCGTCCTACCGATTCTGCGAAAGATGCTCTCTCCGTTGGCATCCAATGTGCCCCATCTTGGTCCCTTCTCACACTTCAGTTTCACCAGATCCAACACGGCAAGAGCGTCCTCTACGCTATCGTGTCCTTTGGCGCCGCCCTTCTGTATCTCCCGTTTGAGGTAGCGATTTGCGAGGAACTTGAGGGATGACCGTAATGGTAGGCCGCGAGGATGTGGATAGATTATTGACGTGTCGATGACGAAGGGATGCGTTAGTTTGAGCGCGTTGAGGTCGGATTCGAGACTATGGCCGAGTAAGATTGAGTCCTGGCCAAGAATACTAAGTAGCTCCTTTTGAATATCCCCGAGCGTTGTTGTCACCCCCTTGAGGATCTCTTCTGTGATGCCAGAGAATTCTGTGAAGTAATTCTCAATCGGTAGGGAGGGTTTAACGTATTTGTCCAGGATGGTCTTGCCGGACCAGTCCACCAGAGAGATGCGAGCGAGGGAATACTTGCCGTCGGTGGTGAGAACCATTTCACAGTCTAATGCATAAGGCTTCAAGCCTTGCGTCAAGGGATCGTGCGTTTCAGCAGACGAGGGAGAAGGCATGGCTTGGGGATTTGGGACTTCAACATTGGTGTCGACCCAACCCTCAGAGACAGACTGGCCAGTTTTCTCTCTTCTTTCTCGCTCCAACTTCGCAGCATGCGGATCGTTGAGTGCTGCCGGATGGATTGGGTACTCTGCGTCGCGTAGCTCATCGGCTGAGTGAAGGAAGTTCACTACTGGAGTGCGAACTGCTTGGAAGGACTTGTCGTCTCTGCTACTCTTCGCTTTCTGGCTCGAGGACTCTGCAAATGGGGCAATGAGCATGTTTTGTAGAGGAGAATGAACTCTGCTCAGACTCGAATCACCCGGTGCTCGAACCTGTAAGAAGTGTTCAAGAAGAGAGTCACGTGGAGTCGGAGGTTGCGCGCGTCGAACAGAAGTGTCCGCTTCTCGTGGGAGCTCGGTGAGAGAAGGGTCACCTGGGGCGTGTTGTTGTTGGTCTCGAGAGGCAACATCAGCGAGTACTGACGGGCACTTGGCCAAGTTGGAGTTGTCCGTTTCATTGCCCTCCATGGCGCTGGCCCATAGATCAGAATCTTGCAGTGTGTCGCGGTCGAGCCCAGGCACCATCAGAACGACGGCCTTCTTGAATTGTTTGGCGTGATTGACAGCCAGCCAAGTTGGCGCAACTCCATCTGCTAAAATGTAGAGCACGAGATCTTGCAGGGCTTTGAGGTCGACCCGGTCAGGTCTTGTTTTGTGGAAACTGATGCTAGGATATCCACCTGTGCTCTGCTCAATTTTGCGTCTTTTGTTAGCGGTTGATTTCGACTCGACAACAGACCAGCCTCTGTGATGTCCATCCATGCTGCGCGATTCAGATGTGGATTGGGGAGAATGCCCTCGTGTGTCGGGGATTTTGGGTTCGTTGAGGATTTCCCCGTCGCCAATATTGGAATGCGGAGCGCAAGGTGCAGATCGCAGAATGCCAGCGCTGGAGGCTTTTCGCTTGCTACCACGGCCCATCTCTGCTAATTTTGCAAGTAGCAAACACAAGAGACATAGCTTGGCGCAGGACGGGTTCAAGAGCAAAGTAATTGATGTTCAGTTGATAGTGCACAAAGACACATGTGAATGAATGGGCGGTTGCAAAGGCTTGGCAAGCAACAGGTGAGGTGAATGACAGTTGGACCAAAAATGCGTTCATGACGGAGCTGTATGGCATGAACCGGCTGCTCGCTGCGTCTCATGGTTCATGGCGGCCTGTCATGAGGCTTGATCACTTCTCAATGGGTCCTGAACCATGGCTTATCTACAGGGCGCAGTTTCACATATGAAGAATCCTCTGTTTGTACAAAACCTGCAATCAAACTAGATGCTTTTGTTCCACCCGGATCTTGTGTCTATTCGTCACATTATCGTTGCATGTAGCCCGTCTTGCGCTGCCACCGAGGCTGTGTGGCTGGTGGGATTAATCAACTCGCAGCACTCTAGCACCTTTTCTACCCCCAAGCTTCCGCTTCTTCTTGTGGCCCTTTTCAAAGGCCATGGCACTCTGATGATCACGTCCGACATTGTCCAAGTCCTTGACCTTGTAGATACGGATGATCCAATTCTCACTAGTGAACGCCTCTTCCAGAGTGCTCAATTCAGGACCCTGGGCAGGGAGAGGGGAGC
The DNA here is from genome assembly GCA_000835435.1 of Phialophora macrospora. Taxonomy (NCBI): domain Eukaryota; kingdom Fungi; phylum Ascomycota; class Eurotiomycetes; order Chaetothyriales; family Herpotrichiellaceae; genus Phialophora; species Phialophora macrospora. The sequence continues at coordinate 2,156,249 of KN846960.1, forward strand.
CACGGACACGATCTTGCGCCTGGCCAGCCGGGAATAGGTTGTTGTAGTTGTAGTAAGACATCTTATACCTGTGAAGGGGTTAGTTACTCTGCATGCTGGGGGACAATGGCAATCCACGTACATTAATGAGTTCTTCATGGTGGGTGTGGCCTCCTCGTCGACGCGGTACTCTCCACGCGCGGTGAAGTAGTCCCGCTCCTTCACCTCTTCCGGCCAGATACCCTCCGCAATCCTGACCATCCACAAGAATTTGTTGATATCATCGCCACTATATCCGAGGAGACCGCCGAACACGACTAGGACATAGTCGACGTCGTGTTGGCGCAGGATGGGATAGCTGACTTCTTCTCGGGAACTCATGGCCTTGCCAACAGTGGCGATATGCGTGTTGTTCCATGTGTTGTTGTCGACCAATGTCGGGCGATCAGCCATACCTCCAATCTGATAGCCGTAGTCCCACCAAGACATGATTTTGGCATCTTGCGCCGTATTCTGCCGCAGCCAGTAATACGCTTCTCGGTAATCGTCGATGATGTGCTGAGACCCGTCGGGTAGCCTTGATGCCAGGACGACTGAAGGCGACGAATAGGCGTTCGAGGTCACCCAGGTGCAGTGAGCCGCGAACAAAAGCAGGAAGCCCGTCACCATGGACGTGATGACCGATTTCGACAGGATGGAGTAGATCCCAATTAACGGGTTTCGAATTGAGCGTAGAGATGGGTTTGCCGTCATTTTGCCCGCTTTGGCTGATCCATTGCTCCCATCACGGGGTTCCTCAACCGGTGTTGGGATGTAAAGGTATGTGTCCAAAATGTGCGAGAGGGCAAGAGCAGCGGCACAACACACCACTGGCGTCAGCGTGAGCATGAGGCGCACCATGACACCCGCGAAGTAGCTCGCAAGAACGGCGTAGATGACGACAAAGACGTGCTCATCCTTGAGGTTGCGGAAGCACATGTAGACGCCGGCTGGGAACAACCATATGAGCATGTTGAGATCAAAGAAGAAGGCAGGCCAAGCGGTAGGCTGGTGTTCCGACACGGAAGCAATGATAGGAATATGTATCTTTGCGTAGCCAGTGTCCCAAAGTGAGTAGAATCGGCCGCTCCAAGGGGCAATGACCCCGGACACAGTAAGCCCGACAAGAGCCAGGAACATTAGGCCGAAGATTACTCCACCGAGGGCAACAAGCAGAGTTTGAAACTGCTTGCCTGGAAGTTGCTCTTTGAGGAAGTTGAAGAAGCCAACAAGTTGCAGCAGGCCAAATACTCCGAGCGCTGCCATGTGGTCGCTGCTTCTCACCGGCAGAAATCCGACAAATGGCACTTGCATGCTTGCCAGCGTCCCTAGTGCGTACCATGTCGTGTAGCTGATGTAGAGCCTCGAGCTGTAGCGGCCCATCAGGACGAGGACGAACGCGTGAAGAGGGATGAGGTTGGTAATGAAGACGTAGCCACCCCATGCCGAAACCATGTAGCCATAGAACAATGCAGCCAGAGCTCCCCACATGATTGATCCATTTTTGACGGCCTTGATCCACAGGAAAAAAGTGAAGACAAGCAGGAAAATAGCAATGGCTTCATTATCGTAACTCCCCGCCACTGATCTTGAGATGTACCCCGGACTAATGCCCATGAAAGCGGCAGCCAAGAGACCGGCTGATGGCGAAGCGGACATTTCGGACGTTAGGAGGTACATTGCAAGCGCTGTAAGGCCGGAGAACGCAGGGGCGAGGAGAACGCAGATGTTGCGAATGTCGACGGGGAGAGAGAGGAAGCGGAGGACATGATAGATGACGCCGGAGGTCACCATCAGGCCAGGATAGAGTGTGCCTCCTGTGACTCGACCGAGGGGATGCCATGTTCCTATAGTCGGTCAGTCTTCCCACTCTTGCCAATCTGCGGTGGACAACCCACGATCGTCGAACCAGTCCCAGAAACTGTAGAAGCCATTCTTGACCAGGTACTTTGTGGCGCGGAAATTGAACCAAGGATCGACTGGTGCACATTGTCAGAACCGGGCTTGGGAGAGGGGCATCCTCTATCTGCGAACTGCGGCATGCGCAGGGCAGCGGAGAGGTGGTAGAGAGACATCTCACATTCGTGAATAATGCTTTCGAAACCTGGGAGACAGAGTCAGCTACTCTACCATAAAGGCACTTTCTACCTAAGCCGCGATTCTCTGACGTACGAATAACACTGAATAAACGGGCTGCCACTGCTGCGGCCGCAATAGTCAACAGAATAGTAACTCGAAGAAGACCCCGGGTGTTTTTGCTGGCACTTCCACGGAACAATGGGTCTAGAGACGTGGAAGTGGCCATGATGGCCAGAAAGTAAGAGGAAACAAGATGCCGGGGAGAATGGGCTTCTCAGTGGGAGGAGTGCTCGATGGAACGAACAGTTAATCTAGAATAACTCGAGAGTTGGAGGTCAATGCATACGTGACCTCTCCAACACCAAGCCTTTGCCCCCCTGTCAGTATGAACGGCGAAACGGTGGCCTTGCCAAGCGCAACTTCGGCCTTGTCAGCAACACACCCTCCTAGCATAGTCACAGTGAGCGCTACAGAGCCAACGCCGGTCGAATTTGTGTTGCTGAGTACTTGAATCCGCCGTCGCACCTCCTCAATCTGTACGCGAGATAGTGCCGGCCAGAACATGAAACCTCCTGGTGGCTACTGTCCACGACATAGCCTAATCAACGTACTTGGCTCAACAGACCATTGACCAAGGCCACACCTCTTGTCAATTGTCGTCTCATGCTTTCCAATAAGTCGGGTAGGCCTCGACCAGGTGCATCACGTTTGCAGCCTCAGGGGTTGAGTTGGATCTTGTGAGGGACCAGCGTCTTAAGATGTGGATGGGAGCGACGGCCGAACCGCCCAGTCTCCTCACTCATTCCTCGTTTGACCATCTATTCATCCATGCCACGACATCCACCTTGTCACCATCCGCAGGCTTCCTTTCTGGCTGATCGTCCCATTCGAGCAAGATGTCTGCCGGTGACCTGTCCTTGGCCTTGCGATTCGTTACTTTGCCTTTGTTGTCCAAGCTACTACCAGTTGTCTTATCGCCAGAGCCTTCTGGTACCGGGGTGGCTTCCTGTGATTTGCTTCCTCGAATCGTATCTGGGCTGACCCTCGCCTTTGATCGTAGAAATTCTGCCTGCGCCCGTTCGCCTGCTTTCAGTTCTTCGTCGGCCATCCACCACTTGATGCCCCGCTGAATGGCAGGCCTTGCTGCGAGGTATGCCAAGACGAAAATCAAGAGGTATGCCCAATCTCGACCTTCAAGTTCTCCTTTCTGCATATATCTTTGGATCGGGTTAAGGTGGGACAGGTCCGCCGGCGGAGGGGTGTACTTGACCATGGCGAACGATTGAAGCGGTGCAGGTGCGGATATTAAACTTCCTCCTCGGGGCGACTGCTGTTTGAGTCGCACTTGATTTAGAGACGTAGATGGGTGCAGTGAGGAGCGAGTCTAGGAGCGGGATGCGAAGAAGAAATGGTATCAAGTACTTAGCCTGGTGTTGCTGAAAGACTGCACAAGTATCTTGATACGCGTAATTTTCTCGTGGTCCTCCCGCGCCAGCCGATGAAACCGCCTAAGGCCTCTGATGGGCTGCTGCAGGATGATGAAATCGCGCAGAGTCCCGGGTGCAGGGGCCAACCAGCCAAGCAGATAAACTCAAAAACAGTTTGTGTCGTCTTCCTCCTCGATTGCAATGTTGCTCGTTCGCTTCCCGCGTGACACGCATCTACATCGTTGGGCCCGGTTTGCGAGTCCTTTGTCATACTCGACATGGTCGAAGATATTGGTATCGGCCATCTTATCCCGTAGACGCTATTAGATATGCGCACTGTGCTTCAACTACCGGCGATGGGTGTTCTCAGAACCGACACGCCCTTTTCTTGTGCACGCTGTGCACCCGCGATACGATGTCGAAAAGTCCTGTTCTCCAGGACGCCCCTGCCACTATACTGAGTGAAAGGGCCTCAAGCATCTTTTCGGCACATACCTTGTCTGCACATTAGCGTTTGTAATATCTTTCTTGCCTGGTGTCTTGCCATTCACCAGCAAGAACCGGCACGGAGAAGGATCGGAGCGAACGTGATCTCGTTCGGACTTCTCTGATACAAACGTTGCGCACGGTGGATACTGCCTTCTGGAACGAATACTGCACGGTTCCTTTGCACTACATCACGATGTGAGGCGACGGATGCACCTACCCGAGTCATTGGGCCCAGCACAACGGTGAGCGGTGCCCGAGCATGGCAGTCCGCATCTTACGACAAACAATTCGAGCTGAAGTTGAGGACATGATGAACTGGCATGGGGGCTCCATCTCAGTGGCTCCTGCTTTATGAAGAAAGCGCACTCGCCAAGTGTACTTCTTCTCTCTATTTCAGACTGAGGACTCGGGACTTTTGACCATGCTCTTTACCTGTGAGCGCAAACAGCGCTCGACCTTCCTTCTCGCCTCTCTTTTCCTTCTCATTGATTGTTTAAATGCTTTTCAGATCACTGGGGCTCTGGGAGGGATCGGCTCCAACGGTGAACGACCCCTCAGATATGAGATACACGACTTTGCAAACTCTGGGCCAGCTTTTCACTTGTATATTCTTGCCCTCAGAGAATTCCAACTTCTTAACCAATCCGACCCGCTCTCTTACTTCCAGATTGCAGGTTTGTGGCCAGTCCCGCATGCTCAGTATGGCGCTCACGGATGATAGGAATCCATGGCTTTCCCCAGATCCCGTGGGACGGAGTCGCAGGCAATGGTGGCTATCCCGGATTCTGCATGCACGCTTCTACTCCATTTCCCACCTGGCATAGACCCTATGTGGCATTGTACGAGGTACCTCCCACCACGACAATCCGACTTCACCTTTTCCTCGCCTGAACTCCCGCTTACTTCCGCTTACTCCCTCTTAAAGTCCCCGCAAGCGTGACTGACCGATTCCAGCAACTCATCTGGCAGCATGCTCAAGATATTGCAATCGCTTATCCTGAAGACCAACGTGATGAATATGTGAACGCTTCCGTCACTCTACGGCATCCCTATTGGGACTGGGTAGTCCACCCAGCATTACCGGATGTCGTCGCCGAACCACAAATCACGGTTAATACGCCTACAGGATGGCAGACAATGGACAATCCCCTCTTCCAATACGTCTTCCAGTCCGATGCTGCAGGAAACGGCTTTCCTCTCTCCGATCCGGTATACCTGATGCGGCCCTTTCGAAGCTGGACCTTTGCACTGACGTAGGAAATCTAGATGGCTAACTTCTCGCAAACTGTTCGCTGGTGGAACCAGACAGCCAGGTCCAGCAATCAGAGTGCGGCAACTGCAGCTTTGTTGGCCAATGCCCCTGCGTGAGCACGCCGTACCCGATTCCGGCGTCGGTTATGCTGATACAGATTGCCAGAATTCAATCATTGGTGTATCAGATGTTTACATCCGTGACAGACTATACGGCATTCTCGTGCACTTGGCCTGGCGGTCACTGGGTGACAGGTAACAACATCGAAACCATCCACAACAGCATCCACAACAGTATTGGAGGATATGGTCACATGCAATTTCCAGAGGTTGCAGGCTTTGATCCTGTCTTTTATTTGCACCACGCTAACGTTGATCGTTTGTTTGCCATGTGGCAAGCGCTGTATCCGGACAGCTACGTGGAGCCGACTGTTAATGCATACGGATCGTACTACGAGCCCGTTGGTTTTGTCGATTCTGGGGCTACCGGTCAGTGTAACGCAAACTGCACGAAAACGGCGGCTAACATGCGGCAGCTCTTGCTCCGTTTCATTCCGAAGACGGTACCACAATGTTTACCTCCAACGATGTCCGCAGTACAACAACATTTGGCTACAGCTACCCCGAGCTACTGGACTGGGAAATGAACCCGGATCATTTAGCAGCGAATGTACGAGCGGTAGTCAACTCGCTCTACGGGCCCTTGTCCAACAGTACTGTCCAGCGTGCTTCGGAGGGGATCAGGGGCAGATCCATGAATTTAGCGGAGTCCTTCGCCAATGTTTCGCTTGATCTCGCACGGCATCTTAATGTGAACAACCTCAACAAACAATGGTCTATCACGGTCCTGGTCGACCGATTTCCCCTGCCCACAAGCTTCTGCATCGATTTCTTCATGGGGGATGCTCCCCATGAGGTCTCTCAGTGGCCAACAGCTGCAAACCTCATTGGGACCTATGCCCAATTCAATCCTGCCAACCCGACAATGTTCCATCCCGATGGATTTCCTCAAGGACAAGTGCGTGGTGAGATCCCTATGACCCATACTTTGGCGGCAGGTGTGTCTAGAGGCGTGCTTCGGGATCTTTCGCCGCGATACGTGGTCCCGCTATTACGGAAAGCTCTGACGTGGAAAGCTCGCACCCCGGCGGGCGAAGAGGTGCCAGTCACGGCGCTTTCCGGACTCTCAATATCAGTATCAACGCGAAAAGTCGTACCTCGAACGGCTAGAAACCGTTTTCCGCAGTACGGTCCAGTGCAATGGCTTGACTCTGTTATGGACGGAAAGCCTTGTGGGGCAGGACGTCCGCAGAGACATACGTGATCAAAAGGCTGTGTTTCACAGGGCGGAAGTGAGAGCAAAATCTACTGTCCCGTACAGCATTGCGAACTAAGGATGTTATGTGAGAGGGCACCGAGAGGATTCCAACTCCAATTGCTGAAATGATCGACATGCCATACCAATGATGCTTTGCTGGACTCCTGGTCTGGAGATTTCATGTGGTGAATTTTTGTGATTGTTGATCTGGAGGCTGTGGAGAATCAGGAGCATGCAAATTGCCATGGGACCATCAAGATGAAGCCAGTACAAAACTGGTTAAGCCTGTCTGGCACCCGGATCGGTCATTGGCTGCCTACTGCCGCCTCCCGAAGAGCGTCTAGCTCTTTTCGCGACATTGGGGGCAGTTCTCTTCCGCCTTCGTACGCAAAAGCCAAAATTTCCCATGAGGGCGAGGCAAATGGCGATGTTCTGCTAGTGCCGAATATCTTCGTACTTCGTACGTCCTCAAGGTCCTGTTGCCAACTGCGTTTTTTTTGTTGTTCAGGTAATTTTCAACCCCGTCTTCACCAGCTGTACCAGAGGCCTACGTGAATCCGCTGCACACTCGTTTTATTCACTCGTTCAAATACTTTCGCTCTTGTCCTGATTTCGTGGACGCGACACGCATCTATCCCGACATTCTCTATCCAGGTTGCTGCCAGCTGTCTTCCAAAGGTTGGAAGTCATGTTATCTGCAAAGTTCCTCCTCCTAGGCGCATCTCTCTTCACATATGCACTAGCACAAACGAAGATTGCATTCACGTCGGTTCCGGCTGTTGCCAATGTTGGGGAATCATATAACATCACTTGGGGCGGTGGCGACGGATCTCCCGTCACGATAACTCTTCGAGAAGGCGACTCGAATGCTCTGAAGACGATCGCAACACTGGCAGATGGCGTTGAGGAGAATTTTTTTCTCTGGCACGTCTCCGAAAGTTTGGCAACCGCTTCGTATGTCCTTGACCACATTCCGGCGGTATTTTATAGGTGCTGACCGGGGACGCTAAATCGCAGAGACTACGCCCTTCAGATTACCCAAGGCCAGGGTTCGATCAATTACAGCGGACAATTCTCGATTGTTGGTGGAAGTGGTACCTCGACAGCCTCAGTGCAGGATACAAGCACAACAACAACCGCGGTCAACGCCACGGTGCCTCTGACGACAACAGACGCTACACTCATATCCGCTGGGTCAAGTACGCTGATTGCCAGCAATGTGACCTTCAGGTGAGTCCATGGTCAATTAAGCTGCACCAACTTGGCGGAGACTGACTCGTGGTTGAACTATAGCTCTGCAACACTCTCGCGTACCACCAGCACCAGTCTGGCTCCCGCTGTCACCGAACACTCGACTTCCTCTGCCTCTTCTGCCAACTTTGGCGACCAGCCCAGCTCGACCTCCGCAGCAGAAACAGCTGCGGCTACAACAAGTGCTCCTGATTCGGCCGGCGCAGGTCAGCTTGGAAGCTCAGCTGCTTTGGCGATGGGGGTACTCGCCGCAGTGATGTTCTTGAGTTGAGGAGGGAGACAAACGGCACATTCTTGGGTAGAGGAGGGTTCTAGTCACCGAGCGAGGCGTCTATACAGATATTGTGGGTTATCCTGTGAAAGGTTCGTTCCGCACGGTTAATGCCGACACAATCAATGGCGCTTTGCCCTCAGAGGTTTCTCTCAGCCTGAAATTCTTGTGAAGGATGAAGGATGGAGTGACAAGTTTAGTCAATGGCTGCTTGATTGTACTATGAATTAATCTGACGTTTGGACTTGTGTGTCAGCGTTCCTGGGCGCGTGTTTTCGCCCCTGGCGTTAGCGTGTCGATCCTCGCCGGGCCCTGTTCTGGAAGCGGCTTAGGATCCTGCAAGCCCCGGAAGCCGGCCATAGACAGCCGTTGTGCCGGGGGCGAACTGGCCACCTTCCCATTCGTGAAGGGGAACAATTAACGCGTGAGATGAACCAGGCTTTCCATCGACAACGCGCGGTCCTGGTCAGCCCTGGTGCGTTGCCCACCCAAAGCTGTTTCTCCACTAACCTAAAGGCCGATCTCAAACAAATAATATGCCGTCACCTCAGCATGGGTAAGGAGTCTCGACACGTTATTTCTCTGAATTTCCTTCTGCTTTATGTTATCTAGAGCCAGCCGCAAGTTTGCCGCGTTTGTTTCTGCGTTGTTACAGTCAAGAGCGCCTTCCGCGTACTCCGAGAGCATCCAACCTTACCACCGAGCGCAGCCGCAATCGCCATTGTCAGCCTCTTTCACATCTCAGTACGACTTCACTGGGCACGTCCCGTGTCTGCTTGGAAACCACGCTGGACCGACCAGGACGTGCCATGAGGAAGAAATCACGCCTTTTCAACAGTTCTCCCATCCCATCGACTCCAACAATGTCCGATTCCAATGGAGTGCTTAAGGAGCAAAGTCAGCTGGAGGGGGTGCGCCCGACTTCTGGTCGAGTCTCCAGTGCCTCTATGATGCGCTCAGGTACGGTTCATTTTGACGGGCGTCTTTGGCAGATCGCTGACATGGTCTCAGTCCAGTCTTCTACCGAGTCGCCCCCTCCCGAAGCAGTACCCTGGTCATCTGCCATTGGGCACGCTGGCACCGGCAAGTCAGGCAGAGTGATTGAGAGACTTCAGGGCGACATTGACAGACTACGGCGGGAGAGGCAACTTCTGACGACACGCCTAGAGGAGTCTGAAAAACAGACCGAGACTTTAAAGACACGCAACCAATCCCTGCAAGACCGGACGAGTAACTACGAGCAGTCACACGAAGCAACACTTCGGCAGTTATCAAGAAGAGAACGGCAAGTCGAGGAGCTACGGGAAGAACTCAGGAAAGAGAAACTGAGGACCGCCCAAGCTGAAGCCCAAGCAGCGGCTGCAGTCTCCAACGAGGAAGTATGGAGACACCAGGCCCACCAGGCAAAGGCCCTTGCCACTCAGAAAGAGGTGGAGTATGAAACCATTGTCGATTGTCGGAAAGTGGACTATAACCGTCACCAGGCTGGACTTCACAAGATCAGGAGTGAGTTTGCTACGCTTCTACGACAAAAAGAAGAAGATCTTGAGAAGCAGAAGAAGTTGGAAATAATCGCAGAACAGCAGCGGCAGACGATTGCACAACTTGAGGATCTCAACCGAAAGTTGTCCACGAATTTCAAGGCTTACAGGCACGAGATTGACAATGCAGTATCGGACCTCCAACAGACTGCCAGCCGCAACAACCAGGCAGTGGACCAGAAGCTGGAGGAGATGGCCGAGGTGACAGGGCGAATGCGGTGGGTCATGAATCTTGAAGATGTTGTCCACCACCATCACCCCGCCCCGCCAGCGTCGCAGGCAGAAGACTCAAGAAATGGCGTTGCTTCGAGGCCACACACAGCCAACGAGGTGGATGGAAAGAGAAGCCGCAGCCCTCTCAAGCTCACAAAGCACAGACGAAAGGATTCGACTAAAGTTGCCAAGTGAAGGCACTTACGCTGATACTGAACTGTGCCGGAGTTCGATGACTACACGAAGTTATGACCAAGACATAGACGAGAAAGCGGGCTATCTAATACATGCTCCTGCCTTCCAAGGGTCAAACATCAGGATCTCAAACAGCAGCATAGGAGAGTCTTGGTGATTGCGAATGTCCGCCCAAGCTTTTGTGTGAACGGGTGAGAACGACAGAGGTGGTGGCTTGATCCGCCCTCCCAAATTCATGAGCTGTTGGCGGCAATCACATTGGCCACGGTGAACTGTTGATGACAAATGACAAACTGCACAAAGCAACTTTACAAGGCCAGCTGATTCATTTGCTCTGTGAATACCTTGCTGGAACACGTTCGTAAAGAACAAGGCCTGTGTGACTTCCATCTAATGGGGTTGTCCTTTACATCAGCGTCTTATTGGACTGCGTAGTGAAGAACAGAGTCACGTGCGTCACGAGGCTGTGATACCCCGTGTACCCCTCACGGAAGCCCTCGGAAAATATTTTCTCCGATTCACCTCTTCCTCCCACACAACCCACTACCATTCATCACCCAACTGTCTTTAGGAGATGGGTTCCTGGTCTATTGGTCCTCCCAACAATTCTTGATTGCTCTCACTTTGAGAAAACACAGTTTTCTATCCCTTCCTGTATCTCCCAGGTCCTCTCGCCCAGGTCGTCAGTCAGGCAAGAGCACCGTCCTCGAGACTGTGAAGACTTGCAGGAATGGCGACCAAAATGGCGACCAGGAAGACTATCATTGTGGCATCTCTGTACGAATTTAGTAAGCTGGCAGTGAGTTCTTCGTCAACCCAGATCAGCCAATGCGGATGGTAACGTATAATTCAGGCAGATGAACTCATCCAAGCTGACATGTATGTTACCCACGCCCTGGCCGCCCACATGGCGACAACGGTGGGCTGTGCTGATCTTCTGATGCAGTGATGCCCACGATGACCCAAGCACAGCACCTTTCTTCTACTTCGACGCTGGTAAACAGGTGTGTACTTGCTCAAATCATCAGTAATGTTGGCTCCGATGGATCTTGCTAACCGTGATTTCCAGGCTTTCTGTGCCGAAGTCGACCAGGACGACAACCAGACAATGCGAGATTTCCTGACCCGTATGGCTGGCTACATCGAGTATCAGTTGTCAGCTCCGCCTGCCTTGGACGATGAGCCTCGTATCTGGCCGTTGCAGGGTACGGTCATAGAAGATCTAATTCCAGAAGACCTTACCGCAGATCGGGCCCTCTTGCAGTACGATTCTGACACCGAATCATCGGACGGGGACGCTCTTGAGCCTATGCAACATCTGACTGCCTACTGGAAGCCCCGAAGTGGAAATATCAGCATACTTCCGCCTATGTATGCCAAAGAAATCGCACAATTGACAGGGGCGTCGCTCTTCGCTGAAGAAGCCGAGAAGCGCTATCGAATCCTTCAAGGCAATATTCAGCTGGCCCGTGAGAAGCTTGTGAGGCTTGAGCCTTTGCTGGTATGCTTTCATCTCTTTCGCAGACATTGTTGCTGACACTTTGCCCTAGGAGACTCTCGCCGCACAGACCAGCAATATGTCTCTCCATGCAACTGGCGATCTTCTCATCTGGCCTCCCAACCAACAGGACTCTAAATTACAGTACGTCAACATGGTGCCTGGCCACTTCTCCTACGACCGTGTCGTTGTCAACCGGCAGGAGCAAACCCTCTTTAGAAAAGTGCTTGGTGAGCTCCGTTGCTTCGATTCAAGGACGCGACTTCTGGAAATACCTCACAACCTGCAGTACCTCGGCGTTGCGCATACTGCTGAGTGCCAAGCGTCGAAGATCTGGAATGGACAACAATACGCAAGTTTTGGAGATCCTGAGAATATGGTCCCCGTCATCACGTCTAATCCGACCTCCGTGGATAATAGTGATACAGGCACGGTGAAGGATGCTGAGAATGACAGAATTACGGCGTGGACAAACACCATCGTCCCTTCGGCGGACCCTGAGATTGCCCCCGAGGCACCAGTGGAGCGGGGAGAGCCTCGCCGCCGCCGAGTCTTAGTGCACTCTGACAGCGATGATGATGAGCCGCCTCCCCGCGTTAGGAAAGCCGCTCCCTCAGTCGCCCAACGAACCACACCGGCTCCGCTCATTCAACTGTCAGATGAGAAAGATCTGATAGATGTGTCGACACAACCTGCCCGCAAGTCGCAATCTTTCTTATCCTCTTCTCGGGCTGACAATAACAACAACACCCTCGTTGACATCTTGGAAGAAGAGAGCATGCCCTTGAGCAGATCGTCTACACAAGCACTTCAGCCCCAGTCATACGACCTGGAGGACGACACCACCGCTGCAAGAAAGCCCCACGCCTGTGGAACCGAACAACTTGCCAATGATGGCAGCGCAGACATACTAAAACAGATGGCCGGCAGTCCTTCGCCCAGAAAGGAGGACTTCTTCGACGACCAAGCTCTCATCGACATGCAGGTGGAAAGCTCAGGGGAGTCACATGAGGTCCCTTCTCCTCCTACCGAAATACCAGCAACGAACCCAGAAGGTCCACCGTCCCTGCTTTTACAGAGACCTGTGTTTGATCCCAATGCATATCGATCATCTCCACAACTGTCTCGGGACCACCGTGGCCGAGGAGGTCAGCAGCGCAGACAAGGTCAGCGTAGACGCGGTAATGACCACTATCGCGGCAGAAACCAGAACAATAAACGTGCTGATCAACCACAGCCCAAGCCTGCTCCTACACGAGCTGCTCGAGGCGGTCATCGAGAAGGAGCACATGCAGGCTCTCGTAGCGCTGCACCTGTCGGGAGATCCTCGAGGGGTCGTGGCACTCGAGCGAATATACCCCGAGCAGCTAATGGGAATCTCATCGACGTCCGAGTGCCAGTTACTGCGAGCGGTGCTCCTGTTGTGCCTCCCGGCTTTGAGTCGATAGTGCCGCTCGTGCCGGAGACGGTATCTCGAGCTCCTGCCATTCCACCGGGGTTTGAGTCGGAAATTCCTCTAACACGATCTGGTGGTTCTCATATCGATGCCCTACAGTCACAGCATGCGAGTGGAAACCCGTTGGGGACTGATGCATCGTCTCAACCACACATGCGATCTAGCACCACATCACAGTCTCCAAGCTCTGGACGATCCCGTAACACCCTTTTGAAGTTTAGTGACGAGGGTTCAGAATGGGTTACCACAGTCATCCCGAAGGTTGATCAAGCTGCTTTGAGGGAAAGATCCGTACAAGAAGCCATGGCTGCCATGGCGACCATGGCAGGTAAGAACAAGAAAGCCGAGGAAGATTCACCCCCGAAGACACATTCAATCATGCGCCAGCAAGCTGGAAACCCTGCCAAACCTTCTCCGAAGAAGGCGTCAAAAAAAGAGACTAAAGAAGAAGCAGCGGCCCGCAGAAGACGAGCAATCGAGGAGGCTCACGGTCCGACCCCGACGGTTATTCAACAGCAATCCACCTCTCCAAAGGTTGAAGAGATGAGCGAGTGGAAGAAAAAGCAGCTGAAGAAGAAGACACCTCTGGCGAAGGCACACGTTGAGATCGTAGAGGACAATCTCCGCGACCAACAGGCTTACAAGCTTGTCGGTCTCTTGCAACCAGTGTTTGAGGTCGGGAGACGTTTCAAGGGGAAACTCAATTTCGAAATCCAAATTGGGCAAGTTCTTGTATCGCCTGGACAGCCGGTGTTCGAGAAGACTTACCACAGTGTCGAGGACTGGAAATCCTACTTCGACTCCCGTGGATCTGGCCATTCTTTCTCCAGCTTCACCAAGATATTAACGGCCAACGGTGCCGATATCGATCGTGCTCTTGAAGCAAAGGGCGCTGGCAGGGGTGGCAACCTCAAGCTCTGGGATGCTACCCCTTGCTCCTTATCTGTCACTTACGAGTTTCAGTGCCAGAGTCGGTCGAACGAGAATTTTCAGATCATAGTCGACGAGACAGGACGCTATGGCTTACGAAAAGGTCTGATAAATGTGGGTACGATCAGCATTCACGTCCCGAGTCAGATCTGGGACCTATCTGCGGCTTTGTCAGGGCCTCTCGAGTGGTCTGACCCCTCGGCGACTGTCGCTCACAGTGTCAACATCTTCGTCGAGTCACTCTACGTCTTGCCCGATCGAAAGAAGATTATGCTCTACTTTCGGCCGCCTCACGATGGTGAATTCAAGATCCGAAACCTCATCGTAAGACGAGTAAGCTATCATCCGAGCAACAGACCCGACGGCAAAGACATTGCACTCAAGGTGACGGAGGCGAAGAACCTTCAGTTCAAAGTCCACGCAGATGATAGGAAGCTGTGGCTGGCCTACGAGCCTACATTCGATCCCGATCAGGAAGCAGACTATAGGCTCCAACTTGCTGATACGGGTCGCATCCACTACGAACTCTCCGTTGTTCATCGTGGCATCAACGACGTACTCGCAAAGAATGAGTCTCTCGAGATTGGCGAACTCACTGACCCGGACACCACGGGCCAGTCACTCCTCGACCGCACCATCATCCGCTCTTTGCTCGACACCGCTGTGCAATTGGTCTCCAAGATCGACTATGTTGGCATGTGGAACTACGGGACGCAGAAGCGCCTCCGGGAGGAGGAAAATGAGCGCCGTGAGAAATTGCTCGGCCCTCGTGGTAGAACTAATGCGCCAGGCACGGGTCTAGTCCTTGGTTCGATCATGGGTGGCAGCCGTATGCATACCATGACAGGCAGCGTCGCGGGCGGATCTTTGACGCAGCAACCCATTCCTGGCGTACGCCTGAACACCGTGGCCGAGATTATGGTGGACGATTCGGGCAACCAATACTACTTGGGCATGGGCGGTGCGAGGGTTCCAATTGCCCTGTCGCAAGAGCTGATTGATGCTGCGGCTACGGTGATGCCGGATGATAGTGCGAGCAATGCTGGGAGAGGTCCTCACTTCGTGGGAGCATCTCGTACCGTCGAGCGGGGAGCGGCATTCTGGTGAGGTCAGGAATGGATCGTGTGTGGGGATTGCGAGGCGGCGATGGGTGACGAATGTGGGCATAGAACATGCGAGGTGGCAATGGTCGATGATGCACATGAACAGTGATACCCCGGGCCGGACGACTTGTCTTGTTTGTATCAATACGAGGCTGGAGCAACGATAGATTTCCTTATGGCTGCGTGTGAACGCCCCCACGACGGCAATGTACTCAATAGAAATGGCCACCATCGGCAATCCAAACTTTCGACACGGCACCGACTTGGATCAAAAACACCGCAACCCAGAACCATACTAGGAGGTTTGGCCACTCCGCAAATTCTCGTTGTAGGCTCTCACCATCATCCTTGGCGACCGTGAAGCGAACAAAATAGATAACATGTGTGTAGCGCTGCCGTCCTTTCTGAGGCGATGTGTGATGGGCCACAAAGAGGAGGCGATCCCTTCCCGAACTTGGTATACTCCTGGTCGGGAATCCTCCAATTGGTAGCATAATGCGCATCCGCCGCAGGGTCGTCGAAATTCTCTGCACGGACGTGTCACGAGTAGCGAAGGCAATTGACAAATGCTTCCGAGCACAAAATGAGAGCAAGCAAGGAGAGCCCTCCGTGCACGATCGGTGTGAACGTCTTAGATTTCGCAGCAACTACCGATGGCACAGACTTGGATGCAACAAGCCTCTGCGGCCGTCAAGGGACAGTATTGTGTGCTTGAGGGTGACATCGACTTGTGTTACCATTGTGTTATCCTATGGAAGTCGGCCGAATGCCACCGGGGCTTGCTGCGGTTGCGGTGACGATGCTGAGCATACAGAATGTCATGGAGTCAGTGAGAGGTAGCCATATAGTGAACAATCCTCCGACGGGTTGAAGGCTGGGTGAGGCTTCGGTGAGCTTGTCACGAGACGAGGATGAGTTGAGGATGAGTTGAGGATCAGGATGACGGAAGCTGAGAGTCGGTCACATGACCTGCCAGTTGCCGCTTCGCCTCCTCCGCTGCTGCCGTCATGTTGCTGCGACTCCCAGCGCATTTCCGATCGCCACGAGGAGAAATCCGCGCCCTCAATCCTCTCATCATCTCCTCCTCCTGCCTCTGCTCCATCTGTACCATCAACCACACATTGCTACCACGAGAGTCTACCAGCAGAGGCTGTCCAGAAACCTCCCCAAGCGTACTTCAGCCCACATCGACGCACTTCATCTCACCTGACGACATCGACTGAGACCATCCACGAATGCTGCGCGCCCGTTTGCGCGCAGACACCCCGCACTACCAACAAGATGGGCCTCACCAAGACACAGAGAATATGTATTTTACTGGGAATAGATGCTGTGTTTTTCCTGATTGAATTAGTTTGCGGTCAGTCTTCGGTTGCCTCCACATCAGGTGCTGATGATGTAGCCACTAACACAGTCTCCAGGATATGCTGTACACTCCCTGGCCCTGGTGGCTGATTCCTTTCATATGTTGAACGATGTTCTGTCTCTATGCGTGGGACTATGGGCAGTCCGTGTCGCCAACACCGGAAGTTCGAAGATGTACACTTATGGCTGGCAACGAGCGGAGACTTTGGGTGCGCTGGTGAACGGGGTTTTCCTGGTTGCTCTCTGCATGTCCATCTTCCTCGAAGCGATTCAACGATTCGTCGAACCTCAGAAGGTTAGCAACCCCAAGCTTGTCCTTATCGTTGGATGCCTAGGGCTCGGATCAAATATCCTTGGCCTGTTCCTCTTCCACGAGCATGGCCACAGTCATGGTGGGGAGGAGAAATCGCAAGACGGCAATCCCATAAGAGCTGCCGAAGAAGGTCACAGCCATGCACACTCAGATGGCGAAACACCCAAGATTGCAGATGAGCATGGCAATATCGAGGACGTCTTACCGCAATTTAACGTTGCTGGGTACCGGTCCTCAACCTTTACGAAGGCGGATGAAGAGGACGCCACCCTCTCGGCTAGGCCCAGCAAGACGAACCACCGGAAGCCTGCTAATGGCGAGGTTCATGGTCGACAGCGACGCCGAACGTCCGGGTCTTTTGGGAGAGGTTTCGGCTCCGTCGACAACATTCACATCCATCCAGCATCGTTCCGCCAGGATATTATCCAGGCTGCGCGACTGGAAGAACGATCCGAATCTGAGTCTGGTGAAGAAGACGCCCTGTTGATCGACGTGGACTCGCCGGATGATCGTTCCAACACCCTGGCAGATGATCATCACGCCTCACCTGCTAGAAGCAATCGAGTCTCGGGTTATGGTAGTATAACTAACCGCAAGAAGAGTTTCGATTACAACCATGCGTCCCATAACCACAACAATCCGAATGATACCTCCGACCCTGGTCATGGTCATGGCGGGCATGGTGGACATGGTCACTCTCACGGTGATCTGAACATGCGTGGCGTCTTCCTCCATGTCATGGGTGATGCCCTCGGAAACATCGGCGTCATAGTGACTGCGCTGATTATCTGGCTTACCACTTTTCCGGGACGATATTACTTCGATCCTGCTATTTCCCTTGTCATCACAATCATCATACTGGCCAGTGCCATCCCCCTCTGCAGAGCTGCTGGGCGTATCCTCTTGCAAGCTGTCCCCGTGGGTTTGTCCATCGACGAGATTACCGCAGACATTGAATCACTTCCGCGGGTAACGGAAGCACATCACCTGCACGTCTGGCAACTCAGCGATACGAAACTCGTGGCCAGTCTCCACGTCAAAGTCGACTGTGAGGTTGAGGGTACCGGATCAGCCAGCTACATGCACCTCGCCCGTGAGATCCGAAGCTGTCTGCATGGCTATGGCATTCATAGCTCGACGATCCAGCCCGAGTTTGAGGCACCACACCCGCGTTCTCCTACCGGAGCAGGCGACGACGACGGGGAACAGGGTGCTGCGGGCAATGGCAGCGGATCAGCAACGCCCAAACACAACGCCAACGGCAGCAAGACTGCGAGTTTGAGGAGTGAAGGACAGCCGGTGTGCCTGTTGGACTGCGGTGATGCATGCGCTGGGAGTAAGATGTGTTGCCCGAGCGATGCGTCCAAAAACGGGAAGAAGTGAGAGCTGGTGGTGGTGGCATTCTATGTATGACTACCTGATGAAATACCCCTAGGCACACAGCACAACGCTGCAGGGGTTGCAACAATCGTTGTCAATTAGGACTGCCTAGCCAGTAGAATCTTATTGGCGGAATAAAGCAAGCGATGAATTAATTCACAGACGACCATTACCGTTTCCAGCATTTTGGCCCGTCTGCCCTTTCATTGTCACGTCAAGCAAGGCTAGTGTTGGTGATGTACAGGATATGTTGGTACAGGATATCTGCCCACCGTAGCCTCCCACACCCGGGCAAGCCAGGTAACATCAACCGTGCCATAGCAACCACATGTAAATCACCAACACTGGCCACACAGTCCGGCCCAATGCACGGCGGAAATACGCAAGCCTCGTCGCTGGCGGGAGGTTCCTCCGCTTCACCATCGCGACCATATGCTTGGGCATGCCCCAGTCATCGTCGTCATCGTCGCCGGCAAGATCCTCGGTTGCGACGTGGTACGCGTTCCGGGCGTGGTCAATGTACGGAGGTTTCGAGGGCGAGGCCTTGCGTGACGAGGCGGGGACGTGGCCGTAACCCGATTTGCGGGTGGAGAGGTGTGAGTGTGAGTGTGACGATCCGCCGCTCTGGACGCAGGAGCTGTTGGAACTGTTTGATTCATGGTAGCGGTATTCAGACGTCGGGAGGAGGGGTTCTGATTTCTGGTACTGCGCCTGAGCGGATGCGGCTGAGGGGTTGTATCCAAGCGCGCTGAGGAGGAGGATGAAGATCGTAAGCCCGGCCACTTGGCCGTAGCGGATGAAGATGCTCAATTGGTCGGGCAGGAGACACATGTGGTTCTGCACTGTATCCCTCGGCGTTGAGAGCTTCGGGTCCTCGGACATGGCTTTCTCTACATCGACGGGATTCCATAGGCTGATGAGTTGGACACCTGGCTTGCGGATGCCCATGGCCCAACTCATACTCTTTACCGTGATTTCTCTGATCCGACCAGTAAATTCGTTGTGTTCTATCTCGCAGTAATCGTGGTCGTCGCCCGAATAGATCATGGTGATTTCCTCGGCAGTCAGGTGCTTGACTATGTCGTGGGAGATCAGTGGCGTAAGAACGTTCTGGTATTGGTACCCTGCCTGTAGCGGGATGGCCGAGCCTCGTTCTCGCATAGGTCCGCAATTCGCCTCGCCCGAGCGATACAGCGGAATATGGGAGAGGATGATTGTTGGGAACTGTGACGAGCTGACTGGGTGAAGTGGGTTTTGAAGTGGGTTAGAGGACTCAGTTTCATCGGCTTGTCGTACCTCCGGGACGAGCGACTGGGGAGCAGGACTCTTCCAATTGAATCTGGTTTCGCACGTGTGTTGGATGACTTTGGCTCTGCTGATTTTCGCTTCTGTAAGGAAGTCCTCGACTGGTTTCCAGATTTTGCTTGAAGCGGTTGCGGCGGCACTTCCATCTCCCGCCCCAGAGCTTCCGGTCTTAGGGTCGATCTGATCCATGGCACTCAGAGACACTGTATCGATATGGACAAAGGAGTGGTTGCCGATAATGTCGATTCTGTTCAGGGGCCCGAAATATGCATCGAAGCGCTCCTTCACGGGCATTTGTATACCCGCCGCAAAGCCCAGGTCATGGTTCCCTGGGAGTGAGGCCAGAAGGCGACGGCCCGCGGGCTCGGCCGAAGAGACTGAAGAGCCCTTGAACCATGAGCGCAAGAAGATGTTTGAAAAACGAATGTATTCTTTTAACCAAAACCGTGACCCATACTTTTTGTATCGTTGCTCTGGAGAGCTCGACTCGGCAGTACCCCATTCCCTCCCTCCATCGAACAGATCGCCAAGGAACAGGGTCGCGTCCGGTTGAAGTTGCTCTTGTAGCAGCCGGTAGGAGCGCCCAAGGTACAGGTCGGTGTAGAGGACCGTCAAGGTAGAGAGGGGCCATGGTCTGTCAGGATATGTATGCGGATCCACCAATTGGGGGTCGGCGACGAGGAGAACATGATGAGGCTGAGCGTGAGCCGGCTGCAATAGTTAGTACCAGAGTCTGCAAAGGGGACGCTTCACACACCCATGACTCCCACTGTTGCCAAAGACATTGCCTGACACTTTGATCGAAGATGCGACGTTCACCCCATAGGAGTACAAATACCCAAAACACCACCAATGCCGTGGGAAGGCTGAGAAGATGACTCTTTATTGAGCCGAGAGGCACCAGCGCCAACAGAGCATTGCCTTTCATTCTCTCATGGTCAATTGTCGTCGGGACGTTGGGATACGCGGCGACGCGCCTTCCAGATGGTTCGGTCTACCGAGGCAGGTATGGCGCGAGCCGCAAGTCAGAGCAAATGGACTGGCACACTGGGTCCTCACCCAGTGCGGGTGCCTTATGCAAGGGATGCCTAAGCTTAAGGCGCCGCCCCGTGGCGGCCACTAAGGGCTCCCTAAGTTGGTTTTGGCAGGGGTGCTTGTACTTGGTCGTTACTGCGTTAGAATGAAAGTGCTGACCTTGCCACCACCAGCACTACCAGGTTCCACTTATAAATCGTTCGTGATCATTCGAACGCTACAAATAATCAGTGACTGCGAGACGAGCCATGCTTTCGTCCGCTTCATGCGTTTCTCGCCTCGGCCATGGACGGTGTCTCCGTCGCCAGCAGCATTGCGGGTCTCGTTACCCTCGCTTTACAGGTTGGTGGCACGATAGCAACCTATGTCAATGCCATCAAGGAGCGAGCCAAGAATGTCAAAGAACTGCACGATGAATTGCTCCTGCTGGGCGAAGTCCTCAGCAACCTGCGGGATTTCTTGAACAGCGAGAAGGTAGCAGGCAGGTCTTTTGACAACTACTCCGTTCTCTCAAAAGCCATCAGGGATTGTCGACAGAGGATAGAGCGCATCGGGGATCGACTGAAGCCTCCGTCCGATGGCGGGAGATTTGCCCGCGCCATCGATCAGCTCAGATGGCCGTTTGAGCAGAGGGAGGTCATGTACATGGTGGAGAATCTCAGGCGCTACAGCCAGACCTTCCAGTTTGCTTTCACCATTGAAGGCTTTAACCTCTTGTCGAAGTCGTCAGAAGATGCCACGAAAGGCTTACAAGAGATGCTCCAGGTTTCAAAGAAGATAAGTGAACTGTCTGCTCAGATGGGCTTGTCCACCGAGGAGTCCTCCAAGCGCGCCGCCCAACTTGAGCACATCATCGCCTTGGTACCAATGCTTACAAAGACCGCTGCGGACATGAACGAAATCTCCCAAGCTGCACGACTCGCGGAGCTAAGAGAACAGGAACGAAGGACTACAGATATCTTGGATTGGCTCGCTCCCGTCTCGTCACTGCACAAGCATCGCGATCTCCAAGTAAGACGGGCTGAAGGCACGGGAAGATGGTTCCTCGAGCATCGCGACTTCCTCGATTGGATTGACGACAGAAGTACGAGTCACGACCTTCTCTGTGTTGGCGGACCTGGAGCTGGGAAATCTATACTATGCTCACATATTGTTGATTTTCTGCGAGCCAGATTCAAAGACCAGGACATCGCCGTAGCCTACTACTATTACGACTATTCCGAACAACAGTCACAGCATCCCTCCGCCTTTGCCAGGTCCCTTTTACGCCAACTCAGCTCTCATGGCGAAAACGTCCCTTCTGCCGTTGCCGAGTTTTATCAACGAACGAGGAATGCCGTCAAAGACCAGACATGGTTCCACGATCTGTTGGCAATTACGCGCCGGGTTGTCGCAACCTTCACTCGTTGCTTTATCATAGTCGATGCTCTCGACGAGGCAGACAGCCAGAGCCAAAGATCAGGATTCTTCGAGGTCATTAGTGCTATTAGATCCTCATCTGGGAGCACGGTAAAGCTGCTTGCTACCACTAGACCCCACGCGTTCAACCTGCTGGGCAAGTTCCACGATCCGGTGACAGTCGAAGTTCTTGCAGATGCTGGAGACCTTCATCGGTTCCTCGCCCAGGCGATAGACGAGCATCCCGACTCGGAAGATCTGATGGACGATGAGCTTCGAACACAAGTCCTTGACACGTTAACAAACACCGCTAATGGCCTGTTCCTGCTGCCCGCTCTCCAAGTCAAGACGATACTGGATCAAATCACAAAAGCCGACGTCAAACGAACGTTGCTCCATCTCTCCACCGATCTGACTCATGCCTTCCAATCGACGATACAGCGGATCTCGAATCTTTCTGTTGCAAGGCGAGATCTTGCTTTTAGGATGTTGATGTGGTTGTCTCACGCCCGCAGGCCACTGTCGATATCGGAAGTGCAGCATGCCATGGCCCTGCGGCTCGAAAATACTGATCTGGAGAGCGATAACTTCCCCTCTGTCAGGACTCTGGTTGACTGCTGTTGCGGACTCGTCGAGTTGGACCACGAGAGCTCGATCATACGCCTGGTGCATCACTCCTTAGAAGAGTATCTGCGTCACCATGACCATGGACTATTCCAAGATGCCCACCTTGTTATCACCAGAGCCTGTATCAAGTATTTGATGCTTGACTCGATGAAAGATCTACCATATAAGAAGCGCGAAGATTTTGCCAAAGCTTTGGACGACTTTGCACTCCTGGAATATGCGGCTCTTGAATGGGGTCATCATGCCCGCCAGGTTACTGCTGAGGAAATCAAGGATGTAGCCGTCCCTCTGCTTTCGAATAGCCTCTCCATGATCAATATGGCCCGGGTGCGTGATTTCCGCGCCATTAGCCCCCGTGGTTGGAAGGAGAAAACATGGGCTTGGGCTTATTCAGGGGGTGCAGGAATCTCGTTGGCAGCCCAATTTGGCCTCACCGAGCTCATGAAGATCTTGATTGTGCAAACCCAACCTAATCTCTGCCTGAATGCACGCAACGTGTACGGAAGCACAGCTCTACACGAAGCAGCACTTTTTGGCCACGAAGAAGCCGCCCAAGTCCTCCTCCAACATGGAGCCAGTCTGCTGGATGTGAACTACGGCCAGAGCACGCCCTTGTATTTGGCCGTGTCATACCGGCAGCTCTCCGTTGTGAAACTTCTTCTTCAGTACGGACGAGAACAGCTTGACTACCCTGGCCCCAAGGGCTTCACACCTCTCCATAAGGCTGTGGAACAGGGCGATGAAGAGATGGTCACCACACTCCTGCAGGCAGGGGCATTGGTAGCCACCACCAACAGTCAAGGAACGACTCCCCTGCACATTGCTGCGCTCCGCGGTTACCTACCCATAGTGAAGCTGCTCGTGCTGGCGGGTGCTTTTGTGCACGTGAAGGATAAGGAGGGCATGTGTCCACTCGACCTCGCTGCCACCGGTGGCTTCATTGATATTGTTGCCTACCTCGTCGAGAATGGCGGCAGCATATTCCACAAAGGACGCGAATTATGGACGCCGCTTCACCGGGCGGCGAGAGGAGGCCACGCCGAGACTGTGCACTTCTTTCTGGAGCGAGGAGCCAATGCTCTCGCCTCCGACTTCAAGGATAATATTCCCCTACACCTCGCCGTTCGATCCGGAAGCATAGAGACCGTGAGAATGCTTATCGAATACGGTTCGGATGCCGAACTCAAGCAGGCACAACTCTTCTCTCGTGATAAAAAGGGCTCTACGCCACGAGAGGTCGCCTTCTTCACCGCTCACTATGATATCCACAAATACCTCCGCGCCGTAGAAAGGGAGGCCCAAGGCAAGACCGATCTAAGCAGCGCGAACTTGCTCACCACAGCTATTGAGAGGGGCGATTTGCCAGCCGTCCAAGCCATTCTTGCCAAAAATCCAGCCTCTATCAACGCGCTCGACGAAGACGGCCAACCACCTCTTCACGTCGCAGTCCAAGAAAAGCAAAAGTCTATTGTTGAATATCTACTCAACAGAGGAGCTTCAATCGAAACGATCGGCTATCACGGCTGGCGAGCTTTGCACATAGCTGCTTCGTTAGGCGACGTCGAGCTTGTGGACTTGTGTCTGTCCCATGGCGCTAAAATCGACACGCGGACACATACGAATCAGACACCGCTCCATAAAGCCGCGTCTTCTCACTCCGTCGCCGTCGTCCGCCGGATCCTATCTGCCGGTGCCAACCCGGGATCAACGAATGACCGTGGAATGACGGCTCTACACATCGCAGCGCACCAAAACAATATGGACATGGTTCGCATGCTGGTGGTGGAATACGGCGTTGATATCCTTGCGAGAGACCGCCTCAAGCTAACCGCGGCGATGTGGGCTGAGAGATCGGCCCATCTGGACGTCTGGGCCTACCTTCGAGGCGAGGAACGCAAGATCAAAGTCAAGAAGAGAAGCATCGTCGCTGTCCAAGAGGAGGCTGAGGAGGCTGGCCAGGAGTTGAGGAGCAGGAGTCCAGACAATTTGGGCATCAAGGAGCTGGTCGACGCGCTGGGTGAGGGTGACACCAACGAGAATGAAAACCTAGGTATATATGGGTGGGAAGCATCTGGTTCTTGATCCATCCAAACCAATTCGACGGCCCTGGCGAGACGTGGGCTCATGTACAGTCCATACAATTGATCGACCTGACCGCACATGCTCTGCTCGCTCGTACCTGCCTACCTACCTGTCTCTGTCCGGGCTCCGGGTTTGTCTCACACCACCTTGTTTGGTACATCCTTCGCTTCTCGTCCTAGACTGTCTCCCCTCGAAGGCTTGTCAGTCCTGGGTACGTGGAGTGGCAGGGGCAGGGGCGAAGCAAGCAAGCAAGCAGTCGGTGCCAAGCAGCAGGAAAGCAGACCGCCGAACTAGGATGAAGGTTTGGACCCGAGATGTGGTGCGTAATCGGGAGGGGGTTACGAGATAGAGACTGAGACAGATACAGCAGCTCAGATATGGTCGTTAGAAAGTTCGAGACTGTATTTCCAAGCTCACTTCGCTTGAATCAACCATTGCATACCGCTGGAGGAAGGCCAGCATCTTTGCGCCCATGCTGCTCATTACTGTAAGAAGCACTTTTACAACTCGCGTGTGTCCGTTGGTTCTACGCTTGTCCGATCACTTTCCCTGGCCCAGATCTCGGTTCCTCCCCTGCGCGCGCTTGAACTGTGCACTCCGCCTCGCGCTCTTCGAGTCCGGTCTCTTCTTATTTCTCTCCATCCTTCTGTTCGTAAGACTCTGCGGTTTGCCTTTCTTCCCGCCGCCGCCGTTGTCGCCCTCGCTCGCCCGATGGCCCTCGAAGACAAGGGGTCTCCCCGCCCTTCCTCTTGCCATGGAGCTCCTGCTGGGATTCTTCCCCCCTGATGGCAATCTGGACGAGGTCTTGACCTTGGTTTTCCTCGCGCGCATCACCCTCAACTTCCGGGGCAGCATGGGGGGGAATTTCTTGTCATTCATAAGCAACGCGGCTTCTACACCGTTCTCGTCCTTGAATTGCACGTAAGCGAATCCTTTTGACACGCGGGTTTCTTGATCGCGGACCACGCGGACAGATTCGACTGCTCCGCACTTGCTGAACGTGCGCCAGAGGCCTTCTTCGGCGTCGGCAGGTTGTTTCGCCGTGGGTCGTCGATTCTCGTTTTCGTCTGTAGGTTGAGTTTCTTCGTTGACGAAGCTGAGGTTGCCGATGAAG
Organism: Phialophora macrospora; assembly: GCA_000835435.1. Classification (NCBI taxonomy): domain Eukaryota; kingdom Fungi; phylum Ascomycota; class Eurotiomycetes; order Chaetothyriales; family Herpotrichiellaceae; genus Phialophora; species Phialophora macrospora. The sequence continues at coordinate 2,181,908 of KN846960.1, forward strand.
ACGCAGCGTTTGTGGTCAATGGGAAGAGGCCGAGCGAGGTAGTCGACTCGCAGGTGGCGGTCGAGGACGACGCTTCCGTTCAGAGTTTTGGCGACGTGCTCTGCTGCAGCCTCGGTGGTGAACACAGCGTACGCATTTGTGCTGGTCGTGGTCGCGTCCATGAGCTCTTTCTTCGCGTACGTAGCTTTCTTGGGGCCGGATTTGGCAGCGTATGCGGTGGAGCGGAATCGAATTGATTCGAATTTTCCCAGGCGTTTGCCTTGAGCGGGAGTTTTCAATACCGAACGCAGATGGCGGGTGAGTGTCCGCTTGGCGTGCTTTGTTTTAATAGCTTCGGTTGAGACGTTTCCTAGGAAGACCGTGCGATTGAGTTTGTCTCGGTCATTGAGCTTTTTGTCGAAAATTTCGTGGCGGAGAGGGACTGCGACTTCGGAGGGTTCGCTGAGTGAGTCGTCGTCGGAGCTTGTGTCTGCGTCGTCTGCACCCTGCCCTGCTCGCTTTTGTTGCGTCTCTCTGTCCTCTTCTCGCTGGAGGCGCTTAAAGTATGCTTGCTCGAGGTCGTCGTCATCCGCGTTGCGCTTCCGTTTCCGTGGCTTCTCTGCTCCACCTGGGGCTTCTGTAGCTACCTGTGGAGTCTCGTCCTCCGAGACGCCATCTGCGGCCTCGGAGCTGTTATCGCTGTCCTCCTCTCCGGCTCCGTCCTCGTCCACAGAGGAATCGGTGACTGAAGACGACGATATTTCATCTTCCTCGGCGGTAATCTTTGGCGCAGGAGCTGCCTTCGTTGGTTGCACCGCTCTGGTCGGTATGTTCACTGGTCCGGACTAAGCAACAGGGTCAGCGCCGACGAAGTGAAACGCTGTCTACTGATTGACGTACACTTGAAGCAAACAGAGATGCAAGAGCCGGATCAACCGAGTCGTCTTTGGCTCCGAGCTTGGCGACAGCTTTCGCGGGAGGCGCAGCCGCCTCTGTAGTCTTCACCTTCTTGGATTTGGACATGTTGCGAGTCAATTGACACCATCCATTATTTGTCCCCCAGGTTCAAGAAATTTTGGGTGGTTTCGCAGAAAGTGCAAATGGGGATAAGCGTGGTGCATATCGGTTATCGCCGAGGCTAAGCCGGAAGAACGAATCGCGCCTATGACATCGTGGGCAAAGCCCATTTCAGGTGGCAGCGTCCCTTTGTGCCCGGAAGGCAGCAAAACGCATCTCTGGGGCTGCGGATGCGCTGCGTTTCTCCACCGACGCCAACACGCTGCAAGACTGACGGCTCCTCCTGGCGTTTTGTGACCTGCGACGTCGACAACTCGATTCACTTTGGTGTTCTGTCTCGCCTTCCTTGACTCTCTAGGATACTCGAACGATCTTTGTCGCATCGTTTCCCGCATTTCATCTGTTTTCCACCCACGCATCGTCCACAGATCATCATCCCTGCCCCGCCGGCAGCCGTGTACTGACAGTCACTCCCACCCTCAGCTCCTCGAGAGATCGCAATCCGTCTACACACATACATGCAAAGAGCTGGGTGTCGGGAATCAACAACGAACGGCTAGACCGTCGAGTGCAGTCATTGTGCGCCCAAATCATTGGTTTCACTTAGCGCACAAGACCAACTGTCCACGATGCGAGTGTGACCGACACACATTCACTCTATCCCGGTAAGCAGATTCACAGTCATGAGACGAGCCTAAGTTCCTGGTTCTACAAATGTCCTTGAACTTTGCTGACCACTGACGTTGCCGCTAGAAGCTATCGTTTCCCAAAATCAGCAGCTCCGTTACTGGACCTTTCCCAGAGTAAAAAGCTTCTCACTACGCCTTTCAGCAGCACCTCGCCAACGAGTTCTCCTCTGCACCACCCATGGACTTGGCGGCTGACTCTCTCCTCGCCCTCTCCAATGCCACCACGAGCGCTGCCACCAAAGAAGAACCCCTCTCGGAGGACGATCGGTCGAGTAGCCTTAGCGAGCTAGAAGATGACCTCGAAGATGGCGAAGACGAAGGATTAGAGCCTACACCGCCGGAGGAGGCTGACTCTGAGGCCGAGACCGAGCGACTGCAAGTCACACCAGAAAATCTGGCCAAGAAGAAGCCCTTCGAGATCAGTCCCAGCAAGCTTTCCCAAAGACAAGATGCAGATATGCGACCTGAAATCGAGAGCTTGACCGGAAGCGTGGTTTCGTCTCCAATATCCTCCCACGCCGACTCGGACAATGACGATCCCTTAAGCGACGGTCCGGACGCGGATGAAGAACCCCCAACTGAGGTTGCGCCCGCTGGCCCAATTTCACCGAACAAACGTAAACGAGAAGAAAGTGGATCAGACCTTGAGGAGGCGCCGAGACCACAAAGACGGTTACGGCCAGGGTCACCCAACACTGACGACGAGAAATCAGAACCAGACAGTGACGGGGATGAAGCTCCTGGTCCGCAGACCCGGGGACGGACTGTTGAACCAGAGGTGGAAGTTCCTGAACAAGACGAAGACGCACCAGGAGTGCCTGAACAAGAGCAGAAAGAAATCGAGAAGACTGATACTAGCGAAGACTCGAAGGGCAAAAGCAGGAGTCGGCTGAGGAGAAAAACAAAAGAACCTGCTATACAAGAGCCGCGGCCCGAAGAGGGAGAGGACGCCGAAGCTGCCGAAGACTCGGAGCCTGCTGATGTGGATGAGAACGATGCCGAGGCCGCCCTGAAGAGCGAAGAAGAGCAAGCCAGACGGATGGCGGCCATGGACTCACTGATGGCCATTGAGAAGCAGTTTGCAACACTAAGGGACCGCCTCTATGACGAACGCATAGCGGCGATCAATCATGAGCTACAGCTCCTGCAAGAACCCAAGCCAGCCCACCCCGAACTGATACGTCAGGTCGAAGTGGTGCAGAAGTACCGCGACGAAAAGTTCCAAATTGAGCAGAAGCTACTCGTCTACAAGGTCGGAGCCTTGAAGAACAAAGCTGTTGCGGAACGAAGTCAGATTCACAGCCAGTACTTCCAGACTGTCAGAGACATCAGAGAGCGACACCTTGAACGTATCAGCGAGCACTTCTACCGGATACAGCGTGACAGATTCAAAGCCGATTGCTCGATACCCAGCTTCAGCATCCCGTTCCCAGAGAAGAGATCACAACAAATTCTTCAGCAAACCGCTTACAACAAGGAAGTGTCGATTTTATCAGGCGTGGCTAAATACGTGGGCTTTCCTGCCGCACCAGAGCTGGAGCCATCCAAGCAGAAGGATGTTGAAGATGACATCCAGAAGATGGGAGTACGTTTACCTTGGCAACCGTGCAAGAACGCGGCAAACTAACAGCTTGTAGATTTCACCCTCGCAAATCCGACCTGCCAGACCCGTCCAGCGCCCAGCAATGCAATCACAGATGTCCGGGCCACAAGCCGAAGAGCAATTCCTTGAACAGACTCCCTGGGCTAATCCTCAACATCCTATCCATCGTCTGAGTAGGCAGAACTCGAATCACTCACCCATGAACGAATTTCTCACTCCAGCAAATCAACAGCGAAATATGACCGACAGCCTACAGCCCCCGGGAGGATCAGCGTCTACCATCGCCGACCCTTCAGCATCGGCCCAAGCGTCCTCAGCATTCAACACGCCTCAAGATGGGCAGAACAGTGCCACTAAGACGGACGTTCAGGCAGGACCAACTGCACTACATAACTTTCGCATCCACTCTGCGAGTCCTCTCGATATGAGACGGTATCCTGAGTCAAAGGATGAGCCCGGGAAGGACAAAGACATGCTGGGTATTCCACGTGATCCGGGCTCTTCGCCTCTGACCTCAAGAGCATACTTCAACGCATCAGCCCCGAGACCACCTGCGATCACGGCCGGGACGGGGAGATTTAGTGTTCGCTGACCGACGTTGAATTGATAGCGGGTGGTTGCAGTTTAGGGGATGAGCACACGCGGCATTGTGAATTGGCCATGCAAGCATATGACACCCCTCTGGCATTGGGTCTTTTTGCAGATTCTGGATATCTTTTCAGTCAATGAGAAGTGATTAAGCAAACATGATTACTCGCCCACAGTCGAATTCAGCACCACGCATCTGATGGTTGGTCAAAGGGACACACAATCCTGATCGTCGACATGCTGGGTGCCAATGCCCTGCCCTCCCTGTCCACTTGGTTCGTTGGCTGTTCCTTTCCTCTTCATGTCCTGTTCAATACGCAATACGACTTTCTCGGTTTTCTCGCCCCTCCCTTTTCGCTACGCAACGGAATGATAAACCTCAAGTCTTCTGCCGAACGCCGTCTGCTATTCGAGTTTTCATCAGCAGGAGTGACTGGGCCAGGAATTCGGCTTTGAATCGCTTGGCTGTGATCTCGCTACGGCAAACAATCATCACGACTGATTCTAGGGACAGATGAATGAGGGATTATGACGAAGACGATGATGACGATGGCGATAACAGAGTCCTAACGGGAGGAGAGGATAGAGCTAGTTGAGGAGCTACTGTAGTTAACGTCTTCTCCCTATATAGGAACCAAATATCGTGGATTTCGGAGGGGAGTTGGTTCGATCTGTCTGTACCACTCATTCTCTTATATACCTCTGCCCCTTTACTTTTTGACCTATGAACACGGTAGGTAAGAGCCTGCCTCCTCTGCTGGATCTAGAGAGACATGCGCGTCACTCGTTCTCAACACACCGCACCGCCACGGCACCCATTAATGGAACCCCTGGACCAGTTGCTTGAGCTTGTAGTGTCCCAGTCGCGAGACCGGAAGAAGTGCCTGGGCGATAATCCCTCAAGCTTCACAGCCATCCAGGCGAGTACGTATACCCTAGAGGCCGGCTTCGACCGACTTACCGCCGCCAGCACCCGCGATATCTAGCGGACAACACTTGACGCCTTCGCAACAGAGGTGGAAAGAAAATCCCGTGTGGTCGTTTTTCTCGATGGTTCTAGAAGACCTAGATGTTACGAGCACGGCCGGGTTTTCGGTCAGGGGGGTCTTGTGGGATGTGCAGCGTTGATAGATGGCGTTGGAGGAATTTGTACGTCAGGATCTTTCTTCCTGGTTGATAGTGCCGCAACCCTTGGCGCTAGCAGAAGATGCCCAATCCCTGGCGAATGTTCCATGTCCAGCTACTCGAAGCACCTTCCGGAATGTCTGTTCAGCGTCGACAGTGCTCCCACTTGCCCTCGCCGCTGGGACGGTCCAATCTCCTGCCTAGCACAGAGCTCGTAGTACCTTGGGAGTCTTCCTCATGGCAGTCACCTGGCTCAGAACTCTTTAGGAACGCATCCCGTTCACTTCTGCGGTCGGGATCTTCGCGTTGACTGACTGTGATTGATTTTGCTGTTGCATCGACTGCGCCGTAGGCTGGGGCTCGGAAGGGACAATCACGTCATCGAAGGTCTCTTGTCCGACGGCTTTGAGTGTAAATGAGACTATTGCGAGCTGGTTAGCGGTTGAGACTTGAGGGAGAATGTCGATCAGGTGAGCTTGAGGGAACATACAAACTCCGATTGCAAAGCCGAAGATTGCAATTCCGGTGAGTGCGTTTTTGACGAGGTATGGTCGCCTGGCGCGAAGGAGGGCTGCGCCAGTCCGATAGTCCGGATTGTAGTATGACGAGCGTTTGAGGCTGCTGCATGTTAGTATTCCGTTCAATGAAGCTTCGTTGGACAGAGGGCAGTCGGGAGTGGAAGGTGAGGGGAGCATCTCGAGGGAAGCAATGGACTTACAGCCCGCGTTGGAGAGACAGTGTCGGATGCATTGTTAGAACGATGTCAAGATGCTGGCAAGGATGTGAGGTTAAACCGCTCAACTGATTACCTTCTCCGAGCTTGAAACTTCGTGATGGAAGCAATGAGTCTACGCGGGCGAATGGTTGACAGTAGGGAGACGCCATTGCTACGGGTAAGTGTAAGACCCAAAAGTGACGCCAGCCGGTATCAAAGAATCAGTGCGGAGTACGTCTCACACAGCCAAAGCACATTCAACCATTCATTCGATTGATTATTTCATTTGACGGTAATCGGAATATGTCGCCGATGTCAACCCTGAGCAAACACACACAATGTTATAGGAAAATCGCCAAGCTACCACGTTTTTGTTACAGTGCAAGCTCTCCCTGTCGCATGCTCCGATACAAAGCTAGCTCGAAAACCCGTCACGAATCTCCAGGAATCGTTGATACCGATCCCTTGTCCAGCGTCGGGATGTCTTTCCCCAGATCATCATCGGTAAGGTGGTCATGATGAACACGAATGCCAGAACACCGATCGCAATGAAGGTATTGCGAACGCCGCTTGCTTCGATCCAATCGGACGCAGTGAAGGTGAAGACCAGCGCAATTGAGTTGTTGATTGTTGCCACGCCCACCATGCCTTCCAAGACCATGTCGGGATAGGCATCCATCAGATACGCCATGCTCAAGTCCCCGGCGCAACCCCATCCGAAACCAATGAAGCCGAGACCGATATATGGCGCAGGCCATCTCCAACCGTAACTGGTTCCGATACCGAATAGCCACAGACCCGTGGGGAATATGGCGGCACATGGATACATGAGCCAAAGTCGATGCTCAGCTTCGCTAACGCCGCCGTTTCTCTTAGCCATCCAGATCATGAACTTATCACTGAGCCATCCACCATATGTGGCTCCGATCACGGCGCCGATTAGACAGGGCACGTTCATGAGCTAAATCCGGGTCAGCATTCCGTCTCGCTGTCCGTTTCCACCACGAGAGAAACTTACCCCATCAGCGGCGTCACTATAGTTCCAGGGCGGACCGTACCAGTTATCCTCCTCCACAGTCAAATAGAAAGTAAGCCAGGCATCTTGCGCTCCCCATTGCAGGCCCGAATACAAAACTGCAGGAAATGTGAAGATTCGCAATGTGTGAAACAACCGCTGAAAGTACTGCTTGAATCCGAATCCGCGCAGATTCGGGGCTGGCGTAATGATTGCAATGCGTCGCCAATAAGACCTTGGGCGATCCTCGGCTGCAAGTCGTTCTTCAACAACAGAAGGTCGACGTGGTGATTCAGACTGTGGTTCACCTGGCTGAGCGGCAATTTTCTCTTTGTCCGTCGGCCCTCCTTCTAGCCCTGCGGAGGCAGAACTGTTCCTGTTAACGCCATCGATCAGGTACCTGTCTCCTTCATTGACCAGGTATCGATCCCTATGAAATGCGGTCTCTTCAAGCCCGAACAATAGGACAAAGAAAGTCCCACCAGAGATGATCGCTCCAAAATAACCGATCCATCTCCAATCAAGACTGCTGTCTGCGATGTAGCTGGCAATCAAAGGTCCGAGGTACGTGCCGATACTGGTTGCCAACACATATACACCAAGCACTGAGCCGCGCTGATGTTGAAACCACAGATCCATCAAGGACAACTGAACGGTTGCCTCAGCCACTGACTCGGAGGCGCCGACGAAGAGTTGGTTCCAGATAGCATCGCTTGTGCTCTGACCTCTGGCAAACCATATACTACCGATGAACCCCCACGTCATGCCTATCAGGTACAGGATTCGGCGACCATAAAGGTAGACTGCCGGGGACGAGAGTAGCGTCCAGTATCCGATACCACAAAACAAGATTCCAGCTCCAGTGTTGAAGGAGTCGTAGCTGATGCCGAGCTCAAGGTTCTCATTGTACTGGGCGGCGCCAGCATCGTTGGAGGTGGCGGCGGTCAGGGCCGTGACGAAGCAGACGAGGAAACTATGCCACATCTTGCGTGGCATCGACCAATGAAGGGGGTCATTGGGAGACTCGGTCGGCTGAGGCACCAACACAATGTCGCCGTGTCTCTTCAGTGAAGGATCGCCTGGGTACAAGGGATTCCCATCTTTGTCAAAAATGCGGCGAGTGCCCGGTAGCTCTTCCGTGTACTCCATGCGCTCGTTACTATTTCCAAACGTGAGTCGAAAGTCCGGGTCGCAAATAGCTGAAGAGGATGGAGAAGAGTTAGCTGGGCAAGAGGACTTTTATGAAGTAAGCGAGAGGCGTTGCCATCCACGCCAGCTCGTCTGAACGACAACCCAATCTGAGATCCCTTATCATGCTGGTCTGCCCTAAAAACGGCTCTCGTCTGTGACGAGGGCGGGCAGGAGATTCTGCAACCCCCCCGCAAAGGGTCTACAAGGGAGCGGCCATTAGCCTGGTGTGAAAAGCTTATCGGTGGCAAACAGTAGGGGAGTCGCAGGACGGTAAGCGAATTGCGCGTGTCGTGTTCACCGAATTCGTCCTATGTATGGACGGCAAATCATGGGAGGCTTTGAGGCAGATTGATTTGGCTCTGAGTTTTGCGTGGCCATGTGTAAGCGACTGAAGGAAGCTGCCGACTTGACTCGGATGCTTAACCAGTCCCCAAAGATGCTTTTGCCCAGTTAACGCGAGCTTGTATGGGGCTTCCACTGGCCCTAACGCCCTGGCGTCACCTGGCCGATAAGCCAATCCACCAACTCCCCCAGATCCCTGTTTCTCGCTGTAACCAGAGCTCCAATTGGCGCCGCCTGGCCTGCTGTGCGGTTACACCTCCCTAGAAAGTGGCTAGTGTGGTGCCATCCCACATCATCTTCGCCTTGCTTTCTCTTCATCCCACCCTTGCGCACCCTTCGATCATCCCTTCGCTTTCACCACCTCCCATCTCTCTTCACCTCTCGCTTCTCTATCTACGGCATCGCTTGATACAGCCTTGTTGCCAGGGGCATCCTCTATACCACCACCAGCCTATCATATAGCTGATGTCGACTTGCCAGCTCAGAATGGCTCAACACTTCCATATCACTCAAATCACCCCTCATAAACCCAATAAGGAGTCCAGTAGTCCTTCGACCATCCTGCAACTCGCCCAACGGCTACTCCCCTCACCTGCCGCTATCAAAGAGTTGGAGGATGGTCTAAACCCGAAAGACCCGGGATACATCGATGTCCATGAAGTTGTGAGTCCAGAGAAAAAGGAACCATCTACAGCAGATGGACTTCCAACCCAGAAGAAAGTAATCGTAGTCGGTGCCGGCATCGCCGGTCTTCGTGCTGCCTCTGTCTTGAGATCCCATGGAGTCCAAGTCGTGGTCCTCGAAGCCCGGTCTGACCGCATCGGCGGACGTATTTACACGAGCAGGAAAGCTGGGCACGCTCCCAGAGACATTGGTAAATATTACCAAAGGCAATACTGACAATCGCCGTAAGCGTTTGACATGAAGTCGTTAAGAGCGCTCATTGTTGGGCCACGCGCCGTTGTGGGGTTGTTTCCCCGGGGCTTCCACTTCTACTCACACTGTCTCTAGGGGCCGCCTGGATGCACGAAACCGCAAACAACAAATTGGTCCGTCTGATTGGTGAGCTCAAAATCGAACATTACTATGACGACGGCACTCCCCTCTACTACACCAAAGACGGCCGTCTCGGATCCCAGTTCAAGGCCAAGAAAGTCGCCGACGAGTTTGCCGACTTCTGTGAATGGTACTACGACGAGAATCCAGACGCCGAGGACAAGCCCGCCTTGACCTTCATCAAGGAATGGCTGAGTACCCATCCTCTAGTCAGCGAGGATGAACGCCTCTGGGCTCCTCAGGCCGCTCGTGAGGTCGAAGCCTGGATTGGCACCAGTCTCGAACAGGCCTCCTCCAAACACCTTGCCTACTTCGCAACTGAACGAAACCTCTACATGAAAGGAGGGTACGACACCATCGTCAACTGGGCAGCCTCCAAACTTCGCGACCCGGAGACTATCCGGCTCGGCCATAGAGTCACTCAGATTGATTGGAACGAAGAAGAAGGCCAACCCTGCGCAGTGCATGTGACGACTTTGGACGGCAACTCTACCACACTCGTCGCAGATGCTATCGTGTGTACCCTCCCCCTTGGTGTCCTGAAACACAAGCTTGTCGACTTCAGTCCCCATCTCCCCGCGCAGCTTTCGAACGGTATCGACAAACTGGGATATGGTGCCCTCGGCAAGATTTTCGTCGAGTTCGAATCGGTCTTTTGGCCGAAAGACAATGATCAGTTCATCTATTACCCAGAACCCACCGACAGTTTCGACCCAGACTCGATCCTCTCGTACATGACGGTGACTAGTAACAACTGGATCATGAGTGGCACCACGGAGCTGTCTGTTCAGATTGTTGAGCCACTCACTCAACGAATCGAATCCATGACCTCGGATGCTGAAATCTTCGCCTTTTTCGAGCCTCTCTTTAAGCTCTTCCGTACCGAGCCGTACAAGAAACTTCCTCCAGTTGTGAATCTGGAAACGACACACTGGACACAGGATCCTCTGGCTGGTTTCGGTACATACACTGCTGACAAAACCGGTGACGACCCGGAAATTTGGTTCAACGCCATGGACAGCAACAAGGGAAGCAAGCTACAGTTTGCCGGTGAGCACTGTGCGCGGATCGGAAACGGATGTGTGCATGGCGCTTTTGCTACCGGCGAAACTGCCGCTGTCAACATCATGACGTCGATGGGAATCTCCTACAATGGTGGAGATCTCTATAGCAGGCGTCCCTCACGGAGGAAGATATCACCACCCAGATACTGAGCGGGCGGATAAGCTATCCACCGCTCGACCCTCTGGGGAGCTGTGATTTTCCCCTCTACTGGTTGACGCTTGGTCCTGGAGCGCCGGACTGAGATATGTCGGGCTCATGTTGTGCTCCTGTGATCGACTTGTTCCTCATTTCGCAGCCGAGTTCTTGGCGTTGTTGTGCTTTAGAGATTGTATTCGAATTCTTTCCTTATCAAATTGTCTCCCGACCAGTGTTTGAGGCTGTGCTTTTAGAATGTCGAGTTCAGACGACAGGGTTCTGTCCTATTGTTGTGAATGTTGGGGAGACTGTCGTTGGATCTTACTTTGCTTTATAGTTTGCTGCGGCCTCACAAGCTCCAGTCCCGAAATGAAAACCGAAATTGTCAAACCTCAATCACCGCCTCGGATATCCAGATATCCCTGCTCCACACTGAAATCTTTGACATCTGCCAGCGGGGTCAATTCGAAAGTACTTCCTTTAGTCCTCTGCTCGAGGATCCTTTCTGCAAGTCGGATATTCTTCTCCGGAAAGCCTTCGTCTCGGAGACTTTGGTAGTAGGCTGCGATGAGTGCCTTGCCCATCCTCGTGAGATCGTAGTCTTTATTCGGCGTGGACGTCGGCGAAGGCCGGATCACCCAGACGAGGGTTAACGGCGGATCGGCGGGTTCAAGACCGGGTTGAACGTGGGCGGAGAGGATCTCATCTTCAGCCTCATCCGGCCCACTCTCCCGGGATTTCGGTCGTCGTAGAACGAGAGCCACGCCCCCACTCGACGTATGAATCTTCGAGCGTTCCAGCGCGTAGGCACGGCTCGCGTGGTCGTCGCCGTGGTCGGGCGGCTCTGTCTCGAAGAGTGTAAACGGCACAGTCCGCAGAAGATTCTCAGCACCCAGGGAAGAAGACGCCCCATCCTCGAGTTCCATCGCCGCGGCGTCGGCGCTCGCCACAGCAAGCACCATCGCATGCAACACCTCGGACATGTCCTGGCGGCGATTCTGCGCCCTCACGTAGATGTACTGCAGGTAAGGGACTGCGAATTTGAACGTCGAAAAGGCATGCGCGGCCGAGGAGCCGCGAACGTCCCCGTCTTCGTGCGGGGCTGAGACGACATTGCTCTGTTCCTCTCCCTGGCCCAGTTGCTGTGGCTGCCCGCCTGGCCGTTTCGGTCGGCGGGGCGGAACCGGCAGCACCGAGAACTGAGCCGCCCCGATAGCTTCGCCCGCGAGGTCTCGGATACCGACGATCCGATACGGCGCCAGCCCTGCCCTCTCGCCTCTGGCCTGAGCGGCGAGGCGCTCGACGATCAGATCGGACCTCTCGCGCTCGGCGCGGCGGGGGAAACTGGCCGTGTAAAGTGGGTCGTAGAACGTCTCGAAGTCCGTTGAGGAGACGAGCTCTATGGCCCCGATGTTAGGGAGGGCTGTCTTTTGCAGGCGGGTGGGGGCTGTACGGCTCAGACCGTCCAGGGAGATGGTTGGTGGGAGGTGAGAGAAGAGCGAGGAGAGCGAGGGCGTGAGGTACGGGATGAATATTGAGGGTGGTCGTGGGGACGACATTTGGACCTCCTGACGACGAGGCACCCGAGCCGTATTCTATCTGATGATATCCTCCTGTCCTGCCTACGCTGGTGGGACTAATTATCCTACCGTGATCTGGGTCGATCTGATCGGATGCGAGTGTGACTCGTTAAGTTTGGGGGGTAAAATGCTCCTTTCGCTCAGGGATCCCGTTGGATTTTTTGTTTCCCGGCACGTAGCAGTTTCACGGCGATACGACGGAGGATCATGTAGAGCCAGTCACGTTGGGCTGAATCCTAGGAAGCGGCGGAAGCGATTACTGTTCATTTGATCCAGCGCTTCTGGAGGGCCGGATGTTCCGCCGTAGGTCAATTGTGGTTTAATTCCGGAGTTTTCGTCCCTATTTGGTGCATTGAAGAAATTCAGCCGTGCATCAACACCCCTCATAAAGTGAATGGGATAAACTGTCAATACCAACATTCGTGGATGCGCGGGCAGGTAGGAGAACGCTCTTTTAAATGGTTGAATCACCATTTGCTCCACGAGTCTGATGACGGAAGTCTCGTCAGGCCGGATGTTTTCGATTCCAATCAGCGCCGAGTTTTGCGAAGACTTGGATCAAAGTCATGGAAGTCTACGGCCAGTATTCGAATGGTAGGTGAGAAAAGAACTCGAGCTGATGTACCTTGTATTGCGTCCTGAGCCTCAAGAGTATGTAACAAGGGCTAAAAATGCAACACGACTCCGTGGTTGGCCAACCATCTTCGGAATAACGTCTACCACCAAGAGATTCGCTGGACAACGGCGTCGACAATGCAACTGGAGCTCGGTGCTTCGGAAGTTGATGATTTGCTCGGAGCCTCTGCAGCGGAACAAAGCAACCAAACCAGCAACCCCGCATTTCTCTTCGCATTCGACGACACTGCGGATTGTGCTCACTGGATCTCCTCACACGACGGGAACACGAGTATGCCACGGACTCGGTGATGGTGCTCGTTTGTAGACTGGGCCGACGGCTAACCCCTCACCCTGGAGATCCAGACTCGTCAGAAATAAGATCGAGTCTGCGAATTCGGATGACCAGATCTGTCTCGCTCACTCATTGAAAGGTAATTAGGATCTGATTCTATTCACACGAGGTCTGCCCACTGCTCCTCTCAAAACAGCTCTCCAGATCCGGAACACTTGGCCATTTCACAGCACTCCTCATACCTCAAGGATGTCTGCCTCTGCATATATTACCGGAGGGGCTTCCGGGATTGGGCGAGGGGTCGCTCAGATGCTGGTGAAGAACAAGTAAGAGATACTGTCGTGGAAAAGCTCGACACCAAAGAAAAGAATACTGATAACGGTGTAGCATCAAAGTCTTTATCGCTGATAGAGACCTCGAGGGCGCTCAGAAGCTCGTTGACGAACTGAACAAGGATTCCCAGGTTGCCAGATGCGCTCATGTCGATGTTGCAAACTGGAATTCCCAAGTCAAGGCATTCAGTCAAGCCGTTGCAGATTTCGGTCGAATCGACTATGTCTATCCCATCGCAGGAGTCGGCGAACGCGTCTCGATCCCCAATGACCCTTCCGCGACTGGGTTCCAGATGCCAGACTTGACAGTCCTCGAAATCGACCTGACAGGAGTCTTGTACACCGTCTCACTCGCTGTGCAGCAATTTAGGAGGCAGCAGCCCGGAAAAAATGGACTTCGGGGCCAAAGTGAGCAGGACCCTCCACTATCAATGAGCCCGTCGCTGACCCGTGTTTGAGTCGGATGTGTTGCGAGTGTGTGCGGCTTCTATTGCTGCCCAACCCTACCAATCTATACTGCGGCGAAGCATGGCGTCGTCGGATTGGTAAGAAGCTTCGGGAAATACTTGCCGGAAGAAAAGATCTCCATGAACGCGATCTGCCCCAACGTGATCCGCACCAATATCTCCACGGGTGCATTCTATGACACACTGGAGAAGGAGAATTTGTTGGTGCCGATCGAAGGTGTCATTGACACGTTCGAGAGGTTACTCAAGGAACAGACTTCGGGAGAGATCATCGAGATCTCACCGAACTACAAAAAGCAGGGCGCGGTCGCACGAAAGGGCCCAGAGTACCTTGACAAGGAAAGCGAAAGGACATTTGAGCTGCTATATCATAGGGGCCGCCCGCTTCACCAGCCTCGCTGAGCAATGAGTGGGCTGAAGCCGGACCCGTGAGACCGGTGTAGCGAGGTTCCCATGAGATAATTAGACAATGTGTTCGGCTTGTGACTGCTACCTTCGAGGACCAAAGTGGCTTCGACCGTGCTATCGCTGACGTGGAGTTTACGCGCCGTGGTAAACCGATCAAGACCGAGGCAAGAAGGCTGCTGCAGGTGGACAGACCCCTACACCCCCCCGGCTTCCCCCGCAAAAATATCCGGTTCCGTATCGAGGCTAGGCGCCTGCACGTTTCGGGCGTGCGGGCGACAAGGCGAGACGGCGACCAATCCGTTCGCTGACGTCGCCGTTGCTCCCGAGAACTGCATCTTGATCGGTCACGATGAGCGTCCTTGGGCGCTTGACGCCAGCTTGCTCGGTTTCTAGAGCTCGAGATTCGTACGAGCTGACTTTTCTTCATGGTTAACTTCTGACCCCCCGTATCGTCAAACCCTCAAAGCTCTACGATTCCATCTTCTTGTCGAATGCTTGCTTTGTCCGGTCCCTCCCCGGCCTCTGTTGATCAAACAGACTCTTGTCCTTCCAGCGAGACCACATCCTTTGCGCGCGATGGCAGCCATCCACCGTCCCGCACATCTCACACACCATGCCGCCAAATTGGCCTCGGCAGCATGTATTGAGAAGTCCAAAGCGATCGGCGTCCCGATGAACATTGCGATTGTCGACGCCTCCCTCTACTTGCTACATTTCGAACGGATGCCCGGTGCGAAGCTCACCTCCATTGACATCTCGATGAACAAAGCCTTCACCGCAGCGGGTCACCGCGCGCCAACATCAGTCTACAAAGAGAACGTTTGGCCTGGTGGAGCTGCGTTCGGTCTGAATAATAGCAACAATGGCAGATTCATGTACGTGGCTGGTGGAATACCTATTGTCATCGACGGCGAAGTGGTAGGCGCGATTGGCTGCAGCACAGGGACACCGGCACAAGATACCGAAGTCGCGCAGGCAGGTATTGACGCCGTGATGGAATACGTCAAGAGGAAGCAGGGGCAGCCGAAGTTATAAAATGGTGGGCGCAGGATGAAACCGTGGGTGGTCTCTAGAGGTAGTCAAGGATTAAGAGACTTCCCACCGCGGATGGCATATATTCGTATCTGGAGTCTTTCCAGCCGTGAACGGCACTGTAACAGTGCGTCTTCAAGCTGGAGCTTTGCTACTGAAGGGCTCTGTTTCTTCTCAAACAGTTCCACTGTCTACTGTCCATCATGCGGTACGCGAATGGGGAATCAGCCGAGCCTCAATTGACGCAGGGAGTTGATCCGGAGCCGGAATCGCGACGCGATGGCGTGAATAAGGCGGCGCTCGACCTGGAGCCTAGAGTCGGGCTAGAGTCGGGCAAGAGGGGATTGCCTGCTTGTGTCAATGCAGCCGGCATCAGATTGTCGACGCAATATCGCGCATCATCGCCTCGTGGTATCCCTCTGGCCCCATGTGGCTGGCAGCCTCGACTGGACTGCGTGACATCATAGCCTTGGCATGTTTACTTGAAGCCGCATGTAGGATTGCCGCAGTGTATTTGTCTTTTCCGTCGCAAGCCAGCATTTGGTGCCATCCTTCCACCACAGCCCGCATCTATATCGAGAGCTCCAGGTCTTTTCCGCCGGAACGCTGACAGCAACAAGGATGAATGGGCGTACCTCGGGCTCCCCGTCACCGCCCCCGCAAACCCCGGTTGCGTCTGCGCCAGGACCTCGCGCAACGGCTCTACAGAAAGTCTTCGCAGGGGCTCTTTCAGCCTCGATAAAGGCAAACTCATATGCGAACTTCAGCTCGTGCTTTCCGACACCCGCGAAATATTGCCCGAATGCACTTGAAGGAGTGTGGGCACAGCTGAACACGCGTCTCGAGCAGGAATGCATACGCGATTTCGAGCAGATACTGGAGGATAGACAAGTGGTCGAGGGCTTAAATCAATGGGAGGACATGATCGAGGATGCGCGGAAGAGGAAGGATCGCGCCGTTGAAGGAGAGGTGCCAGAGAGACCGTGAGTGACCCTCCCAACGCCATCGATGTCTTCAGCTGATGAGTCAGACTCCACACATTATCCGCCGAGGAATTGTACGCGGCGCATCTGACGCCCTACCTCCAAAGAGCAACAGAAGAATTGAACATGCGAATACAAAAGTCGCAACAGGAGAACACGGTCATCTTCGGCCAGATCAACAACCAGCGTGCCGAGATTGAGCGACTTGTGAGTGGCCTTCAACACACTGTAAAGGATATTGAAGGCAGTGTGGATGCGATGCACTCAGGCCAACAGACCAGTTTCGATGAGCTGAGAAATGATGTGTGGCAAATGGAACAAGAAGTCGCCAGGACGAGATAGTTCTGCCCCCTAACAATTGGAAGGTCAATGATTGCTGTGACTTTTAGCGTTGGCGTTGGGGAGGGTTGTGTTAGGGGTTGACCTGTACTTTGGACATTCTACGAGGCAGTGGTGGTCCAGGTTCTGGCTTTCCAACGAGGCGACGTATCCCGTCTTGCGAAAAGATCTGAGGAAGATCTCTCGTTGCGCCTCAGGGTTTCAGGACGCAGCTTGATGAGATTATGACGGGTCTCTATCCGATGCAAGTCACCTAGACCGGAGATCGAATCAAGACTCACGATGGCCCTGATCTACATTTCGGATCTTGATATCTCAACGGCTTCAGATCCTCTCAATACTCGGAGTTAGATCTCAAGTAAATCACTGGTCATCGCATCACAGACAATATCGGATGCTTTTTCAGTACTAGTTGTCGAAGGTGACCAATGACGAACTCGCAGAGTGCCAAGAATCCAGTGGCCCAATCGGAGTTTCGTCGCTCGTCCGTTTGCGGTTCCACCTGTTGTTTAATGTCCGAGATCCGTATCCGAACGTGTTCTGCTCTGCACCAACAGCCAGTTGTCCACCGAGGAGGCCTTACTATTCTTGCTGGACAATCTTCAAGAATCTCCGTCGTGATTACCGGGTTCCTTGTGCGACGCGTCTGATGGTCGCTGGTCCAGGGAATAGCTTTAGCCGCAAGGTGATGTGGTCCAACGCGAAGACCTCGCTTCGTTAGGGTTCCAGGGATCCTGGTTCCCACGTTCAGCGAGGACCGACAGCGACGACCCATGATTCGCGAACAGCAACTGGTCTAGGATGCCATGCCGGCGATCCCAGCGTGTCTGTCTGTTTGCGGGCAGAAATTGATGCTTGCGCGGGGCAAGCAAATTACGGACATACAAATAAGGTTCGATAGCGAGATTACATTGCCGCCACTCATCGTTACAACACCTTCTTTCGACCTCCACATCCTGGCTTTGCCGTGCTTCTGGTTCTCACATCTGCGCTGGAGTAGCTGTGTCGTTGGTGCGGTCGCGCCCAACTGCCGCAAGCGATACAGTAGGACCATCCTAGGGTTCGCGGCTGCAGATTCCGGGGTCCCTTGTGGCCGCGTACCAGATCCTCCCATGTTTTCCACAAAGTTGACGCGCCAGTGGTCTTTCCCCGGTCCAGGGCTTCAAGCTAGATGATTTGGGAAGCGGCCAGACGCGTGAAAGAAGATCACATCGGTGAGCGTTGTGTGGTCGTGTTCACGGATTCTGTTACTGGCGTTGCAGAAATGTCTCGGTACGAGTCTCCTCCTCCGGCTTGCCTATGTTTTGTTTACTTCCTATTACTCAATGCTGCATGTCGTGCGCATATATAATTTCGGGAACTCCACCTTCTCTTACACCTGCCCCGCCTTGATTGGCCTTGGAGGGCGCGTCTCGCCTTGAAACCCCTCTTCCTCAGCTTTTTTCGGCCTGCTCGAGGTCAGGTTTAAGAAAAACAGGCCGAGCAACAAGGAACATCCTGACCGAGGCTGCTGTCAGGTCCTGTGCTTTGCGTCAGAGGTCAACAACTTCAGCTCTTCGACTATTCAAGTTGTCTATTGTCCGACGCGTTCACCTGTGTTTCGAACTCCCCTCTGTTCATTGTCCGGCGTGCTCTGCTTTCTCTCTGAGCTGTCGACCTGGATGTCAGGTTGGAGACTGGAAACTTGGTGGCCGAGTCTGAAGTCTGGCATTTACGAAGCAACTACAGGAATACGTTTCTCCTTCGCCCTTGCTGGTTACACAAACAGATGGAGTGGCGCGTCAGGATCTGGGCCGTTGGAGCCCTGGCCGGTGTCTTCAGCATTGGCAGCAGCATTCTGAGCGTCATGTTCGCAACGAATATCGGCAATCACACAGTCCTGTCAGCCCTCCGAGTCCTGTTGTACATTACCTTCGTCATCGGTTTGGTCAACATTGCAGTCCTGGCTCTATTCTGTACGTTCTTTGTGAAGAAGTTGGACAGTCACTCGCTGGGTTCAAAGACAACTACTTGGATTCTTGTGGCCGGCGGGGCGAGCACGGCGGTTTTCAGTATCGTTATCTCTGGCGTGGCCTTAGTCTGGCTGGCGACGAGGCAGAGCGACCTTCCGACGCGGATTTTGCAAGTAGCTCCTGCTACATTGATCGGAATATGGTTCGCCATATGGGCTATCACATCCGCACTGCAAATAGCTTTGTACTGCCTTCTGCATTTGTGGGCTAGAAATGTCTTGACATGGCAACGGTCCAGCCGACTCGACACTGTTTTTCGCGCGCGAGGGCCGTCAGTGTCAACAATCGCCAGGCCGGCCACTCAGCACACCACTCGATCTTTTGGTTCCCAAGAGCTGACCCTCAACTCGCCACCAAGGACTCCTGTGTCCAACGCAGCGTCTTCGACAAGAAGATCGTCATCGACGAGAGTCGGATTGGGATCGTCAAAGTCGAAAGTGGTCCGATATTCCAACCAGTGGTCGTCGGAAGTTGTGCCATTCCCGGCAGGAGAGGCCACGTCGCTAGACAGCGCCTTTGACGACTGGGACACCTCCTCGGTCCATCAAGAAATGCGAGCCGTTATCCACTCGTCCCCGCCGCCCACCCATGGAGGCCTGGAGACGATACCGGGCAGTCGACCGGAATCGACCATCCTCGATGGGCGATTCCTTCCTGAACCGCAGTCACCGCTTTCGAGCTCCCCACCGCACGCAGCAACCTCAGACACGGCAGTCTGGAGCTCGTCTCCACGACAGCCAAAGTCTTCACCGCCATCTAGTCCTATCAACTTCTCCCGACCTACATCTCGACCTACATCTCGACCCACATCGTCGTACAATAACAAACCACCACCAAAACTCGAAGCTTTCGACTCCTCTATGCAGGACATGATACACCCGTTGTTCCGATCAAACAGTCCTCGACCGCCTCCCATCGCCACGGCGGGGACCAAGATTACAGCTTCTCCAATGGCAAATACGCTGATCACGCCCAAAACGCTAGCCAGGCTTCGGAGCCATTCACCCCCGTTGCGGGGAGATGGGAGCGCCATACCAAGCATGGACGAGCCGACGATGGACGAGGAGGAACAGCCGGCTCCGGATAGCCCTACACTGGGCAGTCCATCACTCGGAAGCCCCGGTCCTTCGATCGTGGACGAGGCCGAATTACCCCCGATACTACCTGGCTTTGTGCTGTCGGCGGGATCACGTACCAGCTTGGTGGGCTACGGGAAGCGGAAAAGTGTCAAGAAGGAAAGGAGGAAGTCGGCAGGATCTATGGGCAGTCGTCTGAGTCAACTCCTGATGTGAGGAGGCGGTATGCTGGTTGGACCTAATTTTTCTGTCGCGGCTACTGGTACCGCACTTGTATGGTTATGATACGGGATGATGGAGGATGGCTGGACGTTGGGCACGACTTGCATTTTAGCGCGGAGTTGGCGGGAAAGTGGTTGGCCGTGACCATGATCACGAGGGCTCACAGTACCATTCACGCCATCCATTGTACGCGCGAACCCCAGTAGTAATGGAACAAAGGGAATGTGTTATCACGTGAATACAATCCGCAGGACAAGATTTCCGCCGGCGTGATTGGACGCTTGCGACCGGCGTTTCGCGGCGCGATCCGCAAATCGGCATCGAGCCTTTTCGGAAGGTGGCGCTTGGACGGGAGCTGTTGGCTGCTCGGCTGCGCCTGCAGGGCGGAAGGGGACAGAGGCGGTCATACTCGGCAACCCCCCAGGCCAAATGCAAAATCTACTGTGTAAGAATGCTTCACAGGTCAGCCGCGGCGTGTCCCGTTTACAATCATTCACACCCCCCCTTCACTCTTCCATCTCTTCACTGCCTCACCCGGTCGCCATGGCGGTCTGCCAGCTTATCCAGCCTCCAGATTTGGATCGTATTGATGCCTTTCCGGCGTCCCATTGTTCTGCGCCGTCCCGGCCCTTGCCAATCAGGACCTCACCTCCCGAATGCTTCCAGCTGCCTCCTTCTGCCGCAACCACCAAATCTCAACCTCCGATATCTTCCAAAGCTGCTCAGTGGTGGCTACTCGACTTCCTACAGACACTTTCCGGTTGCGCCGTCCGAGTTCAGCCATCCAGCCATCCAGCTAGAGCACGTCGAAGGATTGCTCGCTCCTCTCGTCCCTCGGCAAGAGCTGCTAAAAGGCCGCTCGCTTCTTTTGCTACGGGAATCATTTCTTTGTCTCTTTCGCACGGTCGTGAAAATCACTTCAGGTCAGCGAAAATCTCCTTCTCTGCATTTTTTCCTCCCTCGTAGCCCGGTCTTTCGCGAGTTGCCTCGTCTTGTGGACACTCCACCGAGCAATTCAAATTTTGGTCCCCTGCGTGGGACACTTGACTTCACCCACAAAAGCCGATAATCAGACCACGAAATGCACGGCTGACCTCATCAATAGCGAAATGCCTCGAAAACGCTCTCCGCGCGAGCCAACAACTGAATTCCACATGAGGACCAGAAACCGGAGCATCAAGACTACGCCAGAGCCATCAAACTCATCTCCACAGGACTCATCACTGTCAGAACTGGGGACACCACCAGCCACCCCTCCAACTATTCTGACCTCTGCGACTCGCAAGCGAAAATTGTCCGACTCAAGCTCCAATGATGCTGACACTCCGTCGGGGTCGACACGGTCCAGGCGAAAAATTACTCTGCCAGCTCTTCCCGACCCGGTCAAATCACGAAAACGCAGAGGAAGACCGCCAGTCTCTAGATTCAGCGATACTTCTCGTACCGCAAACACAACCAGTTCTTCCCCAGCCACCCAATTATCAATCACTGCGCCCGATTCTGCCAAATCGTCACGGCGGAACTCGCTTGTGTCGCAATCAGACGGTGTTGAAGCTCGTCCAGGCACTGGAGTACAGCCACATATTCAATCAGCATCCACTGCCGCGGAATCTTCCAGGTCGCTGAGACGCAGCTCGCGCCACGCATGGGCAAGAACTGTTAAAGAATCCCCTGCGGTGGACGCTTCTTCGAGCGAGCCTTCATCATCAGCTATTGACGCTGCAACTCCTAGTGTGCAGAATCACAAGTCCAGACTTGCAAGCTCGGAAGGCTCGGAGACGGCTCTTAAGCATAAGCGCACCATACGGAACGCCAAGGAAGCAACTGCTCAAAAGCCCGCCGACAAATGGGACAAGGAGAAAGAACTCTGGCCTGAATTTGACAAAAATAACGTGACCTACTATGCAAATGACGGCACCACTCGATATCGCCCTGCAGAGGGAGACGAGACACCAGAATCCCGCTCCCCGAAGAAGCCCGCAAGAGGCGGTGCCCGCACTGGTCGCGGAGGCGGCCATGCCAATGGCGGTGGACGCAAAGGCAAATCGAAGGGCAGAGGGGGACGTGGAGGGAGTCCAGATCCACCGGAACGAAGGCAACCTCTCTCCCAAGAGGAGAAGGCCATGATATCTATTCTCAAGGCGAGGCAGCATGATTTGAAGCGGTTCTTCCACACCGTGGCCGCCCAACAGTTTGACATCCTCGAACAAATGGCCAACCGTGATCTCAACAAAATGGCCAAGAAGGCAAACGCTCACAGGAAGGTCCCGGAGTACGCCATGATTGTCGAAGAACTCGAGGCCGCCAAGCAGGATGCGGAAGACGTCGCGCTGAAGAGGTATGACATCCAACTCGAGGCCGAAATGCGGCGGTTAGAGGCGGAGAAGGAGGTCATTGAACAACAGTGGAAGGTAGGTCTCGGTCCGTTTGTTCTATCGAGGTAGCGTTGCTCTAACACGTGTCACAGAGTCGCAAAGTAGCGGTCCGCAAAGAACATCTCGCCGGCGCGGAAGGCGACATCATCCTGTTCGAGCGAGCCTACCGTGCCGCTCACGACGACACGCACACTGAGTCCGGTTCCGACATGATGGAGTACTTTCCACACTATCACGAATTACCAGAACCAGATAGCCAACCACGTGGCTACTCCTCCAGCAGAATCAAAGACGAAAAGCCCTTTAAGCGACAACTCGGAGAGTCCTATGATGAACAAGCTCGCCAACAAGTGCTCAACGAGGACGTTATTGGCCCCTTGTTGAAGCAAATTGAACAACGAAACAAAGAATGGCGAGCCGAGCAACCGTTCCACAAGTCGCGAACCATGGACGCTCTTTCCGAAGAAGCTGCAAAGGAGCTGGAGAAGATCAGTGGTTACCTTGTTCCACGACCCATGGACATGGGTGAAGCTAACAGCTACGCCTTGTCCGCCCTGGCAGACGTGTCCGAGTGGGTGGCGCAACAACACCCCCAGAAACAATACATCTACGTCCCTCTAGCGAAGGGCGAAGCTTTTCCAGCTCAAGGCTTAGATTTCTCCCCTCTCCCGGGTCAAGCGCCGCCGCCGCCGCCGCCACCACCACCACCACCACCACGTCCGCAACAAACTTACCAGCAAGTCATCCGAACGAATTCCAGACCCCGTGGCCGTCGACTCAAATATCCCCCATTGACACACGAGCAGGCGGCTAACTCTACCACTCCCTCTCCTGCTCTCCCGCCTTTACACCTCACCCAACCTCAAGTGGTACAATTTCAACCGCCTGCTACTACCGCGCCACTTGCAGGTCCATCGGTCTTTGAAATTCCACGCGTCATCTCCAGCGGTCCTGGCCAACCCATCGCTCCTGCGCCAGTAAAGGCCGCACCCACTCCTCCCCGTCCAAACATCAATATCTTCCGACATAATACCAGATACCCACCGCCCCCGCCTCCGCCTCTCCACACTTCTTCCCAAACCTCACACGGTCGACAAGGCTCATTGACCGGTGCACCGTTGAATGGCCTCGGCCCATCGCCGCAGCAGTATCAGCCGCAGCAGTACATATTCCAGACTCCGCAGCAGCCGTTCCAGCATCAAGCCGCGCCGCCAACGTCTTCGGCACCACGGTATGGTTCACCGGCCAGTTCGGCCCCAGTCGTTGCTACTACTGCCCCAGGCCCGAGCCCGAGTCCAGCTGGTCTGAGAACCGCCAGTCCGTCGGGGCCTGTGGTTGGCCAACAGACAAAGGTGCCCATGACCTTCGTTAACCAGACGATCGAAAGCAGGAACGCCGCTGCGGGCCAGACAAGCGCCGGCAACGGCAACGGTAATGGCATTGACAATGGCAACGGTAACGGTAATGGCAACGGCGTGAATGACAAGGCGAGTGGAAGACGCGTCTTGTTGCCAAAATTCTAAGTCAAGTCGTAAGGTGACTACTACAACCAGAACCTTGCGTATTGAATATGTACTTGGACAGAGCTAGAACCGGGGTGAGGGCGATTGCCGTGCCCAAAATGCGCTACCAGAGACATAACGTCAAAATACAGTAGATCAAATAAGCCGAGATAACATACGTTGCCATGAACACATGTCCCACACTCCGGTCCATGAGGATCGCCAATGCCTATACAGTTATGAAGTTCTTGAAAGCTCATGGCCTCCAGACAACCAAGTGGAAGGGACGAGGGGGTGGAGGAGCTAGATATTGTACGCTGTAGAGGAATTTATCAAATCAAACCATGAACCATTAATCATGTCAAAACATAACACAGCCATGCGAAGTCACACCTGCTCAACATGTCTGGAGGCCTTCTCGTTGAGACTGCCCCTCCCTGCGCCCATGACGAGCAAACTACTGCGCCGTCTCTCGACGGCGCCCTGCCTTCCGAGATTCAACTCCTTGGCGAACTTGCTGCGGTCGCGGAACCACTCGCCCTTCCAGTAGAA
This sequence comes from Phialophora macrospora, assembly GCA_000835435.1. NCBI lineage: Eukaryota > Fungi > Ascomycota > Eurotiomycetes > Chaetothyriales > Herpotrichiellaceae > Phialophora > Phialophora macrospora. The sequence goes on from KN846960.1 coordinate 2,206,218, forward strand.
GATGTAGATGGGGACGATGACCACGACGGACAGGCAGGCCAGGATCGTGGACGGGTACTCGAGCTTGTATTTGTCGCCGATGTTTTCGTAGACTATAGATCAAAGAGGTGGGGGGGGAGCACAGGTCAGCGGGGGGCAACGGAATGCTGTATAAAGTGTGGGTCGGATATGGGATATTGGCACACGTAGCATTTGCAGGGTGAGCGGCTTACAGGGCGTGCTGTACAAGGCGGCGACACCGGCGAGGAAATCTCTCGCCAGATCGTTGCCGCCGGTTGCGGAGGCGGCGTACGGACCGTACGCGGCGATCATGTAGTCGATCGAGCTCTGCGTGTGAGGGATCTTATATTAGCATTGGTGTCCGTATGGGAGTTGAGCCGATCTGAGCACGCGCATGCATTCGCAGTCATAATGCTTTCCAGATGTGAAGGCCAACAACCTACCTTGTAGATTCCATAGTTAGCAATGGCGATGAGGACGGTGAAGATCATGGGCGCAATCCAGGGGATGCCATGGTCGGGACCGAGAGACGTCCACGCAAAGCCAAACAGGCCTATCGTTTCGAGAGGCGCCACTGGGAGGGGAGGCCGTGGTTAGCATGGGTGACACGAGAGCGGTAGGAAAGAGGACACTGTCACTCACGGAAAAGTAGCCACCAGAGACGAGACTCCGGGGATAGCTGGTTCGGGTCTTCGGCGCGGATCTTGTTATGGTGTCTTATGACAGGAAGATACGAAAGATATGCGAGGATGTATCCAATCAATGACCTTTAGGGGCACACAGTCAGCCAGTCACTTTGCCTGCAAGTTTCACCCGTCGAATCGTGAGTATCACCGAGTTGGCATGAAAGGGCAAGTCGACAGATAGTCGAAGGCGCACACTCACGAAACGAAGGCCAAGCCAACCTGATAGGGCTTGAATCCCCATTGCTTGAGCACTGGCGTAAAGGCCTCCAAAAAGGTAAATAGCAAAGCGTCGCTGAAGCCGCTGAGCAGCGACAGGCAGAGTACGATCGGTTCGGTCACAAACATCTGGAAAGGTCTCAGCCAGATGCGGACGAACTCCTTCATCGGGAATCGAGGTTTCTTGAGCTCGTCAGGTCCATAGACGTTTGTCTCGCCGTTCTTGCGCCGTTTCTTCGCCTCCCGATCCAAAAGGATGGTCGCTCGGGTTTCAGGCACGAGGAGGAAATGGATGATTTGCACAGCGCCGCCGATGCAGAGTTGCATCCAGAAAATCCACGGCAAGCTAAGGTACTGGCCGACGAAGCCGCCAATGACAGCTCCGACAGGGGCACCGCCAACTGAAGACAGCACGACAAACGCAACCGCATACTGAAAGCCCGAATCCTCTGGTTGGTAGAGGTCGGCGATGACTCCCAAGGTGACCGAACCGCCGGCTGTTGAAAGGCCGGCAAGGGCTCTCGCGACGATAATGGTCCCAAAATTGGGAGCCAACGCCGCGGGCAGTTGCCAGATGTTGACGAGGAACAAGGAGAGCTGCTGAGTCGGCCAACGGCCCAGTTCCTCAGACCACGGAGCCCAGAGTTCGCAGCCAAAGGCATAGCAGATGAGAAAGATCATCTGTCCCACTCGTGCCTTTTGCTTGGAGATTGTGTATTTCTCGGCCATGCCATCGACACCGTTGGCGTAAATACTCGCGTTGAGGTTCATCGACGTCTGGATGAACAGGATGATGACCAAAATCATCCACTTCTTCCAGTTCGGGAACGAGTATCCCAGCTTGTCATAACAGTCCTCCTCGGTCAGTTCGATCTTGCCGTCCGCACGTTTCGGGTCGCCTGATTCGAGATTCTGGGCTGCCAATTCTGGACCCGAAACACCGTAGCGCTTCTCGGTCTGACCTGCGCTTTGGATCTGGGGCGCGTCCTTCTTCTCTTGTGGAGACTCGGCGCCCGACATGGTCGATTGATCAGAGACGGACATTCTGGCTGGTCGGTTGGAACGGATAGAACAGGGAAGCAAGGGGAGCAGTGACGGATATGGAAAGATAGAAATGCTACGGCAGATGGTCAAGTGCCACAGATGCGGCAGAGGAAATGACCGACACAAACCTGATCTTGCGGGGCGTAGCGAAGCAGTTATATTGTGCACTGTGTACCGTGTACACACCACGCGTGCAAAGATATACCGCTCGATCTGTCATCACCCCGTCGCAGGCTATGACTTCACTCACCCTTGATGCAGAGCACGCGGGCACCACTCAAGCAAGCTTGGAACAAAGCCTAGTGGACGAGCCAAGGGATGCCAAAACTGGGGGCGGGTCAAACACCAGGGATCGCTGTCGTGTAAGTGGAGCGAAGCACAAAGAGGGGGAAGATATGGCCAGGCCAGCGCAGCCGCCGTGGTTGAAGCTTGAGTGTTGAGCATCCAAGCATCGTGGTTGGAGCTGCACCCGGGCACGTATACGACTCCATAAGCGGCGATCTGATTCTCCCGTGCGATATCGCCATGTTGAGTGGATGGAAGAATACAGGAAACGGGATGGAAGCTTGCCAGGCAGGGCAGGGGGGTTGAAGGCGCCATCATCTCGATGATGTCGGTGGCTGATGCAATGCTCTTGGCTGCACGCCTCGCTGGCGAATGCGCTGCCGTCACTGAAGGAAGTCGACGACGATCAGTAGGAAGGTCGGTGGCATCGCATCCGTTCAAGCCTGACGGGTGTTGGTGCTTGAATTCTTGGTGTCGACGGCGAAAACTTGCTGAAGCCGATTTCACTTTCCTCTCGCATGTCTATCGAATGTGCGCCGACGCAGCTTGACAAGACAGGAGCTGCCACAGCGGCCTTCAATGTCTACAAGTAAGATATATAACTGTATCTGCCTCCATTACATTGGCCCAGAAGACCTCTGCTCGTAGCAGAAGGAATTGAGGGCCTCGAGCAATGCACCTAGGGAAATCAGCCGTTGCACCCACCACATCACGTCGAGCTAGAGCCGCGAATGGCATCGACGACCAAAGGTAGGATCTCCTCAGCGGCTAGACTCGCACGTACATGCTCTCTCCGCAGCGCTTCCCATTGCTCGTGCGCTTCCCCGTCCCCCGAGCGATGATGGCGATGAGGGAGCAGTTCACCGAAGAAAACCTCCTCTTTCCGAACACCGCCCATGTTTAGAATGCCTATGCCCATGCCCTGTTCGTGGGCCCGTTTCACCAGCCTCCAAGCCGAGTATGTCGCTAGGGAGCTCCCCACGACCAAGATCTTCGCCGCCGAGTCAACTGCTTCTTCTGCCGCAGTCTTCACGTCAGCCGGTATGGACTCGCCAAACATGATGACGTTGGGCTTGAGTATGCCGACCCCCTCCGACGGAGCTGATGCCGCAGGTGGCGGTGTCCAAGCCCCATCCGCATCGACGTCCACATGCCCTTTACTGCCGTCCTTGAGAATGGGCGGACGCCGGAGACAGTGCGGGCAAGCCGGGTATCGGAAGGTATAGTACGGCGCGCCAGGCACGTCCGCATCGCCATCCGGATTTGTCCTGAGACCCAGTCTCCTTCTTTCAATGGGGTTTTCGGTATCCAGAGCGCCCGAGTCAAGTAGCTGCTGCAGGAACTCGGCCCAAGCAGGGTTCAACTCGGCCAACCGCTTCTGGAAAACATCGCGATCCATGAGCCTTCTGCAGCTCAAGCAGACCAACGCTCTCAAGAACCCGTGCAGTTCCACCGTCTTTAAATTCGGGTGAGCCAGGCCGTGGAAGGAGTCCACATTCTGCGTCACCACGTTATCCACGAGACCGAGGGTCCCCAGGTCACGAATGGCGAAATGCGCGGCATTGGGTTTCGAGCGGTGCAGGCCCCTCCACCCGAGGAAGGAACGCGCCCAGTATCGCTTGCGGGACTCGTGGCTGGAGATGAACTCGTGATAATAGATCGGGCGGTATGATTTATTCTGGGTGTATGTGCCATTGACGCCTCGATAGTCGGCGAGCCCCGAGGCAACGCTGATGCCGGCCCCTGTGAGGAGGACCGTCTTGTTTTTGGCCTCCTGTGCATGGTCGGGTATAGTAGCAGCCGACGCAGCTGGGGCTTTTAGAAAATGTGTCAGGGCACTAACTGCGCCATTCTTCGTGACTGCGGAAGGTGGGATGATCAAGGGGGGTGGAAGGGGGCCCGTAAACGGGATCCGCATAAGCGGTTTCGACACACGGGCAGCATGGCTCATACGCAAGCAGAAGATACCGGAAGGATATCGGTAGAGCAAGGCAGTTGCGTTCAGGACGAAGAAATGCCAGAAATGCTTTGATTCATGACGATGACATGGATTCGGTTCTATCATCCGAAGATCTTCCGGCCCGCCGTTCGTGACGAGGCTGTGCCCGCGAGGCTGGCAGAACTGTACGAGTAACCATTCCATGCTTCCGTCGAGCAAGGGCATATTACCAATGCTCCATATCGCTGTCCTTGGACGGCTCATACTTCCTAACCCCATGCACATATTATACATTCGAGATCCGGCGCGCAAGGGTATCTTCAACGGGAAAAGCTTGCACTCGGGCTGCCCGAGCAACTCATGCTTCCAACCCTCTCATCACACCGACAGCCTCCACAACAACCCTTGCTAGCTCCGTCCCCTTCTCCCAGATCTCATTATGCTGTCCCTTCATCTCACTCACTCTAACGTCAACGGCCGATTGACTCTTCAGTGCATTCTCCATGGCCTCAACCTGCTTCCAGTCGACCCAGCCGTCATCTCTCGAGTGTGCAATCACGAGCGCCCTTTTCTTCTCCCCGCCGGCCGTCCATATATCGACGTAGTCCTTTGCCGTGTACTTTGCCGGGCTCGCCAGCGCAAAGTCCGCCTCGTTGTGGATTGCGTTTCTCGTCAATTCCACATAGTCAGGGACGGACTCGTGGATCAAGGGGAAATCATAAATGCCCGAAACTCCCAGAATGGCCATAGGCGGCTCAATCGTAGGCATGTCAAGATGGCACGTCGTGGAGAATGGCGCCTTCTGCGCGGCGAGCGCGCTTAGCAAACCCATCGTCGCGCCGACGCTGTGGCCGACCAGCAGATATCTCTCCCCAAAGCCGTACTTGCTCTGCAAGTGCGCGATCGCGGCCAGCACATCGTGGATGTGTTCTGGCCATTCGGCGTTCCGGAGCTCATATGCCGGTGTCGTGTGCGGGTCCTGAGGTGCTTTCCCGGGATGTGGCGAGAGTCGGTAATTGAGCGAGGCGTAGGCTGAGATGTAAGGTGTGATGTCGCTCAGGCGCGACCCATGTCCGTTATTTTTGAAGATGTGATGGTGGTTGCTCTCCGGCGCAAGGATCCCCAGGGCGGGATAAAATGATGACGAAGTCACGCTTGGGTCCCGAAAATAGCCCCCATGGATAAAGATCACCCAGTACTTGTGGCCCTTCGCATCTGCTTGGTGCTTGTGATCGAGTTCGGGAATGTACAGTTCGTATGATTGAAGGATGTTGTCCTGGGCGTATTGATGCCGGGTGATGCCGCGGAGGACCTTGTCGGGCGTCTGTGGCCGAGACATATCCCGCTGCCCGCTGGTTTGGGGGGGTGAAGTGCCCATAGCGGTGTGTGCCGGAAAGCTGTGTGCTGCCGAGCTAGGGTATTCGGATCGCGATTGATGATGCGAGTTGTGTTGGTCTTTGTAGTAGGAAGGGCCGTGGTGCCGGACCTGCTGTTGAGGCTCTTTTGTGGTCGGGGAGAGGTATGAGGAGCCGGAGTATTTTTGCTGTGAAGCTTCCAGTGCTGAGGGTGCGTTCAGTTATGGCGCTCACAGCATGTTCTCTCACAGGGACTGGCAGACTTTGGGATGCGAAATCACACGCACGCGGAGCGACATACCTTGGTCCTGGAGGTACTTGAAAACTTTCTTCATCGCTTACCACCTTTCGGTTGCAGGTGTCCGTGGGCCAATGGTCCGAAGCAAGCGCTGTGTTCGAATGAGGTCTGTTGGGATGTCCTGGAGAGCAGGCGTCAATTAGAAAGTTGTCGACTTTAATGCTATCGTCAGAAAACCCGTGGAGATAGACGTTGGCGTCGTATTACCCCACAGAATGGCAGAAGACTTCCTCATCAGGGTGCGATTACTCACATTACCGAACGACCCCTCGGAGTCTGGTGTCTGCTTAACAATATGATCTCCGCGGCCGAAGGCGTACGCGGGCGCAGGAGGAGTGAGAAGTCTAAACGGACTCGTGCTGGTTTCTGGTGGATGCAGGGTCAAGCGGTAAGGGCACCGTCTCGCCTGACACGCTCGGTCATTGCGGCGCGACTCCTACACAGAATGCGGAACGGGCGGAAGAAACATCGAGCACTGGCGTCGTACCGGCTACATGGCATTGACTCATCTGCCCTATCCAAAATCCTGGCGCGTACGGTGTGAATCTGTCCTTTACCATGCCGAAAGGGCGGCATGGTTATAGAATCTGTGCCCGAGAGAATCCCGAGAATCCAACTACTGGATCTTCAACCACATGACGAGGTGGTCGAAGCGATCGTGCGTGATTTTGAGGGTTGCAACTGTCAGTCGCTGCCTCATGCGAATGAGCTCTTCTAATCGAGTCATATGCCGCCTGTCGATCTTCGTCCTTGACCGGGACCGGTTGGGACCAGAAATTGCTCGTGGCCCGAGAAGATGGACTTTCGAAGCCGAAGCCGTGCAAAGAGACGTCCTCATCGGCCACGAAGTTCTTTTCCGACAGATCAGAGCCACCTATCCACTGCCGCCAGAGGTCCCTGTCAAAGTCGTCCATATTACTGGACGACGGTGTGAGCGCTGCCGTAACTTCACCCCACTGTCCACCAGGGCCAACAATAGAGCGATCTTTTGGCAACGAAGGCCCGGGCTGCAAACATTCGGTATCACGTCCGACATGGCGCTCGTTGGCATAGGCCGAGAGCTCCGTGGCTCGACGAACGGAGTTCGCCTCTTCAAGTTCGTCTGAAAGAGGTAAGGTAAGTGTACTATTGGCATTTCGCATGATATCACGTTCAAGCAGTGCCTTCTGGTTGCGAGGAGCCTCAACAATGGTATCCTCAGCTAGCATCTTCAGGTCCTCCAATGAGTAATATTTTTTCTCCCGGCATGCAAATGTGTCGACCCCACAGAACAGCGCGTCATTGGTAATGTCGTTGAGAAAACGGTCCATAAGAGCGCTATTCGGATGGGTGGACGTATGAACATCCAGATTATCGCCCACATCCTCACTCAATTGCCTTCGTTCGACGGACTGTGCTATCAAACTCGACCGCTGTCGTGTCGGTACTGGACGTCGCCCTGGCGAGGACACAGACCAGGAGACGTACGATCCAACTGTAGACGGCTTCGCAGGGGAGGTCACTTTATGCTGCTGGTCATCTGGCCGAGAGAAGAAAGCCGATATCTCTTGGATTGGTGGCTGGCGTTGTTTCTTCTTCGGCCGCGATTCTCCTTTTTTTGTATTACCATTCTCTCTCTTTCGTTTCAGAAAGGTCATTTCTGAGAAGGAGAGGTCTGGCAAACCCTTCCATTGGGTACTACCAGATGATTTCCCTTTGAGGAAGAAGCCAGGACCAGTACGCTTGAGGGTCAATCTTTTAGCGGCCACGTTTGGCGCCCGGAAGTCTTCAGTCAAGGTAGCGCCGTGCTTCATTGGATGCTTCTCCGAAACATCCTTGTATTCGTACGTGTCCTCTTTGGTCTTGTGCCTCAGTCGTCGGGCATACTTCTTGCTTGGATCGTCGAAGGCATTTTTGTGCGATTCAGGCGTGTTATTCAACCTTTCCGCCACCGCGAGATTCGGGAAAGAATTGTCTCTAGAAGATGGTGACATCTCCGCGTATACAGCCCCGCCTCTTTTGCCATGTCTGTACTGTTGGTCTGCGCCCAGGCGCTCCTTGTGGTGGTGAGCATGTCTGGTTTGTTCCAGGCTTGTAGGGCCTGAGTCCGTGTGCCGAGCTTGAGTTTCCTCTGTTGCAACCAAAGTTAGCACCGTCGGCGTAGCGCAGTTCAAGTTAGCAGTGCACCTCCCTCTTTGCACGTCTTTGCGCTCCTCCGCTCCTCCATGTTCCGGACCGCGTGATCTTGGGCTCGTCGAGTCCCGTTCCACAGTCGACAACCATCTTTGCACGAGCTCAGACGCCGGGCCTTGCGGAGTAGACATCTGTAATCATGGCATGAACGGAAAGTTTTCACTTGGAGGTTTTACCCACGCATGGATGAAACACTGATTGTGCGATCACCAGAGACCAGAAGTCCGAGTGACCGACATTTGACGGGAAGGTGAGGACTGGGGGCGACTGCTCGCTGTCGTAGGGAAGGCGCGACAGATGCATGCTGGGCGCTGCCACAGGGAAACTGCCACCGCCGGGAGGAAAGCATGCAAATCGATATCGGATGCACGTCTGGACGAACGACCCAAGACTTCGTCTGAAGCGTCCCGCGGTGTTGGTTCCGTGGGGGAAGGGGGGGGGGGGGAAGGCTGGGGCGAAAAGGAGGCAGACTGTGGATCACAGGCGGTCGTAGGGCTGACTGCAGATCATCGCTGCAGGGCCCCCCGTCAAGCTTACATGCGATAACCTCTGATCTTGCATTTTGTTCATGCACACGCGCAGGCACTCGGAGATGAAGCATGGCTCGGATGGCATTGTTGGCACTACAGACGTCGCGAGTCAGGGAAACCTGCGTGGTCGCGGTCCACTTCGATGCTCCCGACGCCAGCTTGATGGCCGCCTCGAAACGTGAGAAGCGGCTATTCAAGGGAAAATAATGTCCCGGAATAGGTCCTGCTCAAGTAATCGGCGTTTGATGATGGAGACACCAAAAGCAGCAATGAAATCCGCAAGAAACCCGACTCATGTCGTTTCCTCGTGTTTGGTGCTTTTTTGGGCGTCCGCAAGGCTTCCAGCATGACCTGAACTTTAGACCCCAGGCGCGCCAGCATCGTGCGCCTCTGCGTGAGGTTGATACAACACCGGAGGCTGCCCCTGTGGCGTCGTGGTGGCAGGCCAGAGTGGTTGCTCGGCCGGCGTCTTAGTGCGGCGGTGCGTGCATGTTTCGGTCAGGACTTGAAGCTTCGGTAGAGAGAAGCCAAGAGACGCCTGCGTTGAAGACCTCGTCCCCGCTTGCCCAATTAATGTCGGCGTCCAGCTCATTTTGACTTTGGTCGCGGGCGTTGCAAAGGTCGCTAAAGAATCTCTGCAGCTTAGCGGCATGCGGCGGCCTTCGTCGACTGAAGCTCCCAGCGTTGCACCACCAAAAGCTGGCACCCCCGCCCGGGCTCACGCACCGATGAGGACATGATCCCCAACCCGCACAGCCAGTCATTCAGCTTTGGACCACACCTTGTTTCCTGTTCCTCCCAACCAAACCGCGAGAGTCCTATAGCATTGGAGCTGCTAGCCTCGGGAGCCTGCGTCAACCTTCAATTCTGATCTCGAATCAACCGGGCGTCCAACTCCATCTGCATCCACTCCTTCCACTCCTGGCCCCTCCGCCGTACCTTTGAGTTGGGAGTTGGACCATCCACCAATTCCGCACAACGGCCCATGGCATGACGGGGAGCACAGTCCTCGCGGGGACCATTTACCTCGGTCGTCATATGTGAGCACCAAGCCGGAGGCGGGGTGCTCGTTCAGCGAGGTTGCCAGTGAAAAGCTCCGATAAGGACATGAGGTCGTTCCCCAGTGGGACGCTCCAGCATCAGAGAAATCTTCGTGTCGTTTGCTTCACCGACGCTCGCGCCCAATCAGTCCCTGCGCAGTCATCCCTTGCCGGATGCAAGCAGCGGTCAAAGCTCGCTGGGCTTGACTACCACCTGGCCCATTCCCTATTACACCATCAGTGCTGACTCTCGCCCACAGTGTCGAACGTCACCGAGCGGGTCGTCTCAAGGAATACTGAAATGCCAAACTTAGGTGTCAACGAACCCACGTGTAGCTGTCTGCCCGGCTCTTACACCCCACTACAGGACCAATCTTCTTGGTTGCTTCGAGAAGGCTTCAAGGGCGTGTCGAACAAATAGTGTTTCTTGCTGTAAGGCTGACATGCCATTGTGACAAGTGACCGAGACACGCCATATCGCGGTTCAGGGACCAGGGTGTCAGTGATAACTTCTGCCGAACGGCTGCCGCTGCGCTGGGAGATATCCTGTTGGGTAGGCCCACCCATTCCCGTGCAGCGAAGGCGTCCAAGTCCACCGTATCAAGTAGCGTCGAGACAACCCCCCATGGTGTCCAGCGCGATCTTGACCCTCGAGCACCTGTACAACACCCTATCACAGCATAGCCTATAGTGCATCAGAGGGGACCGTTGAGCTCCACTCCAGTGGGTTTGAAATTCGGAAGCCTTCTGCTTCGCTGCAAGAGATCATCTTCGCGTCGAGCATGCTGTTATGTAGTCTGCATTCGTCCCCAAGCATTTGTTCTGTCAGTGTCCCCTTTCACGCGGAAACAAGTTTTTCGTCTTCAACGGTCCCCTGCCGCCATACTCCTGGCAACAGAGCGGATGCAGGAGTACCCCCTTGGATTTCCAGGAGAATCGACACAGCACTGAACTTGACTTGTGTCAACCTGACCACCTCGCCGAGCCCGCCCGCTTTCACCCAACCGTTCAACCAGGCCGCAAAAGACTCAAGAAGCGTGGGTTGATGCCATATTGCTCGGCGATTGGGGCTAAAGTGCACCAGCTCTAATTGATAGATTGCATGAACGGCTGCAGATTTTCGACCAATGAGATCCCTATAGCGACCCAGATCTGCCTATTGTTTTCTTCGATATCTGTGACTTTGTGCGGTGAGCATTAGGAGTCCCAGACCGCTACGGGGGCTTACTTTGACGGGTCGGAAAGTCCTTCGCAACGGTCAGCATTTCTGGACGGCGCTTGTCGAATGCAAGATGGCAAAGCTCTTCATTGGGTATGTGCTTGAAGTTCTTACAAATGCGACTCTGGGCAAAAATTGACTTCGTCGCTCCACAGAGGTCTTGCCTGGCACACTACCGACGAAACATTACATGAAGGCTTCCAACAGTTTGGCAAAGTGGAAGAGGCTGTAATGAATGTGGCAATGGTTTTCACACCCGGCGGCTAATGTCGTTTAGGTCGTTGTCAAGGACCGCGATACGAACCGAAGTCGAGGGTTTGGTTTTGTTCGCTTCTCAACCAAGGCGGAAGCGGATGAAGCACTCCAGAAGATGAACAACACCGAGTGAGGCGAACAGGTGACTCTCATAACCTCCTAGGGCTGACCTTTCGAACAGATTCGACGGCCGCCTGATTCGAGTAGACCATGCCCAGGACAACAGACAAGGTGGCACTGGTCGAGGCGGCGGCTTCGCGGGAAGAGGTGGATACACAATGCCCCCGGCAGGAGGTTATCAACAGCCTGGAGGTCAAGCACGAAACCCGAACGCGACAGGTCCCGGCCGTGGCGCAGCGTACTCCGCCCAGTACGGACAGTACAATGCGCAATATCAACAACCGGGGGGACCACATGGCGGAGGAGGCCAGCCGCAAGGAGGTAGCAATCCATACGGCCAGCAAGGACCCTATCGACAATAGAGCAGTATTCAAAGGGCAAGAGTGTATGTGCTCGAAGATAATCGGCGATTTCGTCGTGTGAAAGAACAAAGCCGATGTGGTGGCAGCGGGTGAAAGCTGCCCTTCGGACGGTCTTGATTCCAGCCAGCAGAGGTAGTCCAGAATGTCCATGCCGCAAAGGCAGTCACCCTTCCTTCTCAATCTCCTCTTGTTCTTCAGTGCTCTTCACCTTTCGCAGGGTATTGTCGTGTGTGGGCGGCGGACGGTGTGCCCTGAGAGGCGGCGTGAGGGCCCGCACTCTTCGGGCGAGGTCCGTAATATGTTCATCGTGGCTGTCCGGACACAGTTCCTCCAGGGCTTGTTCAAGATGGAGAAGATATTCCCTGTTCTCTCCACTCGGGCCAACACTAACGTTGATTGTTTCGGCGATGTCCTGGGGTGACAGGGCACCCAGAAACTGGGGATTATCAGGCATACCGATATAGACAAGACAGTGAAGACTTTCAAGCAACGAGTCGGCGGGATGGAAAGGGGTATATTGGATGCTGTACCCATTTCTGCCTGGAAGTCAATGAAACGATCCCAAGGTGGCTGAGGTGGCATACATCTCGCGAATGTCCAGGTACTCTTTGACTTCTTTGACCTTGGATGGTATTATATGATAGGCGACACCCCAAACAACATCTCGTTCGGTGTGGCGTTGCTGATGGATGTCAGTCATACTGCAAGGTAGCAATGAGCTCAGGGTCGAGGCCTCGGTCGTACAGGATCGTCAAGCGTTGCCCAGAATGATCTTTCAATCAACGTGACCACCCTTCCCGGAGCGGTCGGTGTGCCGCGATGGTCCTCACTGAACAAGTTTGCTCAACAACAAGACGTCGATATCCGTCAAACTTTGCTCACCTTGCCTAGGTCCCAACATTAGCGGTGGTTGAACAGGTCGCGTGCCGCCTGGATAACCTCGTACCTGCCAAAACCGACGGACATAGCCTTTGATGTAGCCCGGAATCCGCTGATCTATACGACATAAGCACCGTCGTCTTCTCGGCAGGACGAGTGCATCCATGTCTCTTACCAAAGTGCGGCGGAGGTTTCCATATTAGACTGCTGGGAACCCGGAGCGTTTCGAGTCAACAAGGGCTCGACGGAAAAACAGTCGGCTCAAAGCTTGGGCTCCGATCGAAAACTTACCCATAACCGAATAGCCAGAAGTCTTGCATATTGACAGGGCTCATATCTAAATGCTGAGCAGTCCAGCTGACCTGGAGACGTACGTGTCGAACACTAGATTCTGCCGATTCGTCGGTCGAAGAAGGTCGAGCTCGAGAGTCGCTCGTATCTGACAGAGGCTCAGGGACCCGAAACCAACTCAATAGGGGTATATGTCAGCGGATGAGAGAGGCACAGAGATATATGGTCTAAGTCCAGGAAGGAGAAGGGCGTCTGCAAATGGGTACGAGGGTCGACTGCATCTGCATCAATGGTGCGTCGGCAGGATCAATCGCATATTCCGCTGTTTAACGACCGCTTCTGAGTGGCGACGTGAAGCCAGAGTCGCACCTGTGGGTACGATCCGAACCACCGGCGAGCCACTAATTAGTTAAGCAGGTGCCCAAGTCCTACAAAAGAACAGGCTGGCTGGGCTAAACTTCAGGCCATCTGCTCAAGTGCCAGGGGGACCACGGATATCGCCCGCCGCCTGCTGAGCCGGCAGATCTGATGTGGGCTATGACGCGGGATTGCAGGTCGTCCAATTCAAGCTTGCTCGGTGGACGTCAGCACGGGAGAAAATGCTCACGTTCCACGAAGCTCAAGCGCTCTGTTGACAAAAGCCAAGTGCGGTGTGAGGATGGACAGCAGAGAAAGGTGAAAGCACCGGGGTCGACGAAGGAGCCCTCTCGAAGACGAGGTATTGTACGCAATGCGGTTTGTCACGAATTAGTCACTGGCTGGTTGAACTTTGGCGACAAGTCCCTCCTCGTCGACATCATTGTCGGGAAAGGACACATCCTGGTGATCTGTACAGACGATCGTGATGGCCACACAGAAGTGGGCTACCACCCGCATATACGTCCTTGTGTTGAATGACCAGACTACGTGCGAGCTCGTTGTACAAAGTAGTGCAGCAAGTATATCTGGCAAGGGTAAGTTGAGTGCTAGGTGAGGATGTAGACTTGCTGGGGTGCTCGAGAAGTGCGGAGGTCGCCAGAGTTGGAGACCCTGCCGGGATGCCTGTCGCCTATCGTTTGCCCAGCTGAGATCCAAGCAAAACTGGCCCTGATCGAACATCACTCTGCGCTCAGCCTCATCAACACACAACATGGACCGCATCTCCCCTTCATTGCTGCATACAGCTCTCTTCCCTTAGCCCCTACCGATTCGCTGCTAGTATTGCTATCTTCTCATGGCGTACAATAAAGCCTTCAATCCCGATGCCTTGCCTGCGTGAGCACAACTACCCCTCCTCCACCTCACCCACAATTGAGAAGTGACACTGACCGCGTTGACAGTCACGCAGAGCCTGAGCAGGCTGCACTAGCACTCAGCCAGCTCGAGGCCAATCGAAAACAAGGTCGTCCCAGTCCTAACCAAACACCCTTGGGTCCGAACGCTGCTGCTGGCCGGCGCACATCACCTGCCGGCATTCCTCAGAACTCCTACCGACCGAGTCCCGTCCAGACGTACCCTCAACAACGTCCAGCCCAACAGAATCAACATTACAATGACTCTCAATTCAGTCGCTTGCAATCACCGCCTCCCACAAGCTATGGCTATGGACCTCGGCCTCAGGGCGATCCGACCGGGATGCGACGGACTTCACACGAGGCCGCCCAATATGGTGGGCGGACGCCTGCGCCTCATGATCCGGAAACGGATGACTTACAGTCTCTGTTCTTTGCCGCAAACATATCCCGCACAGGTTCGCTGACCACGACTGAGCTGGGCTCGGCCTTGGTAAACGCCGACTTTACCCCATTTGACACGAGGACGATCGCTTCGTTGATGCGCATGTTCACCAACTCGCCTCCGAATCAGTCACAAGGTCCTACCATAACTTTCCAAGAATTTGAAAATCTCTGGCGGTTCCTTGCCGCCTGGCGCACTTTGTTCGAGAAATTTGACGAAGACCGAAGTGGCCGCATATCGTTGCAAGAATACTCAAACGCGATGACAGCCTTTGGATATCGACTGTCTCCGCCGTTCGTCAACACTTTATACAATACATACAATGATCGGAGTCCAGTCCCGGGACGCGGCATGAGTTTTGATCTCTTTGTACAATCGTGCATCAGTCTGAAGAGAATGACTGACGTCTTTAAGAAATACGACGACGACCGAGACGGGTATGTGACCATGAGCTTCGAAGAGTTTTTGACCGAAATTCTGGTGTTACGGGATTAGTTACACCGGCGCATCAGTGTTCTTCTGGTATAGGTGCTTGCTTTTTATACGAGGACACCTCGCGCTACGATTTGCGCCACTACTAGTGTCCAGAGAGATCAGTCCACTTGATAAGTCCCAAACGCTCCTGCGAGCCACCATCAATACCTCTCTGGGTGTCTGGCGGATAAAAGATATTGTGTGTTTTGGGTTAGACTGCGGAGACCTGCTCCAGACTTCTCCTCACTCCTCTGCAAGCTCGTGGTAGGCTGAAATACCGCTGATCGCCATTTGCGAGCAGCCTTCAAGCCCTTCCAGGATTCCTCCACCGCAGTTGAGGTGCCTGACAAATCTGAGATCTGGCGGTCAAAGAACAAACCCACTCGGCTTGAGCCTAAAAAGCACTGTTGCCACGTGGAAGACTGCAAAGAAGCCATGGAATGTTCTGTCGAAAAGGCGTCCAGTTCTGACCAAAATCGTCACACGGCATCAAGGCTGGAGGCGACCATCTCGTAACTATGTCACCTGAGAACGGATCACGCCGCTTCTGATATCAGGCAGATTCCACCATGGCGATACGTTGGAGCCTCCAGTGTTGGAGAGTAAGCCCAGACACGGGAAGTTTGGAGACTGAAAGGTGGTTTAGAGCCGCGAACGCCGAAGTAACCCCCTATCCATGGCAGGAAGGGTACGATCACTGGTTGCTCTGGTCGGCGAATTGATCTCGTAGGGCGACACGGCACGTTTCTCTGCTTAAGCCGTTCTGCATCGCTAGTAGTTTATTACCTGTGCTTGAACGGCACTGCCTCGACAGCGGTTGGGTGACGGGTGAACGCTTCTTTGCAGCCGTAGCCATATGCGTCATCGGCCTGCGGCTTCTTCCTTTGGCATCGCTTCTCGACAACAGTGCTCCGTTCCCAAGCGATCTGGGACCTTTCGGCATCACTCGATGGTAATGGCCGACACCCTGTCAGTCATGGGCGCTAGAACGTTTGGTCCTGCAGACGCCAGCCGCAGACGGCACTTGGAGAAGACGCCTAGAACTGGTCTAGTGAGACGCACGTTGTTTGGTAAACGGAGACTGCCCTATGTGCCGGAAGGCGTCTGCCGACCACCACCGCAGATGCGCGTTCTGAGCTTTGATGGTCGTATGTGTATTTTTGACTTGCCACCTGATCAAGTGCTCGTACTATTTACAGTCCGCTCCGATCGATGGCAGCGGACAGAGGGCAGTGGGTGACATTGATAGCCCGAGGGGTAAACGGTGGTGGAGGGGTGTCCCTTAGCCGATGTTAGGGATGGGCTATGTTCATTCGGTCGCCCGCAGAAACTCCAACAAGCGTGGAAGCCATGCATGCAGCCACGCATCCTCGCAGGTCGCGGTTCGCTCTGGCCGCTCCCAGGAGCCAGGGTGCCAGGCCGCCTTCGCTTTTTGCGTGCGGCCTGCCCCTCCGCCACGAGACGAGACCCCGTCTTTACCCATGCAGAAGGCGCATAGAATTCCACCACTACCGTTCTAGCTTAAACCCGGTGCTTGACTGCTACCACCAAGAACCAGGAGTACCACTGCTCCCACCGTTCCCATCTACCACCTTGTGCCGGTTGATTTCAAAAGCTGATCTTGTGCGTACCGTAGCGCTGCCTTATCGATTATTTACTCGTGGTCCCCTCGATTCCTCCCGCGCGCGACCTCCAACACATTCGCTCCTGCTAAACTACACATGCGCTCTTCGACAGTGTGACTGCACCTTGCCCTGACCTGTTTTCGGGCGACTGCAGATGAGGCGCGTCAACCATGACTTCCTTCTTTGGGAAACTCAAAAGCCAGGTGAGTGGACGCACCAGATGAGCCGCGTCTGCAGCTACCTCCATATCGGAGGAGGCTGGCGCATTCTTCCCGGCTGGTTTCGACAATTTCTGCAGCCTGCTAACTGCTCTCTAGAATGCCTCTGCACCGGCAGTAGGCCCGGCCACAACTAGAAAGGACGCCAGCGGACCTGTTCCTACCCCTCTCGAGCGCATGCTTGCCAACGCTGGCCCGATTCGCAGCGATGGCAGCGATAAATTCCTGGGCATGGAAAATGTGGGAGCCTTCCGTCCCCGAGCTTTTGTCTCTGGCTAACAATCGTGTAGTTTGGAAACAGCTGGTCAGTGCTGGAATCTGTGGAGTGTCGAATCCAGTCGCACTGACTGCCACAGCTATTGCAACTCAATACTACAGTGTCTCTACTATTCCGTACCCTTTCGAGAAAATGTACTCGCTTACCCTCGCCGGTCGACCCTCGACTCAATCGCCCTCTCACAGAAGCACGCACCTCCTCGACAGCCACCGGCCCAACAGAATGGGGCAGCGAAGAAACCCAACGGACCCGCGTCCTCCCGAAACGCAGGCACCCCTCCGCAGCAACAGAAGCCAGAAGATAAGGACTCGCCAGAATACAAAAAGAAACAGGCGCTTCAGACAGGGCCGATACTGAATATGACATACGACAATTCCAAGGATTATGAAATGCCCGAGACTCTGTTTACGTCGCTGAAAGATATGTTCGAAGCTATTGTTACGGCACAGTACCGAACGGGAGTTGTGAGTGGATGGAGGTTGCTCGAGGTCCTTCGACAGGAGAACGAAATGTTCAGGTCCGCAATGCATCAGGATGCCCACGAGTTCCTCAACCTCCTCCTCAATACTGTTCTGGAAAATCTGGAGGCTCATGACAGAAAACTGATCGCCCAGAAAAAGGCGGAGGAGCCCGTTCCGGTGAAAGGGGAACCCACCGAAATGGTAAGGTCAGAATCGGCAACGGTCCAATTCCCTTCTATCTTGCCGGTTCCAACGGCAAATTCTCCGACAAGATGGTTGCACCAGCTCTTTGAAGGTACCCTGACCTCCGAAACTCGATGCTTAACCTGCGAAAACGTGTCCCAACGTGACGAACCTTTTCTGGACTTATCGGTCGACTTGGAGCAGCACTCCTCTGTCACAGCATGTCTGCGAAGATTCTCCGAGGAGGAAATGCTTTGCGAGCGAAACAAATTTCATTGCGACAACTGCGGCGGTCTTCAAGAAGCCGAAAAACGCATGAAGATTAAGAGGCTCCCGCGAATACTGGCTCTCCACCTGAAACGATTCAAGTATACTGAAGATTTTGGACGACTGCAGAAGCTTTTTCACAAGGTCGTGTACCCCTACCATCTGAGGTTGTTCAACACTACAGATGACGCTGAAGATCCGGATCGGCTGTACGAGTTGTACGCAGTAGTTGTCCACATTGGAGGCGGTCCTTACCACGGTCACTATGTTTCCATTATCAAGACGCAGGATCGAGGGTGGCTCCTTTTTGACGACGAAATGGTCGAACCCGTGGACAAGAATTTCGTGCGCAACTTTTTTGGAGACAAAGCAGGGTTGGCAACTGCATATGTCTTGTTTTATCAGGAGACCACCCTCGAAGAGGTCCGAAAGGAGCAAAGGACTGAAGGAAAGAGGCGGGCTTCTCAGGATTTCACCGCTGGCCTGGGTGTCGACACTAAACGGTCAGCAGAACTCCACCGCGTCGAGACGGTCAGCCCCCTAGGCTCTCCAAATTCGCCCGCAGATTCTGCACACTATGCTGCGCTCGACCATGCAATGACAGCCCCACCGGATTTCAAGGCCAATGGCCATGTTGAAACTCCTAAGTCACCAAACGTTTCCGCTGTGCGACCTACTAGCCCCGTGATGCAAAGTAAGAAGGAGAAAGCCAAGGAAGAGAAGGCACGAAAAGCCGCAGAGAAGCAGGCAGAGAAGGACAGACAAGAAGCTGAACGGCACCGTCGGAAGGATCTGGCCAATAAAATTACAGAGGCTCACAAAAAGCAAGAAGCAGATCTCAAGGCGGCCTTGGAAGCAAGCAAGCAGACAAAGGCGGAAGAGGATCAACGAAACGCCCTTGAACGAGCACACACTTATCAGCCGAATGGCGGCAGTTCTTCGGGCTTTGAGAAGTTCAAGCGATCAAAAAGTCTGCGATTCGGCTCCTTGACCAAGAAAGACAAGCCTCCGTCTAACCCGTCGGAGGAGAACATTGTGCCTCCAGTGCCAGCGGGAAATGGCGACACGCCAGAAAAGGACATACCTAAGGAGAGGAAGAATCGGTTCAGCATCCGGAAGAAATCTTTCGGCATGCTTTCGTGATTGATGAGAGTCGACGTGGTCGCGAAACGGAGTGTTTGGGCTCTGTCAAAATCTAGCCTACGCCCTTTTTCGCGGAGGGATGAGAAAAACATGCGACCTTATGCTCGTGGACTGATGAGAGCTCTGGTCTTGACTGAAAGCACACTTTCCTGGCATTTAATGATGACCTCAAACGGCTCTGGACGAATTACGACATTTAAAACTCTTGTGGCGGATTGCTGTTCGGCGTCAACTTACGGGTCTGGAGTACGGCCGAACTTATCTCGATTCCTACCTTCCTTGTTAGCCCTGAGGAGCACGGGGCTTGATGCAGCTAGCATACTGGGTTCATGGGGAGCCTAGAACCGACATGCTGTTAGACAGGATCAAACCTCGACTAATGTGCCTGGAGCATTCCCAACGGCAGCACACCCCTAAGCTGCCGCAATGGAAGAAAGGTGACCAGGTGAGCATCTCGCTTTAAACAGCAAAGCATATGAGCCGTGCACAATGGAGATGGATTTTCTGGAGTACATAAGCGACTTTGTGGAGAATATATGGTGATTGGACCTGCGCAGGGCTTCTGCTCTGTTTCTATTTCAGCGGCGAACCTGGAATCTGTGATGCATTTGGATTGGCAATACGAAAAGAAGGGTTCTCTGGGGGCGAGATGTAATATGGCTGACTGGAACGTCAACATCCAGCGGGTGCGGCTGAAATTCCAGGAGCCCGATAAAGCATCCATATTTAAAATACGAAGCCTGTCCGGAATGGCAATGAAAGAACGCAATCTGACCGAATCGCAATCATGGTGTTTAGTCCAACCGTGCTAGAAATGGTCGTTGCCGATGCGGCAAAACTCCCACGTCTACGGAGTGGCCATATGTGACAGATGTCAGGCTTCGACCCATGCGCGACGAAGCTCACGCTTGCCACTGACCTCACTTCGAGAGATCAGACACCGTTCGATTTTGAGAATGAGCTCCCGAGTCATGGAGACCCGCGCGCCGGAAAGAGGTCAAGGATAGCGCAGATCGGCGAGGATCAATCAAAGATCAACGTTATCGCGAATCGACTACTATGGAGTCGGGTCAATGCCTGGTCACTGGTGGCCTTTGTGTCTACGATACGTCCTCCACTTTGCTTGTCCAGCCCCGAGCTCGTCACGGTCAGCCTGAAGCTGCAAGGTGCAAGCAGTAATGCGCAATGCACGTGTAGAAAACTCCCTACTGCCTTTGTTTCCGGCTGCCTGGGACGTTTCAGCCTTGAGCTTGGCCTTTGATGCTGGCATGCATTCCTTCCCTCTATGCTGGGAGATGTTCGGAGTGTCGAACCGATACTCGCCTTGCCCTCATGCTGGACTCCTGGAGGTTTCAGGGTCAATGTGGGCTGCCTGGCTGCCGCATACTGTCCTGCCCGTGTGCTCGTCCATGCTGTCGAGAATGCTGCGTTCAAGCTTACGCTCACGCTCACATTCACGCTCTTAGGCGGGGAGTTGTTGTTCCAGGAATCGAGCTCAGCGGCTAGGCAATTCGTGACCACCCAGTTCCTGCGAACTTCCGAGCAGCGCAGACGTCCCTCGTTTGGAGATTGAGGCCCGTCTCTCGTCGTGTGGTCAATGAGATCCATAGGGGGGTCAACCCAGTACAAGCTCATAGATAATGAGGCATGTATTCACCAGGATCAACGGGACTGGACATCGTTCCAGTCAGTATAGCCGTACAGCAGACGTGAATCATGGTCATCATCCAGTAGGGAAGGGCGATGTTCTCCTGGCTCACAGGGTGTCCCGCCCCAACCGGAAAAGCGTGCACTAACCTCGACATAACGTCCGCACACTGGATATCAGGTTGATTCCCCGGCTGCGAAAGCTCTCGGGATCCTGGCCGGGAGTACCAAAGGCGGCGTTGTTTTGTTCGACCAGCGAGGTTTTACCCCAACCGACTGTGTGCACAAGAATGTATCAGCAGGTGGCTCGGACACCTTGGTTCTTCGCGCATATGGGGCATGTTTTCGTGTCAGGACAGGACGGGGAACGTACTTCGCGCAAGGAAGCGGTCTTCCGAGAGGATGGCGATGGCATTGAGAAGGAGGCAGCTCGCTATGATTGTAGATTAGGTGTCAGCGGGCTGGTAGGCGGCGGTAGGGATTGGATGGCACGCGCTGGGGAGGGATCTCACCGTAGAGGAAAGGGCCGAAGCCGAAGAGACTGAGCATTCTGGCAGGTCGCGTGTGTTTCCTTTGCTGAAGTTCCGGGTTAGAAGCGCAGGTGGTGAGTCTGACTGAAGTAGAAGTGGCGCGCAGTCGCTTTCGAAGGTCACGCACATGCATGTGCCACGGTAATTCGAAAGGAGGGCAGCAGAGCATCGGCGCATCTCGGCGCGGAGAAACATCTGGCCGGGCTCTTCCCTAGCACGATAAGGCCAACTGTACTTCTGCTGTGTCGAGCTGACCGCTGCCTGGCTATTCGCAATGAGATTGCGACCAAGTGGAACCAATATCCCGATCTGTATATAAGCCAATCGCCCAGGGTTTGTGAGGAAACCTCTTTGGGCTACCTATTTCCAAGACGGTGTCATAGGCATTCACGCTTGTCTCATGCCTGGTACCCATATTAACTCACATCCACGGCGATTCTTCCAAGACGGTGGACATGAACAGATTCACGGCCCCCAACGATGTATCGTCGCCTAGATACGTAGCGTTTGTGGCGCGTGGGATGTCTCTTTCGAGGTAACCGACTTCTTCGCACTGCCTGAAGAATCCCGCACCGGCCGAATTGTCCCAAAACAAAAAGTTCTGCTCCGTCGGGAGTGACTTGGGGCGACAGACAAGCTCTACAGACTGAGCCCTGCCTCTATAAAAGATGCGTGAGTCCGGCTTCTCCTGGCCTCTTCCAGCCGCCAGGGACATACCTTGCACAAACACGATTAAGCACGCCAGGCTGTACCACAACTCCCGCCCACTGAAGCCAAAATGTCCGGAACCGTCGAGTCCGTCACCACTTTGCCTCCCGTCAAGCGTTACATAGCGACACACGATGCTAGCGGCAAGAGCGTCTACTTCGATTCACCCCCACAGCAATATTATCCCGTCCCAGGCGCTGGTGGGCTCGCCCGCTCTTACTCCGTGGCGGCTGTCCCAACCAAGCTGGAGAACGACGAGGACCTCAAAGCTTACCTAGACAAGGAAGGTCCCACCAGCTGGACCACACCGAATATCGTCACTCCAGAAGGCGCCAACCTGCTCATCGTGGATCTGGTGCCTGGAGGAAGCAGTTTCATGCACCAGACTGTCTCGATTGACTTCTCCATCTGTGTCGCTGGAGAGATTGACCGTGAGTTGCTCCTTTGGCTATTGTGGTGGGCTTTTGCCAATCCCAAGGCAAAGGTTTCATAACCAAGTGAATGTGATGCTAATTTAGCGGGACATGCAGACGAGTTGGATAACGGAGAGAAGGTTCGATTGCGCCCTGGTGACCACATCATCCAGCGAGGAACGATGCACCGATGGCACAATGCGTCAAGTACTGAACCGGCGAGGGCCGTGGTCACCACCATTTCTTGCCTGCCATTTGATATTGCTGGCAAGCAGCTGGAGGAGGTTCATCTTCCGAATGAGCCATAGGAGATGTGGTCGGGATATTCAGATCGAGAGAAATAATTGGGGATCATTAATTGCTTTCCGTCCATTCTCCTACAAAATCTTCTGTATGTAAGCTGGCCGCCCGGCGACGTTGTTTGACCTGTACCGTCATTCGAGCTTGTTTGTCGAGAGCACATTCGCCCACCAGGACTAGAAGGTCGTTCGAAGGGACATAAACCAACCTCAGAGCCCTGACCGACAATTTCAGTGGACGACCAATCTGGCTCCTCTTGACCGCCTGGTTCGTAGACTTGGGACCGTCTAACCGATGTTCGAGTTGAACCAACCACCGTCAGCAATCGGGAGGGCACTTGGTCGTGGCACGTGAGATTTTCTGACCCCGTAATAACCTCTCAAGTTGTTCTGTGTGAGGATCTGCGAAACTGGCGACTCCCGAGTTGGTAGGTGATGCGGCTCGAATAGTTAAGTCTGTGTAAGGCTGAATGGCAGCCTTGCCATACTCCATAGTGGAGCAGGTACCCCTTACAAGACCATCACAAAGTTACGTAGCCATGTTCTTCCTCATTTCGACCCTCCTCTCCACCTCACACGCCAAAATGGCTCCTTGGGGAGCGTCATTGTTCGTTGTCGTCGTTTTCCCCCTTTTTGTCGCTATACACTTATACATCGCGCCCTACACGAAAGTCGAGGAGTCGTTCAACATCCAAGCGGCCCACGACATCTTACAGTATGGCGTACCCCTGGGCCACGACGCCCATCTCAGGATCAAGACACTATATGACCACATGACATTCCCCGGCGCGGTGCCCAGGACATTCATCGGGGCGATGACGTTGGCGGCCATAGCGAAGCCAATCGTGTGGTTCCGCGGCATCGTCGGCGACGGCCTGTCCCAACAGATGCTAGGTGAGCGAAGAACACTGGAACAGTGGAAACTCCAGGGAGAGCGCTTTGCATAGCTAACCAGCGAGGTTTACCACCCCATCCAGTGCGCGGTATCTTGGGCTTGTTGAACGCCGCGGCGCTGGTGACTTACGCGTCTGCGGTGCGTCGAGCGTACGGCACTTCGGCAGCAGCATGGTACGGGATCCTCCAAGCCAGTCAGTTCCACGTCTGGTACTATGCATCGCGGACCCTGCCCAACATGTTCGCCTTTGGCCTCAGCACGGTCGCCCTCTCGCTACTCCTCCCCGTCACCCCCGCGGGCACGGAGACGCGGGTCAAGCGGACGAGGCTGGCGCTCTACCTGCTCACGCTGGCGGGGATCATTTTCCGCGCGGAGCTCGCCCTCCTCCTGGCATCGCAGTGCGTGTACATGCTCGTCCGCACGGGCGGGAACATGGCCTCTGCCCTCGCTCTCCTCCGCAGGGTCTTCGTCCCGGCCGTCCTGACTGCGACAGTGGCTGGTCTCATCCTGACGGTCTCCATCGACACGTATTTCTGGCAGTCCCGCCGGCTGCTCTGGCCTGAACTGGCGGCCTTCCTGGCCAATGTGTTCCCCAAGGACAGCGGACTCGGTGCTTCGGCCTGGGGAACAAGCCCCTGGCACTGGTATTTCACGTCGGCGCTGCCGCGGCTCGTCGTGAACCCGCTCCTCCTGCCGCTTATTCCGTGGAGTCTCACGCTGCCCGGGCTGGGGATGTCAAATCTGGACCTTGTGGCCCCATCGCTGGGCTACATAGCCGTGTACTCTGCGCTCGCGCACAAGGAGACGCGCTTCTTGTTCCCCGTGATTCCGCCCCTGACGGCCGCAATGGCCCGTACAGCGGACTACATCTACAACCGCCGGGACCGATATCTGACTTGCCGCCTGCTCAGCATTTTGCTCGTCCTCAGCACGGCATGCACGGCGCTCTTCTCCCACGGCATCTTCCTGCCGCTCTCGGCACAGACGTATCCTGGCGCGAACGCCCTCTCGTCCCTACACTCGCTGTCGCTGGCTTACCCGGCCCAGCCGACCGTCCGCGTCTATCTCACGAACCTGGCGCTCCAGACGGGCGTGACGCATTTCCTGTCGACGCCTTCGTTCTCCGACACATCCTCT
This sequence comes from Phialophora macrospora, assembly GCA_000835435.1. Taxonomy (NCBI): domain Eukaryota; kingdom Fungi; phylum Ascomycota; class Eurotiomycetes; order Chaetothyriales; family Herpotrichiellaceae; genus Phialophora; species Phialophora macrospora. Next base: position 2,230,902 of record KN846960.1, read on the forward strand.
TCGTCGGCCACCACGCTGACAGGCCACGCCAGACCGGTGCTCTACTTCCCCGGCTCGGCCGACGGGACGATCCCGGCGCTCTCGTCCAAGACACGCACGCAGTGGTGGTACGACAAGTCGGACAACCAGACCAAGTTCCTGACCCCGACGTTCTGGGCCCAGTTCGACTACGTCGTGGTGGAGGACCCAGGCCTCGTGATCGGCCGGTGGGATGTCGTCGATCGAGTCCCCGGCCTGGGCCGGCCGAGGGCTGTGAGACCAGACGTGGGGAGGGGGTTGTTGGTGTTGGGTGCGAAAGAGGAGAGGCGCGACCATGATGGGTTGGCCCAGCTGCTGGATGCCATGTATGGTGGATGGGCGAAGCAGGTGTATGGTGTCCTGCACGATGTGGTCAGGGAAGGGTACGGGCTCGAGAGGATCCTGGGACGGAGGGTGAGTCTGACGATGGGCTGGTGGGTGCATTGGGGGCTGGAGACGAAGCTGTACATCTTGAAGAGGGCGGAAGGGGCGATGGTGCCGTAGAGAAAGTGGGAAGAAAAGGACAATTGACGACGATATCTCTCTTTGTTCCCATCCATGTCTCCATCAGTATATATCGGTTTTCAATCTTTTCCTAGACGGGAACCGCCTCGACCAAAATGAAGGGAAGTGTCAGCCAGCCAGCCAGCTACCTCCCTTGTCCTAGCCGTCCGACCCTCTCCTCTACGTCCCTTACCCGACCCCCAATCACATCGACGTTACTCTTCATGACGTCCTCAGCCTCCTTGATCCCTTTCTCTACGTGCTCGACCGCGTCTCTCCACTTCGCCACTTCGTCCTTCATCTCCCTTTGTCGAGTCTCTAGCTCATCAATCAGCCCTTTTGCCTGCGCGGCTCCATTATGCAGCACATTCAACGTCCTCAACCTCTCCAGCACCACTGGCAACAGAGGCTGCAGCTCCTGAATACTTGGCAGTAGATGATACAGGGCTGTGATCTTGCTGGCCTGCTCATCCAAAAACAACTGGGATTGAATCTGGAGGGATTCCCCGCCCGGGCCAGTCGCGCCGTCGACCCTTCCCTCACTGTTGGCGTGAGCGTTAGCAGTGCTGCTAGTCGTGGATAAACCTCGCATGCGTGCAGAGCGGGAATTTGCATGCACGCTTGCGCCGGAGACGAGCTGTTGCATACGTTTTTCATGCAGGTCGGCGAGGGAGGCCAGGGCTGCTTTCCGCGATTGGGAGAGCCGGTCAGATTCTGCGATGAGAGTCTTCAGTTTGTTGGAGATTGTGTCGAGGTAGGCAACGTTGGGTCGGGATTGGGGTTGCGAGGTAGCTGAAGCGCTGGATTCGGGTGCGAGCGTTGCAGATAAAGTGGTAATTTGTGTGGAGAGGCTTGCCAGCGTTGGTAAAATGGCAGAGGTTTGGGATGTAGGGCTCATGGAGGAGACGCCTAAGGCGGACTCGAGGGCGGTGAGCCGGTCTGAGAAGTCGGCCACTGCAGAGAGGGTTGTCGGAGCAGATTTTGCTGCTAAATCTGTACCAGATTGCGGTAGTGTATTGACATCTTGGTGCTGGTGCTGGCGTTGTCGGGCGGTCGAGGTCATCCTCGACAGGAACTGGTCCTCGACCGAGCCGCCAGTCTTCAGCCGTGCTTTCGTGCTCAGCCCATCCAGGACACGACTGAGTTCGTGTACGCCGTCAACGTCCACATCTTCTTCGTCCTCCTTCCGTTGCGCTTGCTGCTCGACACTGTCCTGGAACTCTGCGTCTTCGTCCCTCTCCCTCTCTCTTCTCTCCAACTCCAGCCTGACTTCCTCGGCCTCCCTCTTTAACCTGGCCAACTTGGTCGGAAGCGTCTCCTCCTCGCTGTCGCTCAAGTCCCCAACCTCTTCTCCGCCATTCTCCAGTCCCCTCCTCCTTCGTCGCCTGGAACTACGCGTCCGATACGCGCGTCTTGTTCCCCCAATGGAATCTGAGAAGTCCACATCTCTAGCGTCGACAAGAGATGGTTCGAAGCGCCGTCTTGCGCCATCGCGGTCAAGTGGTTGGCGGTCCAAGCCGGGGCGGACTTCATCTCCTGACGATGGGGAGGGGGAGCCGGTCCGTACTGTGCCCGTGGGTACTGTTGAGACATCGTCTGCAAGGTCGGGGGTTTCGTAGACTTCGGGGGCAGCGTCCTGCAATAGTACAACGATTAGGACAGTCCCTGTAGGCAGACTTTCAGACCCGAGAGAAGCATACCAAGTCGGGCAGGCCAGCGTATTTCTTGCTCACAGCCATGGTGCTTTGCTTTCACGGTTGTAGCGTCAACCAATCTCCAGTCTTTTGCTGTTCAACATGGAGACGAGACGAACACGCCAAAAACCCCGACGTTTAGCCGGAGCGAGCTGCGGCTTTGACAGCCAGCTCAGCCTCGTGTTGGCGCAAGGCTGACTGGCAACCAATCACAATGTTTGGTGAGAGTTCGGAAAGTCGCCAAGACAAAGTCTTGACTTTAGTGATCCAGCCTCACATCAAGGTGCGCTCCCTGAATCCAACAGGCAAACTTCAACTGTTATCTTCACTGGTATCACATTCAAAGGCTAAGTTTGTGCGAGGCCGGGAGGCCGAATCATGTCGACCGCGGATGGACTATTCTCCCTCCAGACCGCTCAAGTTCCACAGGTTTCTCTGCTCTGCGGCAGCGAGGGAACGAGGAAGGTAGAGGCAAGTTTCAGTCGGTAGGAGCAGCTCATGCTCCGTCATTTCTTTGCTCCAAGCCATGGCGCGAGCAAGAGCTCTATTCCTGACATGGTGACCCTCATTTGGAAGTCACGTACGTTCAGCTTACCCTAGTAGGTAGTCGTTCTTAAACTGCCTACTTCAAGCGACCACCAAAGCGTGCACGGCAGCAGGAGCCCTTTCGGAAGTCACCTTGATAGCATATCGGCAAGAGAGAACGTGGCCTCATGGCATTCGCTTTACGCTGCCTCGTCCTTAACGAATTTGGTGCGAACTGGCAAGACGCCGGAACGCCACGTCTTCTGCGGCTCGCGAAGCACTCAGCGCTGCTTCCGAACATAGTTCAATAATTCGATCCAACAAAATGCCACCTCCGCAATTGAGTCCCTTTCTACCCACGAGGAGGGACTTGGTTTGTTCCTCCAATCAGCACCTTTACCACACCGTCGGTGTGGTATTTCCTGGGACAACCTATCGATCCGCTCGCACCCAAAGTATAACCCATCCTCGTGAGTCACTTTCCATTCAGGCCACAGCTGCGAGACCGCAGGCCTCTCGACCCAATCACGCACGGCCCTTATTCCAGATTTCAACAAATATCATGGAGAAAGATTGAATATCTACCAAGAATCAGCAACTCTGCCCGCAGCCGAGCAGAGCTGCTGATTACCTGAAGGCCAGGTAGTTCAGTGGTAGAACATCGCCCTTCTGTGCAAAAAAAGCAATGTTTTAAGAAACATTACAAAAGGTAATGCAACTAAACAACGCAAAAATGCAAAGTAAAGGCGTGAGGTGGCCTGTTCGAATCAGGCTCTGGCTGCAATGATGACCTTTTTGGCTTGGGGAGTAAGGATAAGTATATCTGCTGCTCTGGTCAGAGGTTCGAGTGTTCCTTTTTTGGTCCTCGCCGCAATGCTCTCTCTTTCTTGGTCTAATCTCTCATCTCTGTTGGTCAATTTGGCTGGCCACCGTATGTCTGAGTCGCTGGACATGCCTCTGCCCACTTCACCCTGCCCGCCGTGTCGATCTACATCTTAGATACAACAAGGTATCAACATCTCCCCTGCCGCCCCTTTATTCCCGACTTCGGTAACATTGCCACGGTATCGTCATGACCACGACAGTTAGCAGCTTGCTGCCTGTCCGAGAGCCTGCCTGACAACCCTGGTGAGAGCCCACCTACGCAGGAAGCACATCCCGCGTCTATGACCTTGGCTTTGAGCATATACACATATGTCATACATACATATGCACACCCTTTCCCTCATTCTTACCCATCCGTCCGACCTCCCTGACAAGTATACTACTGTGATTCTTCATCTTGAGGTGAATTGCTCGCACAATCACCATCACCATTAGCATTCCATTTGTAGTTGTAATTAGAGCAAATAAATGTCGGTGCTATGGTAGATCTCCCCCCTTCCGGGTCAAGCTGGGGTCTCATTCCGCCCCGTGCAGAGCCGGACTTGGAGATTTTGGTGAACATGAAGTACAGGTCTACTGCGCAATTGACACCGGGGTGCTGTTATTGCCATCAAGGGACTGGATGATTGTGACTAGACACTGCTGCATTATTAAGCTTCATGCTGCAAAGAACGGCGGATGGATACATGCCCGCCAGAGTGTTCTGGCACTTTGGTTCAGAGCCTGAAAAGTCCCTCCCATGAAATCCATCATCACGCCGTAGCCCTCCCCTTATCCTTGTGGAGGTGCTTGTCCGCATCCATGTCGATCAAAAACCTCTCCCACGTCGATATGACACTCTGGTAAAACTCAATGTGCTGATTCGCGAGCGCGCCCAGGCTGTCCCTGAATTCCAATCCTTTGATCCTCTCAAAATCAGCCACTTCCCGTACGACCTGCTCGTCAAACATTTCACTCGTGCTTTTTGCGCTATCGACCTCCCGGTTCAGTTCCGCAATCTTGAGTTCAAGTTTTCGAGCCCGTTCCCGGCGGGCGGATTCGTGATCGACACCGCGCATGTCTTCCACTTTGTTGCGGATGAATGTTGCTGGATTGAGGTTGCTGCCATGCGAATATGGATTATTGGAAGCTAGGATGTCTCGCTCCGACGTGGCTTTTTGCAAATATTCGGTTAGTCCCTCGAAGTCGAGCTGCTTTTGCTCTCGGGTCTTTAGGAGGGATTTGACCGAGTTGATATAAGCTTCCATGTCCCTCAGTGAGCCGAGATAATTCTGATCTGTGTGGTCTTTGAGCTGTTTCCAGCCCCGCGAGGATTCTTCCACACAGCCGGCAAAGGTTTGTAACGGGGCTTCGATGGCTGGCTCTAGTGGAGTAAGTCTGCGCATGTTGTTCGCGAGGTCGGCATAGTCTGTTTCCAGATCTCCTTCTCTGCGAGCTACCCGGGCGATGATCTTTTCGACATGAGAGAGATCCTCATCTAGCTTGTTGGCTCGTTCCGTTACCTCAATGAAGCGCTTGTCAGGCTTGTGGACCTTGGAGAAAGCGTTTAACATGGTATCTGCGACATTATCGAAGAAGCCTGTGGGGGCGGCTGCATTGGGCGCACTGCTTTCCCCGAGGGTATTGCTTCTTGTAGGTCTCAAGCGCATTTGGGCGTTCCAATCGGCAGTCTCCAGGAAGAGGATTAATATGGGTGCCCTCCGCAGAACCGGGTGAAGAGTGCACCGTTTCAGGAAGCGATGTAGTGACCATGCTCGCCGTTGAGTGAACTCTGAACTGAAGCGGTCTCCTCTAACATAGGCCATGTTGTTCTTCTCGGGGAGGGGAGGGATTGCGCATGCCTGGTAGTCTCGGTGTAACGACTGGCGCAGGAAGACGAAGTCAGTGAAGCGTCGGCGGACACTGAAGTCGGCCTTTTGGAACGACTTGAAGTCTGTCTGCGCGGTGAGTCAGCTTGGGGTGCATCTGATGTGCGCTGGACGTCTTACATGAGTCGTGACGAGGTAGGAGACATATGCATCCTTTGTACCATCATTCTCTTTGAGAGGGGTATCAACAGTGACTTCCAGTACGCCGTCGCGGCCGATGCCTGCTAAGTCGACCGGGTCTTCTTGGTCCCCGGCTTGTGGTTCACGGGACAAGCTATCACTTCGGCGCCCGCTGGCATATCGCTCTGGCAGAGTTGAATGGAAGGGAGCCGAGGACTCAGCCTGCGCTGCATCTTCGCGCTGCCATGAGACACTGTCGAACTCGCCATGGTCGTCCATGGTCTAGCTGTGGTCAATACCCGTGACAGTGCAGTGAGCGCCGGAGACCGCAGCAAGTGTGGCCACACTAGTCCATACGATCGGGAGCACAGGGTTCTAGGCAATAGAAGAGGACTTGGGGGGGACTGTCCGAGGTTGGGTGGTCTGGTCACGGCTGCTCAGTTCGCCAAAGTGAGGGAGAACTGTAGGCCGTTCACCCCGCTTCCGGCCTAGGGTGATGCCGCCCTGAGCTCGTCCCTGCCTCCAATGCACCCACCAACAATTTCTACTTTTGATTTTGTTTCATCTCGCAACCTGTGTGGTACTCGTGACAACGATGCGACTAAGACGGGAAGGATCAGGATGGCAACCTCCATGCAGAGGTCCAGAATATCAGCTCTGGCGACTGCTCGATCAGTCAACGCAGCAGGACGGGGGCTTGGCGCAAGGCTGGCCAATAATGGCAGTCACCCACGGACGAGGCTGGGGTGACGAGCACTGCGGCTTGTATGGAGTACTACTCGTACCCGACAAGAACAAGAAATATATCTTCGTGTCTCATCTATGACTTTTGATACCTTGAGCTCTTCAGAACTCAAATTCCGGCCTGAATTGATCCAAGTTCATGCCGGTTCCAACCTTTTCGGTCAGGTCCCTCCTGCCCATGCCAGTAAATGCCCTTCGTAGCGTGTCGTAAAGATTCGAGCTTTCGTTCTGCTGTATCATCCGTTCCAGTTCGGCATCTCCAATACCTGCATTGCCATCTCCTACAATCTCTCGTGCCTTGTCCAAACCCTGTTCGCCCACGATCCGGTGTAGATTCAGCGCGCCCAGTAGATGCCCAGCTGCCTCTGGGTAGCAGCCAATATTTATACAGGAAACACCCAGATTATATCGAGCTCGAACAAAGTTAGGGTTCACCTCCAGCGCCTTGCAATATGCCGTGATGGCGTCTTCTGATCGACCCGAATTCGCGAGTGTTGCGCCTAACCGGTTCCATAGCAGGTGCACCTGGCTTTCGCGGTTGACGATACCGCTTTCCGTTGACGCAAGAGCCGCTTTGAAGCAGTCCACGGCTTTCTCGAAGTCCTCATTCCCATAAAAGAGAACGCCGAGGCCGACTTGCACGTCCGGGTCCATGTGTTCGCCTGACGGTGACAGCTGAGCAGCCTTGATAAAAAGATCGGCCACTCTTTCATGCAGAACCTGTCGGTCGGTAAAGCCGACTTCTGCGGGATCGGAAAGATTCTGGGGAGGATGAATCTGAGGGTATTTGACACTTAACCACCGTTCTAGTGTTCTGTAGGCCGTGCTGTCGTATCCTTCATTGGTGTACGATACGGCCAGGCCCATGAGAGCGTCAAGGTTGTTAGGATCAAGTTGAAGTGCCTTCTCGAGTGCGCGTATCGCGGGAGACTCTTTTTCATTTTGTGCCTGGGCTGCTCCTAGCAGTACCCATGCTTCGACATGGTTGGGATCTTGTTGGACGGCTGCTTCAAATGCTAACGCCGCTAGCGACAAATTGCCGTGCGACTCGAGTATCTGCTTGCCTTCTTCGAATGGAGACCTCGACGTCTGTTTTTCTTGAAAGGGGTTCTGTTCTTCGAACATGTAATCTCCGAGCATGGGTTCTCGTTCATACGGATGATGAGTGTTGAGCCCCATGTTGGAATCAAAATTCTCCCAGGCGGCAAAATCCTCGGCAGAGAAGGCATTGTCGAATTCGACGGCGTCTTCAGTCATTTGTCTGGGTGCACGTTTAGCTTTGGTCCCCTGTCAGACGGGTTTGACCTCTTCATAATACTAACCTGTCCATTTCCTCAAGTTCTTTCTCCATGGCTTGGTTGGCTTGTTCTGATAAGTTGTCTTGTTGTGACTCCAGTTCCTTGAAGTGAGCCTCCCAATTGGCATCGTCAAGTTCCACCATTCGACCCTTCCCTTTGTCCATGCTTTGCTCCGGCTGTTGCATTTGAAATGAGCCGATGTTCATGCCCATATTCATACCGCCCATGTACCCCATACCCATCGGTCTCTGGTAGCTATTCATCATGGACGGTGTATGGGTGATGGGGCTTGACGTTCGTGGAGCGCCAGGCTGTTGGAAGTGCGCAAAGTCTTGGGGCGAGAAGCCGTTGGGTCTCTGTGCGGCCAGCTTTGAATTTGCAAAGGCTGCTTCCATTCTTGCTTGTTCACCGGGATCGAACTCGGCAGCCCAACCGGGCGAAGGTGACCGCCTCGTGATCCCCTGGAGGCCAGGGAGGTCTTGTCGCAGCTGCTCCATGGCGAAGGGCTGGGGCATTGGATTGGATTGCTGCATAAAGTCGTTCATCATCTATACTCATGTTAGGAAGTTCCCCTCTCAATGCTGAAGAGTTCATACCTGATCAGAACCATTTGGGGACATCCGAGAGCGCATGCTCTCTTCAAGCCCACCAGGCCCCCGCCCGACGAGGCGATCCCGTTGCAGGGAATTGTCGCTCTGTACATGGTTTTTGAACTGGGTCAGTGGATTGCCCGCTGTCGAGCACTCGGCGCCCCCCAGAAAGGACATTTTCAGTAACAGCAAGGTGACACAATGATGCAGAACAGACAGGGTGAGAGAATGTCTGGTGACACGGCAGTCACGGTGGTTTGGAGAAGCAACTTGAATAAGTCAGCAACGGTGGTGGACTGGCACGACTGGTTGGACCCTGTTGGACCCTGTTGATGGCGGGCGGCAACCGAGGCAAAAATCGGAATCAGTGAGGAGACTCTAGAATCCGCTTCGGAAGCTGCATGTCCGGGGAAGGCGCACCCAGGCGCCCTTAACTCGGCCGTACAGAACTTACTGCCTTATGTAACCCCCTAATCCGGCCCAGCAATATCATGCTCACACAACTGTGAAGGATCATTCATGACCACCTCGTGCCCTGGGGTTGTAGCTCGCAGACGACCTCTATGAAACCGTATGGACATCACTGGTACTTTCTCAGACACAAAGGACCCAAGCGATTCCTCGCGTTGATTGCTGACTCGGCTGAGTAGCAGCAATAGCAACAAACCTCACAGGGTCTCCTCAGGTATCATGGATTGGTTCTGGCAGAATTACAGCGATATGGGCGGCTCTGCACAAGGTAACGATTAGCACGGCGTTGCAAATCGGGCGAAGGTGATGGGAAAGAAAGGCAGCAAGGCTTACGTTGCTGCGATCTTCACATTCCTTTGCTCTACCTTCTGGACTTTTATGACTTCGAAGCCGTGAACAGACCAATGGTTCATACAAAGGACCCTCTTTCATCAGACTGCTTCTCATTCCATAGGGCCGGAGCCACCGACATGACTAGAATTTCGGATCGGAGAATGCGACTGCGTCGAATCCGGAATGTCGTCGGTGTCATCAATGAGATTGAACCCGCTGGTGTAAGACGCAGGAATCGGGATGGCACCCTGATCATCATACACAGCCATGGCAGTATATCCGAATGCTGATCGGCCGCAGTGTCCGCGTCGAATTAACATGCCAGCCATCTTACATGGGCCAGACAGTACGCCCAATCCTCACCAGCGGCGGGAGTTCCGAGTGCGCAGCTACCATTTTTCCTAGAAATGCTACACTTATTTTACGTGCAAGTCGGTTCCTTCAAGGCCGATGCATATTGCCAGGGCAGCATGTTTGCACACTAGCAACGCTCATGGACTCAAAATCCGAGGAACACTTCAACGGCATGCTTCCCTACCTCAATTCCACGAGAGGTTTCCCACGCAGATTTGGAACGGAAGCCAGTGAACGATACCTGAGTAGGACTCGGTACGCCTCTTTCCTGAAGATAATGATGCGGATGTGCACAGGTGTTCATATGCGGGCATCACATCAGGCGCCCCATCGTTACGATACCTGGCTGGGTGGCATATACCAATCGTTTCCGATGTCAGGATACCTTATGCCAACAGGGAGGCTTTAGATCCTTGAGGTAAGCTGGGTTGGACGAGAGCTGGACCGACTTGTAGGTATATGTGGCTGACCTCCTCCAAAGCAGGCCCGTACCAATCTCCTGGTCATGTTCACGACTGTCTGTCGACTTCTCCAGAGCATTTACGAGATGGCCATCATGAACGCAAACGTTTCACCTTTCGCGGTCCCCGCGATCTTCTCGGGCGTGGTCATTTGCTCCCTCTTTCTCAAAATTTTCATTCAGTACTTGAGCCTTCGGCACATTCCAGGTCCCTGGCCAGCCAAGTTGACTAATTTCTGGCTGGCAAGTAAGTTCTGGACCGGGGGAAACTTTCTCGACATAGCCATCGACTTGGACAGGAAATATGGCCCAGTTGTAGCATATGGACCGAACAGAGTCTTGTTCAGCGATCCTGCTGCTGTGGGCGTGATCTTCAATACCAAGGACGCTCTTCAAAAGGTGTGCTCCTTTGCCTCATATGGCTGCGGCTACTGCTACAGGATGATAACAAGCTGTGCGTTCCAGGCCGAATCATACGAGCCTGCAATCCCGGCCGTCAATGGCAAACTCGTCGTCACAATCGCCACCGAACGCAGCGAATCTCGCATCTCAGCCATCAAGAAGCAAATTATTCACGCCTTCAGCACAAATGCCATGCTTGACTATGAACCGCACATTGACCGCAATATCATGTATCTGATGAGCCGCCTAGGCAACGTCGAAATGCAGGGCGATCAGCTCAACATAGCTCCTTGGCTTATCTTCTTCGCCTTCGATACCATCTGCAGAATTGCCTTCAGTGATGATCAAGGTTTAATGGAGAAACAAGCAGACATGGGCAACTCACTGGAAGGTGCTCGACAGCGGCTTGCATACTGGCATACCTGGCAAGCCCTCCCCTGGATGGAAAGGCTGCTCTTCAAAAACCGGTGGGCAGTCCGGCTGAGTGCCAGAGCCAGCAATAAGGGAAGCATGCTAGGTCAACTTGCAGCAGCGCGACTTCAAGACCGTCTCGAGAAGGGCGGGTTGGGGACGTACTCTGACCTGCTGGACCGATTCTTACAAGCCGCCGAACGGGATCCTGAAGTCATTGCCAACACGACTGTGCACGGTTTGGTCATCTCGATGGTACGTACGAACCTAGGTTCTGCTTCGTCTTTCACCTTCACATGCGTACTACATGGGCCTGGTCGACGTCGTTTATAGGCGCTTCGGGACTCCAACCACTGACAAGCGACGTTACAGATTCACGCTGGCGCCGAATCGACTTCCGCAACCCTCTTAATTACTCTCTACTACCTCATGGCCAACCCTCGCACTTTGGTCAAACTCCGCGAAGAGCTCAAGTCGGCGACCCTCTCCTCTCCACCACAGTGGACCGAAGTCCACCAGCTCCGCTATCTCGAGGCCTGCATCAAAGAAGCAGGTCGACTCCGCCCTCTGGTCTTCAATCCGATGGAACGCGAAGTCCCCGCGAACGGCCCTGGGATACAGGTTGCGGGCGTGTACATCCCACCAGGGACAGTCGTTGCAGTGAATACCCACGCATTGAACCGCGAGCCAACAGTCTGGGGCGAGCACCCCAACGAGTACAGGCCCGAGCGATGGATCGAGTGCAACGAAGCACAACTGCAGAGGATGGAGCGGGCGAACCTCTTCTTCTCGGCAGGCAGGAGGGTCTGCATCGGGCAGCACGTCGCCTGGATTGAGATGAAGAAAGTTCTCCCGGAGTTGCTGCTCAGATTCGATGTGAGTACACATGCACACATCCCGAATCCACCCCAACCTACATATTTCCGATCGGCACGCTTGGCAGCTTGGCTTCGCTCGAATGAGACCCAGCCACAGCCATGGGAAACTAGGCGGAGTACGTGTATGGTCGCCTCTTACGGATCAACTGATATTTCCTTCTCGCAGATCGAACCCGCCGACCCTTACGCACCACTGAAGAATGCTCCCGGAACAATGAACCTCTTCATCGACGAGCTCCTGGTCCGCCTGACGCCACGGTAGTGGCGATAGCGTAGTCGATACTGTGTTCATTCCCGCACGCATGTCGCGGACGCGGTACGAGGTACTGTTCTGTACTATACAGTACTCGTACCGAGATCGGGTTGATCCGATCTGGGCTGACAATGGACGGAGCACTGGTACATAATTAGGTAGCTAGAGGAGGCAATCGTAAGGATCTAGCGTGGTGAGATAGAGGCTCCAGAGTCAGCAGTGATGAGTAAACAACCTGGGCGGGGCGAAAGAAACGAAGAGGTGTAAACGGAAATATCTCGTCAAGAAGAAGGGAGATTATGCTCTTATACAGCGGCCAACAGATGTGCCATGCTCGTCTTTGACCTATCCCACACGCTTGATCTCGCACTCGTACTCCCTCCACCGAATGCTTCCCAGTGATGAAAGCATATTCTTTCCTCGGTTTCGAATCCGGTGCGCTACTTCCCCATCGATTCAAAGGTAGAATTATACAACGATTCTTAGTAAAACATGTACAACCCAAACCTAGCGCTGCCCCAGTGAATGCATGTCAGCTTTGTTACAGAAGGGTAGGAAGCGGCCGTCCGAAGGATCGACGGCACTTCATTCCGTATTCAGTCGCCCATCACAGGGGCGAAACTGATTCAACCCGCCAAAACGTCAATAATGAGCAGCGCTCCCGATGCCTCGCGAGTCTGCCTGCGTACGCCTTGCACGGGTCCAGTCGCCAATAGCTCCGCCTTGTCCACTCACCTCCTGGGGATCGAGAACGACCGTCCGTCATGGAAGCTTTCGTGGCTGGCGGTCCAGCTCCTGGTATCAGCCGACACGGGCATATGACAATAGCTGGACTACCAAGTTCATAGCGTCAACCGCGTTGGAGGCCAATGGTCATACCAGATCTAGTTTTCAACAGGAGGATCGTTCTTGGGCGCTCTGCTGGCGGAAGAGTATGAGAAGTCTACCCTCAATTTCCGGCCATAGATCTCCTTCTCTTTCAACAGTTTCATGGCTTCCATGGCACTCTTGATGTCAATGAAATCTGCGTGAGCGAAACCTCTCGGCTGGCCAGTCCGTCGGTCAATCGCAACTCGGACATCAATGACATTTCTGACACCGCGGAAAAGGTTCGTGAGGTCGCGATCAGTCATCTCAAAGGACATGTTGCCAATGAAGAGGGTCTTGGACGGGGGGTTCAGAGGCCTGTGCTCGGTATTCTGGGTGTCAATGGTGTTCGAGGTGCGGGCGGCGTATTGGACTGTGATACGACGGCCTTCGAAGAGGGACATATTCAGTCGTTCCAAGGCTGCATCTGCGGCTTCCTGGGTCGAGAAGTCGACATATCCGAACCTGGACTCATGGTTAGCTGTGTTCGGTGCACAAGCCGATTTGGTAGACATACCCTTTGCTCAGGCCGCGGCTGTCTCGCACAATTCTGCACCGAGAAACTGTCCCAAAGCGCGCAAACTCCTTGACGAGGTCGGTTTCAGTCACGTCGAAGAACAAATTGCCAACATAGAGTGTCGGCTTCTTGTCAAACAGACCAGGGTGGGCTGCATCAGGTTGTGCTGGGGCTGATGTCGAGGTCGCCGTCAGCCTCTCGCCAGTTTCGGCAGCTGGGAGAGCCTCCTCGGTTGCTTCGGTTGCATTTGCAGTCTCAGCAATTGCGGGCGCATGATCCCTCGTCGCAGAGTCGCCTTTGGCAAAGAGATTCTCCTGAGTCTCTGCAGCCTGGAGGGGCTCGGCAGGAGCGGCTGTTTGAGCGGTATTCTCAAGTTCTTCGGCTTTTGTGGGTTCAACTGCAGACACATGGGGCTTATCCGCTGCTTCGGTGGTTGCCCATCTCCGTTGAAACTGGAATGCAGAGCCTTTTTGTGCTATCCGTGAAGTGGGAGCGCTGATCGAGGTATATGTACGGGAGGGAGCGATGAGAGAGGCAGAGCGCGAACTGAGAAGGCGCGAAGCGCTCCGGCGTAGAGCAAACCTGCAATTCATCAGTAACAGGGAAACACAGCAACTTCATTTGGTCACAGACATATTGACACAGTTGGCGCACAGACGATGATGAGCACAAACAGAGAAGCTAGGAATTGGTGTGAGCGGCTCAAGAATGAAGGCAAAGGGATGGTGAGCTGCAGAATCTCGAGAACGAGCATTGGAAAAAAGTCTCCCGATACTCAACCATGTGACGCTAACCTGAACGGGCGGACGGGTCCACTTCCTCTTGGCACGGGTCCCGTGACGCGCCCAGCAGTAGTAATTGCGAGTCCTACACATCCACGCATCCTCCCTAGTACACGTATCTGAAATACAAATTCTCCTTGTCGGTCAGATCGTCAAAGGCAACGCGCTCAGCCTCCTTCTCCTCGAGCGCCAGCCCCTCCCTCCTTCGGTTCTCCGCCCGCAGCATCACGTAAAGCACAATGGCCAACACGATGACAAGCGCGTAGCAGCCGATAATGCCCTCCCACAACTCGGGATAGTGCTCCTTCACTGTCTCCGTCTTGACCCAGAATGGACCGGATATATTGCCGACGGTGTAGAAGACGAATATCGCCGCAGCCTGGAAACTTTTCTTGGTGTTGCCTGCCACGTTTGCCATGCCCATGCTGACAATCAAGGACGTTACTGGAGCAAAGGCACCGATGATTGTGTAGCCTGCAATCGGTGTCGCGGCATGATGGTACCAGTCACTCTTCCATATCATGGCGCAGCCCGCAATGACTGGCAAGCAACACGCGACCAGCATGATCAGCCGGATGTTGGACAACTTCAAGCTGAGATATCCGCAGAGCAAGATGCCGATGAAACAGACTCCTCCTAGAGGCATCTGCCACAGCAAGGAGTCGTATGCAGACCAGCCGAATGTTGACACAATTAGAGGTCCAAACCCACTGACAGCCCCGTTCACCGAGTACGCACTCCCCATCATGATCGCAATGAGCCAGACTTTCACGTCCAGACATGCCTCCTTGAACTGGGACCATTTGATCTTCTGACATCGAACGCCCAGTTGGCTCATGCGCAGCCGCTCAATAGCCACCCTTTTCTCTTCCTCGCTGAACCACCATGCTTGGGCAGGCGAATTCGGGAAGGAGAGAAACACAATGCCATAGACAATGGTCAACGCTCCTGCCATCAGGTAAAGGTACTGCCAGTTCTTGAGGTCTCCGCCAGTCAGGTGTGCAAATCCGAAATTTATCAGAGCCCCTATTATTGTCCAGCCACCAGTGGCAGAATACCACAGACATTGACGCCATGTCTGCTCCGCTTGCGTATAGTAGCCGGAGATGATAACCATAAAAGCCGTCGGCATGATACTTTCAGCAAACCCGAGGAAGAATCGTTGGACCCAGAGACCTCTGTAGGTCGTCACCCCGGCAGTGGACATGGCAATCGCACCCCAAACGATGACAGCCACCCCAATGGTACGACCGAGATGAAAGCGCTGGAAGAGATATGTGAGCGGGCCTACACCAGCTAGCATGCCGAAATAGAACAGGGACGTCGCCCAGCTGAGGCGTGTCGTGGAGACTTTTGGTGGAGTCGAGTTTGGGTCGGTTACGACTTTAAGCTTCAAGTCTGTGGTCATCCCAAACACAGAGGCACCACCGAGAATAGCCTATCCGGGAGCATGGTTAGCACGGCTGTATCAGAACGGTGTGCACAAGGAGCTCCGTTCTGATGGAAATGACAGCTCCCGGATCTCGCCTGTGCAGACAGGTTCCTGGTTGCCCTTACCTTGTCATAGTAAACAAGCCCATATCCGATCCACATCAAGGGTATCAGCGCAAAGTCAATCTTGCGCACCACCCGTCGTTCAACTTGTTTGTCCCATGGTTGAGCGTATTCTGGCACCACCGATGCCGCGATATCTTTTTCGCCTGTGCCGACATGATCAGCATACTTGGAATCTTGTCCAATATTGTGCGG
Source organism: Phialophora macrospora (assembly GCA_000835435.1). Classification (NCBI taxonomy): domain Eukaryota; kingdom Fungi; phylum Ascomycota; class Eurotiomycetes; order Chaetothyriales; family Herpotrichiellaceae; genus Phialophora; species Phialophora macrospora. Next base: position 2,246,625 of record KN846960.1, read on the forward strand.
GGCCTACTGGGCATTGCGACAAGATGTGACTTCGTGCAGTGGACGACTGCCAACAGCTGTCTATGTTCTGGGGTCCCGAGGCCGAAAAATTCCTGTGCGGATGGGATCCCGCAGTCCTGGGAAGATCTCCGCCCAATTCCCCGGGCACTTACCGGGTATTTTCCTAGCAACAAGCCCGACAGGAAGTCCACGACTCTCAACCCTCAAACACGGCCAGGTCTTTTATCTCATCAAATTGTCGCGCGAAAGAAGGGGAAAGTCTGCTCGAAAACTCCGTTCGGAAAGCAGATTCCCTCAGCTAATTCGATGTGTCCAGACTTCAAGCAAGCCCCGCAGATAACCGACCTATCCCTGACTAAGTCAATGCCCAGTCCGCCATCAATTGCACCAGGCCCCGTAAAAGCTGCCCAGATATGGATGATGCACATGGCGAAACATACCGCGGAAAGAGGCGTAGCAATTCTTGGGCGGATATGGCCAGAATCCCAATCCAACCAGAATCGAAAAAGACGGCCTTCCGAAGCAATCGGGCGAAGCAGCCTTGTGAGAACATCAGCGCCAAGCACGTTTTACTACGTGGCCAAGCTCTTTGGGGAAGAACAGCCAAATTCGATGGAAATTGGGACCCCGATTAATATCAACAGTCAGCGACATTGATTGTGTTAGTCGACCGTGAGGCCTACTACGACATAGGTCTATGGCAAGGATTTCTCACGGTCGTCTCACTTGCGCTCAACATCCTCGCTGAGCAGGATACGCCTTTCGGCTCGGTGTCAAAAGATTTTCTCAACGTTGGACAATCCTCTTGCTGCAACTTGCGCCTCGACCTTGTCGACTTCTCCAAGAATACGGTCCATATGCTTGAGACTGATCCCCTTGGTTTCGGGCCCCACAAAGAAGACCGCGACAAAGCCAGGGCATTGATGCCCACCTAAATCCAGTAGGCGTGATGGCCAGCAGCTTCGAACATGGCCGGCTAGGCCTGATTGATCCAGAGGCTTGTAATCTGTTGGCCGGCCTGGCTGCCAGGCACAGAACCCCGGATACCACATTCAGGCAGCAGTGACATGGTTCTGGAGGAGAAACCCAGCGCCTCGAAAATCAAGATTCCATAGATCGTCAGAGTGCCGACGCCTGAAAACTGGCCCAGAGCCATGGTACTCATAACTCGTGCTTGACGTCGTCATGGTCTTGAGGCAGTCTGCGGACCCTTGACGGCTCTTTCAGAGCACGAGCTGCTAGAAGGAGTCAAAGTCCGTGCTGGCCATCAAGCCGAACATCCTGCCCTGGAACTTGCGGCCCACTTCCTGCCATTTCACCTGTATCCCTGCCACGAGGACCGGCCAGGGCATCGCCATGCCTAGGCCCGGATCGTCATGGACTTGGGGGATTGAGACGCGATCCCCAAGGCTGGCGGCCCAGGAGACGAGTTCGGCGACCATGGGACCAAAGTCGGTGACGAGGCGTTCTTCGGCCGTGGCGCCGGCTTCGACGTTCAAGTCCAGGAGCGTAAGGAGGAGGTGGAGAATCGGCGGCAGGATGATCGGGTCGTGCGCCAGAGATGGGATCGTGTGGAGCGACGTGAGGAGCAGGAGGGATTCCCGCGTCAACGTCGGAAGTTGAAGCGCGTGTGGACCGGTCGTGACCAGGAGGATGGTGAGCGTTTGGAGGCTCAGTTTGAGCAGCGAGGGGTGGACGAGGGTTGAGTTTGCGAGATATGGCGAGGCGGACGACAACGAGGACAGGAGGAGAGTCAGTCGCGAACACAGTGGCAGGTATAATGACTCGGCGAGGAGTCGGTGCAGGTCCTTCGGGATGCGTTTCGAGCGGGATTCCTGCTTTGCCGCGGTCCTGGCCGCCACTTCCATGCGGGACGAGAATGTGCGGACCTTGAGAATGTTTGGCCCTGTTAGCTTGTCGGCTGCTTCGAGCGCCATGGGCTGCAGCGTCCGATAAGACAGCGTCTTGGAAAGGCTGTCGATTGGTTTCATGGTTGAGGAATAGGCTTGCTCAAGCCGAGGGGGCAGTCTTTTGGATGGGAACGATCCATCGTTTGCCCCTGAAGCGGTTGCAATCTCCTCAGGGTCGTCCGTGATACCGGCGAGCTCTCTTCCCCCGAGAGCCACGGCTGCCAACAGGGCTGAACGGGTCGACAACGAGAGGTCACTTTCGAAGTATGTGCTCGCGATCCAAGGTCCCATTAACGCGGGTTTCGACACCAGGCAGGCTACCAGAGCCTCGAGTCGTAACCGTTGTGTCTCTTCCATGGACATGATCTCCTGTAGGTTGAGGAGGGATGATGCTAGTGGCAGGATGTTGGAGGACAATTCATCGCCAAAGTTGGCTTTTCGACGGATCAAGGATGGTGCCGTCTTGAGTGCCAGTTCCATCGCGGGGAGATCGTCGCTGGCATTGAGCTGCTTTACCAGGGACGTTATATACACCGGGGCAGTCGGCTTATTGCGGTTGACCAGGGTGGGATCATCATCTGAGTCTTCAGGGTCGCTATCCGGCGGCGCGTACGGGCGGAGGTCAGCATCCTCCTCCTCTGATCCACTACCTGACCCTGCTTCCTTGTCTGAATCAGAGAGCTCTTCGATAGCGATAATCTTCGACGTCGTGGAGAGGGGAGTGGCCGACAGTCGTTCGCGCTTGACAGGCTTCGAGGGCTGTTGCAACGTGCGCTTCTTGACAGGTTCGGGCGCGGTAGCGGGCAGATCCTCTATGATCCCAACCTTGTCCTGGACCAGAACAAGGTCGAACCAGTTTTGCGCCTCCTCCGATTCCAGCTCTTCGACGCCAAAGTTCATGACTTTGTCTGGTTTATCTACCAGCCTGGACACAGCTACAGCCACTATCATCCCCAGGAATCGAGCACGAGGCACAGATGCGGAGAGCCGGCTAGACACCATACGAATGAAAGTGCCTGAGCTTGATATCCTTCTTAGAGAATTCTTGTCCAAACGCTCAAGGTATCCGACAGCAAGCAGAATGGTTTGTCCCGTTGCTACAAGAGAGGAGAGAGGTAAGCACAGGTTCCCATACCAAGAAACATTGAATGAAAGAGTTCGTGCAGTCCCGTAGAGCTCACTTACACTCCTGCTGAAGGATGGCATCGTGCTGAATCTGTAGTTTGTTTCCAAAGGTCTCCGTTGTCTTCTCAAGAATTCGCTCAAGCTGGTCTAACGAAAGTGAGTGTACTGCGACTTCAGCAGATGGAGAAACGCTTACCTTGACTTGTTGCAAGAGTTGCAATGACAGCTCTTCGAGCGTCTAGACCGAGCCCCGCATACTCCCCGCTCGTATTCGTCAACCAGTAAACCACATGGTCCTCCAACAAGGCATTGTTCTGCGCAAGTCCCTTGACCATCGCTGCTACTCCCGAGACGGCAGGAGCGCTTCTCATCAAAGATTCCTTGTCTCTCACACCTTCCACCCCGGTCTGCAAGAATCTCCGTGCTAGATCGCGTAAGACCGTGTCGAAGATAGCCTTTTGGTCATACGATGGCAGGCTATTTATCAAATTATGCATCGGTGTCCATAGTGCCCGCTTTCCAAGAAGGAGGGAAGTATAGAGCTCGGTGATGAGGGTGTCTGTAGCCGAGTCAGTATGACCTCCGTTGGAATTGGTGAGGTAGGGCAAACCTACCACGGTATCCGAGGCTTAAAGCTCGTTTCAAGACTTGAGAAAGCAGATTCGTCCACTGAGGGTCCGTGGTTGGCAGCGTAGCGACTGCAACGCTCGAGATGTTCTTCGCCAGCCATTTCGAGTACTCGAGCCCATCTCCAAGCCATTTAGCTGCCGCGGGCAGTCCTTCGACTTCTTGGTGAGTGGCGAATACCTGGGACACGGTGGAGAGGATCTTGCTGCCTGCAAGCAAAGCGACCACCTCTTGCCAGAAGACTCGCCGCTGTGCCTCGGCCGAAATGAGAGTAACTGCGTCACGTAAGAACCCGGACAAGGTCTGAGTGCCGGCAAGAACCGAGGCCAGAACGGACATCGTGTCAACGAGCAAGGCATTTTGTGAACCCGTGCTGGCGGCGGAAAGTCGCTTGATTTGCATGAGAAGCGCACCAAGTCCCGCCACACTAGTTAATGACGAGAGCAAGTTGGCTTTGAGGTTTGCATGATTCCGTGATAATCTCTTTTGCTGCAAAGGAGCCCACAGGTCTGGTATAGTGACTGTAACCAGTACGTTGATAATCTGAGAAGCCTTAGGGCTTGGGACGCGAACGTTGAAGTCATGTTTGCCGGCGATGCCATATTGGAGATACTGGAGGACCGCACCCAGGTCTTCGACTTCCGGCTGACCCTTTAGGATTTCTCGTGCGTCGTCCGGTAAGGAAGGAGGTGGTGTCTTGTCCAAATACGACTTTTGAAGGAAGGCCGTTGACGGATGGCGTTTGTGGCTGCTCTGACGCGAGTCGGCGGAGGCTGATGTTAGGGACGAGTCATGTGATGGTTGGGAAGAGAAGTTTCGGCTTGCACCATCACTGCCTTCCGATCCGAGGTCGACAATTGAAACCTTAGATTTTGTACTTGCGGGGCGTTGTGACACCGTCGGATCCTTCAGGGACAATGTCTCGAACCTCTCGATATTGGTCTGGACCTTGCGGGTCGTCTTGATAGGCTGGAATAAATCCTCCATATTGCTGATCCCATGTTGATGAAACAACAGTGACAGACGACGATGCAACTTCTGACAACCAAGAGAGACAAGTTCTGGAAGTGAAGACGATGAGGCTGAGCGGCAGCCTTGCGGCTTGCCAAGACATCCCTCCGCCAATCAGGGCGGAGCGGACAATTTTGCGCTCTTCAGGCGCAGGTGAGCGGACGCTACTCCTTGGAACCCCCCCTCGGCCCTTCGCCCGACAGCTTCCCTGTCCAGTCTCTACTCCTTGAACGACCATATGAGAAATTGGCGCGCAAGATCCACCATGTCCTGCGGGAGTATGGTCTCAAGAGACAACACACCATTCCGTTTCCTGTTCACTTGAGTCAATTATGGCGCATCAGTCAACACGCTTCTACCACATTTGGCCAACGACTGGCCGTGCTGTGCTTTTGGGTTGATGTGTGAGTCATGCTGGTCACCCGCTGATCTTGTCGCTCACTCGGAAGCTTCCGACCAAGAGCGAGGCGTTGAAGAATAAAAGCAATGTATAAAAGACAGCTCAAACCCAACAGGCACAGAGCCAACTGGATAAAAACAATCAAATCCTCTTGTTGCTGAGAGGCCAATAAATCCGACTCATCTTCTTTGACCATGTCCCCATTCATCTGGCTTGTAACTGGTTGTTCTCCAGGCGGCTTCGGAGAGTGCTTCGTGCACAACATCCTCGCCCGTGGAGACAAAGTCATTGCTACAGCTCGAAATCTGGAAAAGGTCAAGCAATTTGAGAAGGCCGGAGCAGTAACTCTTCAGCTTGATATCACCGACAGCCAGCAAGGCATCGAGGGTACGATTACCAAGGCGATCAGCATCTATGGTCGGATTGACGTGTTGGTGAACAACGCCGCTTATATTGCTATTGGGACGTGGGAAGACTTGGAGTATGTCCGGCCCGAATACTACTGACCCTTGTCACTGACATGAAGTAGAGTCGATGACTTCCAAGCCCAATTTGACACCAATGTCTTTGGAACTATCAAGGTGACGCGCTCTCTACTACCTCATTTTCGACAGCGACGTTCAGGGACAGTGGTATTCATCGGCTCGCTTTCGGGTTGGATAGGACATCCGGGCTGTGGCGCGTACGCGGGATCGAAACATGCTCTTGAAGGTCAGCACTCTCTCTTCCGCCCACACCCGTGCACGCTGATTTGTGAAAGGGATTGTCGAGAGCCTTCACAACGAGACTTCCCATTTAGGCATCAGAACACTACTCATCGAGCCAGGCCGCTTCCGCACCCTACTCCTCTCGAGCCAGAATATGAAAGCCACCCCGACCAAAGTTGCCGACTACGCAGAATCTAACCAAGCTCGGCTGGAGGGTTTGGCAAGAGAGGATCAGAGCCAACCAGGGGATCCGGTGAAATTGGTGGAGATCGTTGTCGACCTCGTCCGCCGGGAAGGCGTTGCTCAAGGTCGTGAGGTCCCATTCCGACTTCCTCTTGGCATTGATTGTTTCGACGAAGTGAAAGCCAAGTGCGAAGAAACGCTGAGGCTTCTGGAAGATTGGAAAGATGTCATACGCAGTACGGATCACGATGACCAGACGAAGTAAGATGACTTTGCACTTTGACCATGGTCACAGGTTTAGCTGGGGACCATGCAAAGGTGGTTGGATTTGTTCAAAGCTCCTCATTTCAGGTCGTCAGATCACTCCGCAGCACGACGGACCTCACAGTCGCGGACAATCACAAAACGCGGGTGGGTCGGGCAGAACCAGAAAGAAGGATAGTTCCCAGACTCATTTCAAGCCAGCGACCGGTAATAATAGACCAATTAACGGATCTGGGCTCACGGATGAATTGGACTTGGTCTGTAGGACCTCATGGAGAATATACCTTCTCGGCTTTATGATTAGAATCCGTTTGCTCGTACATCCCATCGTGTGGGACACACAAGGTAGATTAACCAATGTGTAGCATCTCCAAGACAAGCGATGTTCATGTAGGGTCGAAAGGCTCCTCGTCAGAACAGTTAAAGCGGCGCGGTCTAGGCGGGTTGTTCCTGAAGCGCGTCGAGGCTTCCATCCACAAACAACATTGCACTTTTCTTTGTCCCCCGGGGCTTGACTCCTACAACTACACAGTATTGTGACGAACTCTGAGAACGATCCCGCAAGGTCAATGCGATAGAACAATAGAGCGACTGGTGGCGTAAATAGCGGCGGCGACCGCCTGCCAGCGAAATGGCGATACCGATCTCGTCTCTCCTCAGCAATGGTATCCCTACGCCTCCCCGGGAACGATGGTAAGACCGAAGGTTGGTCAAGGGTCACAGAATCTGACATTTGCAAAGGACATATCTTGACCGCATATTGTCAACAACATCGCCTTACGCTGGTGAAGAGTTCGTCCCTGGAGAAGAGACCATTAATGCGCTGGAGACCTCCCGCGTCCTGGTCATCGGCGCCGGGGGTCTAGGATGTGAGATCCTCAAGAACCTAGCTATGTCAGGCTTCAAGGACCTCCACGTCATCGATATGGACACCATCGACGTCTCAAATCTAAATCGCCAATTCCTCTTCCGCCAGTCTGACGTGGGCAAATCCAAAGCTGAAGTTGCCGCCGCTTTTGTCGAGAGACGTGTGCCCGGCGTCAAGATTACGCCCTACAACGGTAAGATCCAGGACAAAGACGAAGACTATTACATGCAATTCAAGCTCGTCATCTGCGGCCTTGACAGCATCGAAGCACGAAGATGGATCAACTCCACATTGGTCGACATGGTCGACATGGAGAACCCCGAATCCCTCAAACCACTCATTGATGGCGGAACCGAGGGTTTCAAAGGCCAAGCTAGAGTCATCCTCCCCAGTCTTACATCCTGCATCGAGTGTCAGTTATCCATGCACGCACCGCGAGCTGCCGTACCGCTGTGTACCCTCGCCACCATCCCTCGTCAACCTCAGCATTGTATCGAGTGGGCCCACATTGTCGCCTGGGAAGAACAACGCAAAAACGATACCCTCGACACAGATAACCCCGAACACATCTCCTGGCTGTACACCACGGCGCTCGAGCGTGCGCAAGAATTCAACATCCCCGGCGTCACATACTCGATGACTCAGGGCGTGGTCAAGAACATCATCCCGGCCATAGCGAGCACGAACGCCATCATCGCCGCATCGTGCTGCAATGAAGCCCTCAAAATCGCCACCTCCTGCGCCCCTTTTCTAGACAACTACATGATGTACACAGGTGACTCGAATGAAGGCGGTCTATATACGTACACGTTTGCGGCGGAGAAGAAAGACGACTGTCCCGTATGCGGAAATCTGGCCCAGTCCGTCACCATCGACCCAGAGTGGACGTTGGAGGAATTCCTGGCAAGTCTGGCGGAGAGGGCCGAGGCGCAGTTAAAGAAGCCGAGTATCCGTACCGAGGCGAAGACGCTGTATGTACAAGCCCCGAAGAGTCTGGAGGAGCAGACGCGCCCAAATCTGCGGAAGAAGATGAGGGAGTTGGTCAGCGATGGGGAGGAGGTCGGTGTCAGTGATGCGGCCTTCACGATCAGTTTCAAATTCCGACTGGTGTACAAGAAGTGAAGACGCCTGCTCACGACGGAGCGCACGACTGACGAGGAATGACACTAGCATAGACTTGTGCGCATGCAGCCGGGAATCAGCTATAGAGTAAAAGTCATAGCACTTTTTGATCTTGCAATCCTGGTATCTAGTCTTGGAAGCTCTTGCTAAACGCCTTGCAATGCACGAGGACGCCCGGGGTCAGTCCACTCGCTCGTATCTCATGGCACATGGTGTAAGGAACTGGTCATTTCTCCAGCTCATCCAATGCTTTCAACAGCCTCTTCGCTTTCTTCTTCAGAATATCGACACTCTGGAGGAACAAGTCATCACTCGGAAACTGCCCCGTACTTTCCACGTTGAAGATGAAGTGGTCCTGCACCCTCCCCAACTTGACCTTCCCTTTGAATTCGTCGTGTCGTAGACATTCTCTTGAGACTGTGTCGCGCATAACGTCTGCAACCACTGCTTTCTCGTCGCCCTCGCGGTCGCGATAGGCTTCGTCGTTCACTTCTGCCTCCCCTACTGCCTCGGAGGGAGTTACTCGTTCGAGTCTGATGACGCCCTCGGGGAAGCATTGCTGGAACTTGATGGCGTCGGCGCCCAGGATCGGTTTTGTAATAGTGATGGTCGGGAGCAGTCGGTAGGTCGCAGTCGCGACGGGCGAAAACTTGGCGTGATCCCCTCCTTTGCCCATATGCGCATGCATAATCACGTCGATCTCCTGGCCAGGGCGAAGCTTTGCGATCAAGATGTCCGGACTGACCGCCTGGATTGGCTCTTCAGCAAAAGTGGACGCCTGCCTGGCTTGCGGCGAGAATTCGAAGTGGCGCGAGTACACGTTGCTGTTGATGTACTTGTCCTCTGGCTCGGTCGCATCCTTGTCGGCGTTGGGATTGCGCTCGCATTTCACTTTCAGCGCGAGGACGATGGTGTTGTTTTCAGTGAGCTCCGTGATCTCGTCCACGGCTTCCCCGTCTGTCTGGATGAAAGGCGTGAGGCTCTTCATGCCTTTTAGGTTTCCTGTGAGTGGGACGAGACCCAATCGGTGGGCGAGGACTTCGTCCGCAATGACGGAGGTGTTGTTCTGGACGTAGACTTTTTCGATGGCTAGGGTGGGAACTTCGGCGAGGAGGATGCGGCGGAAGGCGTTGGCGATGGAGGCGTCGACGCCGACGAGGGAGAATGTCGCTTCATATTTCTGGTTTTCGTGAAACACGATCTTGAGGCTCTGCTTGAATTTCTCGAGGGACCAGGAATTGTCCTCGCCAGCATGGTGGCCGGGGAAATCGGTCGAGGTGATGTTGGTGACAGTTTCGGCGTTGATGCCGACGAGCTAGGAACCTCAGTACACCATTATGACTGCGGGGATCATGCCACGTACCTTCCGCCTGTCGAGGCTGTCTTGTGAGAGCTTTATTGGCGCCATGGAGCGGTTGGTCTCAGGACCGCAATACCAGTGCGGGCAATGTGAAAATGAAGGCAGACTAAATTATTCTCGGCTATAGTCCGGCTCGCGTCCCTCCAATGATTGGCCCGCTATTGTGAAGCTGTCATCAGTCTTTCGAATCGCCATCCTCCGCTTCGTCTCCAGCGATTGATGCCGCCGACTTCGAGGCATTAGCTCGACAACCATCGCTTCCCTCCTCGTGGCCCTCGTGCCAGCCTAGACAAGCATGACAATGGCCGCCTCTTTCGCACGAGTTGCGAGCCGGCACTCGCACTCGGCCAAACGACTCTGCCTCAGACCTAGCTTCCAACCTCAATCGAGACAGAGACATACTCCTTTCCTGACTCGCGCTTTCTGTGCCACGCCATCCCAACGGCAGGAAGGCCCTACCTACACAAGCCCAAATCCTACGCCGAATCCAGAAACTCCCGGCGGGCCCTTGACAACGACCATCAGCCCGACCGATTCGACGTTCACGAAGCACGTAAACCAGGACAGAACCGAATACGTGAATAAGACCCCCGACGAAAACCTGGGCGATGACTTTGAAACAAGAAAGATTCGGCATTATACCGTGAACTTTGGCCCACAACATCCCGCTGCGCACGGCGTGCTGCGTCTCATTCTCGAGCTCAACGGCGAGGAAATTCTCCGGGCGGATCCTCACGTTGGATTGCTACACCGCGGAACGGAAAAGTTGATCGAGTACAAGACATATCTCCAGGCGCTGCCCTACTTTGACCGGTTCGATTATGTCTCGATGATGACCAATGAGCAAGTCTTTTCACTGGCCGTAGAGAAACTGCTCAATATCGACATCCCCGAGCGAGCCAAGTGGATTCGAACCATGTTTGGCGAGATCACTAGAATTCTCAACCATCTGATGTCAATTTTGTCACACGCCATGGACGTTGGTGCTCTGACTCCGTTCCTATGGGGCTTCGAGGAGCGAGAAAAGCTAATGGTGAGTAATGAGGCGCCTCCGCAGGAGCCACATTCTGATGTTTGATAGGAATTTTACGAGCGCGTCTCAGGCGCACGCCTTCATGCTGCATATGTCCGTCCCGGTGGCGTCAAGCAAGACATCCCCCTTGGACTCCTGGACGATATTTATGCTTGGGCCACTCAATTTGGTGACCGTATCGATGAAACCGAGGAACTTCTTACAGACAACCGAATCTGGATCGGTCGAACCAAAGGTGTCGGTGTCGTCTCTGCCGCCGATGCCCTCAACTACGGCTTCTCAGGTGTCATGCTCAGGGGCTCTGGTGTGCCATGGGACATTCGAAAGAGCCAGCCGTATGACGCATACGACAAGGTTGAGTTCGACGTACCGGTTGGCCAGAATGGCGACTGCTACGACCGGTACCTCTGCAGAATGGAAGAGTTTCGACAGTCCCTGCGAATCATCCACCAGTGCTTGAACAAGATGCCGCCTGGCCCTGTCAAGGTGGAAGACTACAAGATCGCACCGCCGCCTCGAGCCGCCATGAAGGAGAACATGGAAGCCCTGATCCATCATTTCTTGCTCTACACGAAGGGTTACACGGTTCCTCCGGGCGACACCTACACCGCGATTGAAGCTCCCAAGGGCGAGATGGGCGTCTACCTAGTCAGTGATGGGAGTGAGCGTCCATACCGGTGCCACGTTCGTGCTCCTGGGTTCGCACATTTGAGTTGTTTCGATCAAATCAGCCGCGGTCATCTTCTGGCCGACGCCGTCGCCATAATTGGAACAATGGACCTAGTCTTCGGCGAAGTCGACCGGTGATGATTTGGGCACGAGGAGGAGCTTCATCGTGAGACAGCATCGAGAGGGAAAAAAGAAGGGGGGGGGGGGGGGGTCGCGTCGAGGGCATGCTGTGTATATACTGTGCTAGTCGTATGCCATTCCATGTGTCGCAGAACCGCCCTCGAAAGGGCAGTGTTGCACGAATGCGTGCAAAATCCATGCAGCCTTTCATGACAGACAGGCCAGCGCTCGTACTACTCCGTACAGGGCTGTTTGTCTGGGTGGATCGTGGTTCAGCCCTGCCGCTGAGCTGAATCCTTCGTCGCTACTTCCCCACCTGAGTTTCGCATGCTCAGCCACGAATACAGCCCCCAACGGCCTGGCACGATACAGCTGCAAATCCGCACTCCTTTTCACCAGGGATTCCTGCAGTCTGCCTCTCGAGTTGCGCCTGACTCTTGCCAACAACTCTCCTTCGCTGTCCTTGTCTCCTGTCTCGATCGCGGCCTCGTACACGTCGACATCTCAACCGCTGTCAGCCTCGACGTTACCCCGCAGTCCGAGACTCAAATAGTCCGTCTTAAGTGCGGCTGTCCTCAGACGTCAAGAGTGGGATAAGTCTCAAGGAAGCTAGATTGGGATCTCTTTCAACTCCTACACCTTTCTCTCGCTTGGAGTCGGACTTGCCCCAATCTTTGTGAAGGACCACGACTGTCTTCCCAGGCGCGTGCCTGACCCGCCGCAACCATGAGCGCTTGTAAGTTTCACGCATTTTACTTTGGCAGGCAGTCTCTTTTCCTGTGCTTGCAAGGTGTACTGCCGAAGCTGGTATTTGCACTCTTAAACCTTGGGGTTATGGGCACGAGCAAGAGATGATTGAATTCCTGGTCGAGCTGAAGATTCTCTGACGGACACTGCTGACCCTTCGACGAACAGTCAGTGGCATGATGAACAAGCTGCAAGGCCAGCCCGAGAGCTACGACAAGAAATCCAGATACCGCTTCGGAAAGACGCTTGGAGCAGGCACATATGGTATCGTCCGAGAGGCCGACGTCGGCGGAGAGAAGGTCGCAGTCAAGATCATCCTCAAGAAGAGTGTCAAGGGGAATGAGCAGATGGTGTATGATGAACTCCGGATGCTGCAGACCCTGAAGCACCCTCATATCGTCCAATTCGTCGACTGGTTCGAGTCAAGAGTCAGGAACTTTCACATCCTCTAGCGTTGGCCGAGACTAACAGGGAGATAGGACAAGTTCTACATTGTGACCCAGTTGGCTACCGGTGGAGAGCTGTTCGACCGTATTTGTGACAAGGGCAAGTTCACGGAGAAAGACGCCTCACAGACGATTAAGCAAGTCCTGGAGGCTGTCGACTATCTACACGAACGAAGCATTGTTCACCGAGGTACGCAAACCCGTCAACTCTGAAGACATGACTCCTGACAATGTACTTCAGATCTCAAGCCGGAAAACCTGCTCTATCTCACAAAGGAGCCCGACTCGGAACTGGTGCTTGCCGACTTCGGCATCGCCAAAACTCTGGAGAGCCCTGGTGATGTCCTAACCTCAATGGCTGGCTCCTTTGGTTATGCTGCTCCGGAAGTCATGCTCAAGCAGGGTCACGGCAAGGCGGTCGACATGTGGTCTTTGGGGGTCATCACATACACCCTCCTCTGCGGCTATTCTCCTTTCCGATCCGAGAACCTGGCAGATCTTGTGGACGAATGCAAGAGCGGCCGGATCATTTTCCACGAGCGATACTGGAAAGATGTCAGCAAAGATGCCAAAGAATTCATCTTGACCCTGCTCCAACCAGAGCCCAAACGACGCGCCACTAGTAAAGAAGCACTCAAGCATATCTGGCTCACAGGTGAAACTGCGTCAGACCACGATCTCTTACCAGAGATCAGATCCTACCTCGCAAAGATGAAACTGAAACGAGGTATCGAGCTTGTCAAACTAGGCAACCGGATCGATGCGTTGAAGATGCAAGACCAAGAAGAACCCGGCTCGCCCGACGCAAATGACATCCCTGCCAATGCTCAAAATGCCGCCGGACTGGCAGTCAAAAATCATATCAGAGGCGTGTCACCGGGCCGAGGCCTTGCAACCAGCGAAGCAAGCGAAAAGCGGTCATTGAGCAATGCCGCCAAGAGTGCCATTTTCAGAGAAGTCGTGCTTGCGAAAGTGCGGGAGATGAAGGATAAGGAAAAGACCGATAGGCTTGTTGCCGACGTTACGAAGGAGCATGAGCGCAGGAAGAGTTTTTCCGGACAGAAGCCGTGATGCACAACAAGTAATACCCCAAGGTCGACTTGGTCGACCTCCCTATTCTGCCGTTGAGCACGAGATGAATGCGCTCCTACGAGCCCGAGTGGTATGAATATTGGAAGAGGCGTGGAGACTTCGATACCCGGACGGAGGATGTGTATGGTGGTCTTGCGAAACCCAGATGTTGTCACGCGTCGGAGGTGTCAATTGTTAGGCGAGAGGGTCACTTGACGATTTCAGCAGCTTCATGCTTGACGAACACGCGAAGTAGCGATATCAAAATGCGCAATACGTTTACTATGAACTCGGGCCGCTTACTGTGAATCGAAGGGGGGCCATACGCGAGCGCCTATCATGGCCCATGTGTCGGCTGATCGGCCTGATATCTACCGAGCATTGACATGCCATTTGAGGTGCTGGTCACTGCGACATCTTGGTATATGGTCTGCTGCATACATGTAACATTCTCCGCTTCCCGATGCTAGGGTAAAGGCATATATGAGGATGTCAATACGAGACACTTAAATGCCCTTCGGACGGAGTATACCAGCGCGACATTAACCCATGATCCCTGCGTTACCGTGAAACCGACTTCATCTTCTCTATCCATCTACGGACAGTCCAGATTGTATCAACTGAAGGGCCAACAGCCTCACCCTCCAAGCAACCCAGCCACATGGTTAGCTCTAACTGACCCCAAGGCTATCTCACGCAACAACTACCGGGAAGCCGACTCAGCCTCTTGCAACGAAGCAACAGCAACAGCGGGCAGCAAAAGCAGCACACCGGCCAGCCATGTCCTACGAATCTTTCTTCACCTCGCGCGTCTACGCCATCACCGGCGGCGCCAGCGGCATCGGCCTCGCCACCGCGCGCCTCCTGCTCCAATACGGCGCCTGCGTCTCCATCGCCGACATCCACATCCGCTCTGCCGAGGAGCTATTCGCCGCGGCCGCCGACGACCCCGCCCTGGACCTCCGCCACCGCGTCCTCGTCAAGAAAGTGGACGTCCGGTCCCGGCAGGACGTCGACTCCTGGATCGCGGACACGGTGCGCGCGTTCGGCCGGCTCGACGGCGCGGCGAACCTCGCGGGCACGATCCCCCGCGACCATAATGTCGGGGGAGTCGAGGATATGGATGACGAGCAGTGGCGGTTCGTGATGGACGTTAACGTCTATGGGGTGATGAACTGCATGCGTGCTCAGCTTGGGGTTCTGGGGAAAGCGGATACAGGAGCGGGAGCGACGACGAAAGGGGATGGAGAAGGGGAGCCAGAAGTGAAGGACGCCACAGGTAGGAAGGACAGCCACTCTTATAGCATCGTCAACGCGGGGAGTGGGTTGAGTTTACGGGGTCGGGAATTCACGAGCGCCTACACGGCGAGCAAGCATGCGGTGTTGGGACTGACGCGGTGTGCGGCCAAAGAGGCGGGTAAGAGAGGGGTACGTGTGAATTGTATTGCGCCGTGAGTTTGTTCCACCCTTTTCTCGCTCTCGCAGCAGTCCCTTGTAGAAAGGTGAATGCTGAATACTCACCCTGAGCGCTAATCCGCCGAGCAAGCAGAGGCGGAACCGATACTCCTCTGATGAGACAGTCGATGGCCATATCAGAGGGGTCGGCTTCGGCCGAGGATTTCTCGACCACGGCGTTGGGGAGGTTGGCGGAGCCGAGCGAGGTCGCTGATGCAATTGTCTATCTTTTGAGTGATAGGGCCAGTTTCGTCACGGGAACGTGCTTTAGCGTGGATGGGGGGTGAGTTCATTCCGTCGTTCCGTGATTGTGCCTGGCTCGGAAGGGTGCTGACGTGCTGCTGCTGGTAGGTGGGCTTGTTGAGGAGGGAGACGATGTCGTGGGTCTGATAACGAGATATGATATTGTACACGGCTGGTATGAGGAGACGGCGGCGAGGTGGCTGCGGTGTAGTCGCCAGGGATATCGTGGAAAGGGTACACTCCTTTCAGGAGACTGAATCAAGACGTGTAGACAGGGCGAGCAATTACTCGATAACTCAAGGGACACAGTTCGACGACGAGGAAGACTGTGGCAGCATAAAGCATCGTTCCCTATACTTTCCATCGATGAGTTTGGGCATCTTGCTGAAAAGTGGTCCTGGCAATACCATCTGCGTCGGACAGGAAGAAACGGATAGTGCTTTGATATGATAGAGTGATTGACCGCCAGAGGACTCTTCACCACCTCAGCACCAGCGTGAAGCAATATCACCTTTTGTGACTGTTGCTCTGAGACGTCCATAAACTCGTCATCGCCACTGCTTGAATGGCTATAGTCCGATCGTGGGCTCTGTGGTGATACTACTCGTACCATTTCGCCATCCACACAGTCGTCAACCAGTTGATGCACCGGATGCGTTGGTAGGCATTTCGGTATACACACAGCTTGCAGGCATTCAACAAGGCCACCTTACCCGTTGCTTATGGCGTCTGCCTGTCGTCGGTGTTGTAGTAGTCGCGGTTGTAAATCTCGTAAGCATTGCTTCCATGCACGTCTTCAGCTAACAGGTCGGTGAGCCCAGAATCTGGCTGCATACGTACTTGCGCGTATGTTGTATCCCTGCTTTTATGTCCTTGAGCTGCGATCCAGTCTACAATGGAAGATGGCTCTGCTGGCAACTCTCGTAGGGAATCCAAGGCGGCGAGGACTGCAAGTGTCTGCGGCGACTGCTCTGTCAGATCACACAGAGGAGCTGATGCTTGAAGGATCTGCAATGATCTGAACATTGCGTAGAGTTCCGAGACTTTTATACCATTTAAGCATCAGTAGGTAAAAGGACCCCGAACCGCCACAAAGTCCAATGTGTCGTCGAGCATCATGTGGATTGTATAGACCTCCACAAGAGACGGAGGTTCCAGTACAGGCGTTGGCATTGACATCGCCTGGGCTCTTATACCAGATTCCCTGCCAGCGCAAATGACAAAGGGATACTCACTGAGTCTCAATGGCAACGATGTGGTCAGACTCTCCCGTAGCTTCTGCAGGTGCTTGACCTCTTTCTTTGCACGCTCAGACTTCCGAGCCCAGGAGGACCGGTTCACTGTGTTCTCGTCTGTAGGATTGGTTAACTCGCGGACTACCATCCTATCAATGTCTAGGAGCTCATTCTGGATCTTCTTGATAGTGGCGACGAGAGAGGATATGCCGCGCAGGTGACGGAAAGCCGAGTTTGATCCGAGAGGTACAGTATTTCGGTTTCCAATGCTGATTTGGACTCTCTTCGTGTCCTCCACCTCAGTGACGTGAAGTATGCGATGCTAACATGCTAGCTCAGCGCACCTGCCGGCGTGCGTTCCGCACAATTGCCTTGACCGACCTTGAAGCTCGCTTGTCAAGAAGTTACTCCTCTGGTCCTCCACCGGCAACTGCAACCACGACCGAGGAAGTGAAGAACGCGATCTCTCCGCGATGGCTTTCAGACACAAAATCGCGGATCGGTCGATGTATCACTTTTGGTCTCACCCCCAAGCTCGTCGATGAAGCCGGACAGCTTCTCAGCATCCTCGGCCGAGACTGGCGAGAACTTGTCGCAGGGAGTGAGGGCTACTTGACCTCGGAGAAAAGAGCTGGTCTACACAGGCAAAACATAGTCTGGGGCGAGCAAGATTCTATGGGTCACGTCAACAATGTGATGTATGTCCGCTTTGCGGAAAGTGGACGCTGCAATTGGATACGCAATTACAGCAGACACGTCGACCCGGTGCACAAGCGGCAATGGGAGGAGTTGTTGACCTCGAGAGGCATTGGACTGATTCTGAAGAGTATCACTGTGGACTTCAAGTTTCCCATGACTTGGCCGGATCGTATATCGGTTTACCATAAATTGAGATCTCGGCCAGACGAGGCTACGGAGTCGCTCATACTTGATGTCTTGATTATGTCCGAAGTCAAGCAAAGACCGGCGGCGAGGTGTCTCGAAGATGTGGTGGTGTATGACTACAGAGCAGGCAAGAAAAGCACGCTGGAGCCGTTCATGCTCGAGCAATTCAAACAGACCTTCGATCTGCAGGAGGCTGCAAAGGTCGAGAACCGTGGGAAAATCCAGCAGATTGAACAGCGTGTGACAGTATTGGAGAAAGAGTCGTGGGATAGACCTGATGCGAAGGAGGATTTTGGCAATGTTCAGCAACCATAAATGCCAGCTGTGCTGAATGCGCCGTGGTGAATCTGCCTCGCTCGCCGCCGGACTGTCGGTGTTGTCCAATCGAGGTAACCAATCGTGCTGGAATATCTCAGCCCGTTTGCACAATACAAGGGGCAGATTCCAGCCTCAGCCTAATTGACGACCGCCCATCTTTCAACGCAATCTTACCCAATCTTTCCAAACATTTGAAAGGCCTACAATCATCGACGCAAGCGCCTTCATTAGGTCTTGTGGGCGAAGCCAGTGGTTGGACACGTCATGGTGGACTTGTATGGATCGAGGGAAAGCCTGGGGCCAGAAAATCCCTTGCTCAAAAGTACCTGCGACGACCTTGTGGGAATGCCACTCGTGCCGCCATCTCCTGCTGAGATGGAAGATGATGCAGTACATTGTTCTGACGCTCAGAAGTAATCGCGCAGAGTCGACTGACCACTCGGTTAGAGACTCCATCCAAGCTCTCCCGGATGTCACCTTGGACTGACTCCTGGGTAATTGGTAACACCGGACCTCCTGGCTCCCTAGACCTCGTTAACCACTGGTCCCGAAGATCCCTTTCCCATCTAGCCTCAGAGAAGATTGTTGTGCACGAATATAGGTACGTACGTGTCACACAGTGGCATGCTCATATTCAATGTCAGCCTCATCCGTGAAAGAAGTCCGTTACCATCATTGGGACCGGGCGATGAATCAAAATGTATTCGACGGCGTGGGAAAGCCATGTACATCGCCCGCATGTATCAGCGGCTCTATCACAATCCTGTCCTATACCTATACCTATACATGTATATAGACTCTGGTCCGACCATATTTTAATTTCTTCCAACAATAACATAGCAGGCCCGCTCTGTGTACGTTTATCCAACGTTGTGCCAAATTAGGGCTCATCAATCCAAAGCATCCTGTTTTGTTCATCTAACGGGTCTGGAACAAGCCCAAGCTCAAGCTCACTCGTCACGATGGTGACTTCTCTTGATGCTTCCGAACCTTTTCTTCAACCCGCCGCTGAGTCTCTTACTGAGGCTTCCGCTCCGCCCGAGCCCCGTTCCGGTTTCACCATCGTCCCAGCCCGAGCGATCGACCGACTCGGGCATCACGGCGCTGGAACTCCGGTGGCGAGTCTTCATCTCGATACCTTGCGCGCCGTTCGTCGCCTTCCCGTCACCGCCTTCGGACGAGATCTTATGCTCCTTGAGGGCCTTCTCCAAGCTGTAACTCGGCTCGCCTTTGCCCTTGATATCGTCTGGCTGGTACTGCACACCGGGCCAGCGTTTGTAGGCCCCGCCCTCAGGCCCTCCCTCGATCATCATGTTGTCGCCCTCCTCGTAGTTGTAGACGTTGCCATTGCGGTCGAAGTTCCCGGGCGCATAGGTTGCCACGCCGTCGAGAGGCCTGTGGCCACGAACCGAGTCCATGATCTTCTCCCTGGGTGTGGCTTTGAGGGCCTCAGCGTTGGAGTCCGCCAAAGCGGCGATGGGCGAGTTCGTTGAGTTGTTGCGCGCGAACAGCGTGGCGTCGTAGGGCCCGCCATGGTGATATGCGCCCGCTCCGCCCGTGAGGTCGAGATTGTCGATCGTATCCGGCGGGATACGGTGCTTGCGCGTCGCGTGTCGCGCCCGGTCGGCCACGTGCTTCTCCTTGGTCAAGGCGTCCAGTGGCCGGTGCGACATGTCGCCCGGGTAGCGCTCAGAGAGTGATGAGCCCCGTCGGCGCCGACCACTTGGGCTCGACGTATTGTCACCGCCCCCGAACGCTTCGCGTCTGTGAGATTGAGATGGGGAGCGAGGCGATTGCGGACTCAGCGGACTGTGCGTCACGGTGGGAGAGTTCTTCCCTGTGCCCGGCCCGGTGGAAGATCTCGCTGAGTGCGGAGGCGAGGGATAGGACTGTGGGGGGTATGGCCCTGAGGATCCCCTCCCAGGGCTAGCGACAGGGGAGCCGTTGGAGCCGTTCAGAGACGTGGGCCGCGTTACCTCCGTGCTAGTTGTGTTGGAGAGTGAGCTCTTGTGGTACGGGTTCGTCTTGGACAGTCGTCTTCCTATCTGTGGTTTCGGGGGTGCCTTGACGGGCGGGAGGGTGCCGCCGACTCGGAAGCTGTTTCCTGGGCCATCCTCTTGAGAGGGTTCGGGTGCGTTCAACGGGTCGAGAAGGTATTTCGTGGCCTGGCGATCCCCAAATGTTAGCCCTGTGTCGCGGACGTACTTACATACGGAGAATAAGCGAGACCTCAACGAGGAGACAGCAGACAGTACGTACCCAGTCTTTGTCGCCTGTGTCCATAGTGTCGAGGCGGGCGGGCGGTATGCTTGCGAGAATGTGGAGGGAGGAGGTCTGGAAAGAGGATGATGGTGGTAATGCGCTCGCTGAGAGGTCTTCTACAGGAGTGGAATGGAATATCCCAGCTTACGGAGTGAGTCCGAGTTGTGTGTACGCGAGATAAGAAACATGAGCGTGAGAAAAGAAGAATCGTACTTTCAAGCTTCCGCATGCATAATGAGGAACACGAGATGCAGACTCAGGACCCAAGACTTGCTTTGCCAACGGAGCATGAGGCGGCGGACGCGCACCACCCATGCTGGCGTCGATGTCATGGTGGGGTGCAATCCTCATAGGCGAGCCTGCCACCGACAGAGCGAGGCCGATCCAAACAGCACTGGCACCCAAGTTCGAAGGTTTTTTCCTTGGGCATGAAGCCACTGCATCATTGGCCTTGTGCCTCGTTGTGAATACGCTAAGTCAAGCCTAATCGGCTTGACAAAGCCCTGTGGAACCTGTTATCCTGCTCTTTGACGCGCAACCGAAGCAGCCAAACAGGCTGACAGGGCGCTGCCGAAGCCTCCGATGCTTCTCACGATTGAATCAAGGCCCTGCCGCTTAGCATGCAGAATGTGCACCTGCTGCGTGACCAGGAGTGCCAGGCGCTACATAGTACCAGTAGACCTGCAACGGGCTTAGTATTTGGTACTAAACTTAAGCTTAATTATGTGCTCGGGGCGCCAGAGAGTCGCAGAAAGACTTCACAAGTCCCAGAGACACTCATACCGGAGAACTCAACAAGCCAAAAACAAACCATGAGTGGACAATGGTCCAAGGTCCATGCATTATTGCAATCCACTAGTGGAAGGGAAGCCGGAGCGCAACTACTCGTACAATTGTGACGGGTTTTCGTTGTCACCGCATATTTTGTGGAAGCTTTACCGAAAAGCTCTTTTATGCAGAGGATCCTTGCTTCTCCTGCTTATGCCGGTCTCTAATGCGAGGGTCTGATTGCTCGGAGACTATTCAAAGACCACCAGGAATATCTGAGACATACCGAGTACTCCGTACCGCACCTCGTTACTTACCTCACTCTTCCCCGTGACGGGGAGTGGCTGACGCACACTGCGGATCCTTATCTGGGTGATCGACGAAGGCCTCTAGGATCCTAGCCTGCTCAAATCCTCGTCAGCCTGGCTCCATATTCAAGGAACTACTACCTGTCGAGGATTGACCTCGGTTTCGGCCTTGGCAGGCACAGCTTGTTGATCGAGCCATGTGCATGTTGAAGTACAGCCATGGTCTTGGTCAACTACTCAGATTCAAGCTCTGAGAGAGAGGACCAGGATCTGGCCGATAAGGAGAAGAGCCAGCGAGGCAAACGAAAACGCCAGGCTGAGCACATTGACGATAAACCAGTCCACTCCGCGAAACCTCTGCCACCTCTGCCAGCTTCATTCCATTCCCTGTATGCTACAAATGTGCGAACGTCTACCACAGATGATCCATCCCTACATGCTGGTCGGACGCGTCAAGTCCCTCATGTGGTAGGTAACTGGCCGACGCACGTCTATCTGGAATGGTATCCACCATACTCAGAGCTCGCTGTACTCGATGCATTGATCCAGAGATCAGGCCAGACAACGACAACTGCTGCGAAATCGTCGAAGCCCCACATTCACGGATTCCTACGTTCAGAACTAGGAGCACAGCTACCGTTGCATATCAGTCTATCTGCTCCCCTCGTATTGAGGACTGAACAGAAGGAACCATTCCAGGACAGCATCAAGGTTAGATTGGACAGTAGTCACATCAAGCCTTTCACAGTCACGGCCAGGAGGCTCGATTGGGTCGCAAACCACGACAGGAGCCGATTCTTTTTGGTATTGAAATTGAGCAAGCCCGAAGATGACGAGCTGAATAAATTATTGTCGATATGTAATGCCACTGCGGTGCAGTTCGGCTTACCGCAACTTTATGACGATGTCGCCGACATTGGTCCAGGCAGCGAGGTCCGGCCCACAAGCAAGGCGCTGGAAAGAGTGATCGACAAATCCGATGCTTTCCACATCAGTATTGCATGGACACTTGAAGATCCCGGTGATCAAGCTATACGCAGGCTCGTGGACCTGATGGATGACCAGCCGTATGGTCTCAAGGTGAGCTTCTCACATCTTAAGATCAAGATTGGCAATGCTGTGATTGATCTCCCCTTTGCCAAAAATCGAGAGGCGGGCAAGTGACGGGACACAAGCCGGCGGACTTTGGTATGGGGAGCATGTATGCCTTCCCTTTCGACTGCAGCATTATCTGCTGCATCGGGCATCAAGCGCAGTTGTCCACCGCAGGAAGTTGAACTCGCTTGCCTCATCCGCCAAGGGGTTTCTGAGAGCTCGAGGCACTGGTGCAACGATCATGTGCTCGCACCATATCCTCCTGCGAAAGGGACCAAGCCCAGCGTTCTCGATCATCCGGATGAGCAAAAGAGCACTTCAGTCGCAGAAATTCCAATCCAGGTGGTGCTGCTGGTTATCCACTTTGTTTTGCGCTCTCATGAGTTGGCAAACATGAAGCAGTGTGTCCACCGGTCTCGAGAAGATTGCATAGAAATCCAGAATGCAGACAATCCTCAGCTCTTCAATAATTTATTCCGCTTCTCTCTCCGCCTTCTTCTCTCCACCAACTTCTTATGCATTTTCTCAGCCATCCTCTCGTAGCGTTCCTTCTCTTCTTTGGCTTTTCTTCGATCCTTGATGGCTTGGACACGTCGATTCCGCTCTGCCTCTTTCTCTTCTTTCATCTCCTGTTCGCGGGCCTTCGCAATCTGTGCAATCTTCTCTTGTTCTTTGCGTTTTTCATAGCTGGTCTGCCCTGCAGTTGGACGGAATGCTTTCTTCGGTTCGTGCCAATTCTTGCCTGCAAGCTCGTCAATATCTGAAACCGTTGGAGCCTCGATGGACGCTGGATCTCGTACCATTTACCCTCTTGCCGAGCTTGTTTGTTAATTGTGTTAGGTGAGAAGAGGCTTTCGAAGCAGCATTGGCAACCACGACGCCAGGAACAGCCTCAGCGGGTGAGGACTTTGCGACTGACATCTTGCTGCACTTCTTGTAGCGCCGAGACTGATTTGAGGGTGGTGCGTCAGATCGGTGAAGCTAATGGTACAAAAATGGTGATGCAAGTAACACGTAAAAATTCTTATCTTATCAAATCTTTAAGATCAAATGGAAATATAGTCGTCGGACAGCCAGCTTTCTGTCATATAGTGCGTGATACTGGTGTCCTGACGCTGTCAGACACTGGCTGCATGGCATGCATGACGCTTTTCCTATCGCGATCATTTCACCGCGCTTTTCATTTTCGCCTTTCACTCCACAGTCAAGCCGGCGACTCAATTGCAACTCTCGATGGCAAGCAGAGGAAAAAAGATGGATGCAAAAGTTTGACTGCTGCCCAACATGCATTGGCAGCATTGGCAGCATTTGACGCTCATATAAATTCCCTCAGTTGGACCTTAGCCCGAGTTGTCGAGTCACAAAGCGCTACTTCCCCTCCGTTCCTATTTCACCCTCATCCACGCACCCACATTGTGACACCGCTCTTCCTGCTCTTCTCTCACTCGAGTTGAGCCCCTCTCAATACCTACACACCATGATCCCACGATAACACTAGCATCGTGTCTCCTCTCTATACACTCCCTGCATGGCAGCCTTCAACGATGAGTTGCAGACCGTTTCGGGCCTGACTCACCCCCCGGTAGAGCTGGCTACCCCTCCTAGCCAGAGCGTAGAAGCGCTCAAGGACATCGCCTTCGGATCAACCGCAGGCATACTTGGGAAATTTGTCGAGTATCCCTTCGACACGGTCAAAGTTCGACTGCAATCACAACCGCACGGGCCCGGTGCCAGTCCTCGCCTCCGCGGGCCCCTCGATGCCTTCTCCTCTGCCTTTCGATCGCCTGAGGGGCCATTAGTGTCTCTTTACAGAGGCATCAGCGCCCCTCTCCTCGGCGCCGCGATCGAAACTTCCTCCCTGTTCTTCAGCTACCGAGTGGCTCAGGACCTCGTGATAGCAACGACACCATCACTACGCGCCAGACGAGATGAACTTCCCAAAGAAAAGATTGAACTCCCTTTCCTCCACCTGGTCGGCTGCGGCGCTGCCTCCGGAGCATTCACGTCCCTGCTCCTCACGCCCATCGAGTTAATAAAATGCAAGATGCAAGTGCCCCTCCCGGCACCACAGTCGGAGATCGCGTCCCAGTTGGGCTATACGACGACCCGTTCTCCGAGTGCCATGCAACTGATAAGCACAATCTTCCGTACACAAGGGATACTGGGCTTCTGGCATGGGCAACTCGGCACGCTGATTCGCGAGACAGGCGGCTCGGCTGCATGGTTCGGCTCCTACGAGGGTGTCAAGATGCTGTTCCTCCGCTCCGACCGCACCGCCTCACACCCCGCAGACGTCAAAGTCTGGCAGCAGATGGCCGCCGGTGCAGCGGCAGGTATGTCCTATAACTTCGTGTTTTACCCGGCCGACACGATCAAGTCGCGGATGCAGACTTCAGACGCCGAGTCGTTGGCTGGAAAAGGCAAGATGACCTTCCTGCGGACGGGGAAGGAACTCTGGCGCGAACAAGGATTACGAGGATTCTATCGCGGATGCGGCATCACAGTCTTCCGCGCGGCACCCAGCTCGGCCATCATTTTCAGCATCTACGAGGCGTTAAGGAAATATTTTGGCTGAAAAAGTACGCATGAATGGCGCTTGGCATCAAGGGGAGTTGCCAGCGAATATCATGGCATAAAATGATCCACCGAGTGGAAAGCGAGGACAAGCAACTTGAACACCTCAGTTCAACTTAATCCCCAGCTCGCCAGTCGTTTGGAAAACTTAGGCCCCGGACATCTCGCATCCACGAAACCAAAGCGGCGTAAATTGGTATAGCTGGGTAGGACAAGCATCGCATTGCATCACATCCCCTCGCATTTTCATTGGCCCTTTGAACGGCCGTGGTCGCTGGCATCTGCTTCGTTGGCCGAGCATATTTGGAGGGAGGGTCAATGCCCTCTCGATGGGCATTGTAAAGTCATGACACACAGCGAGCCAATCATGGGATCGCTGACCAGGTGATATGGTTTGGATATCGATTGATGGATCGATCAATCGATCTATATAGAGCTCAAAATCATAGTATATGATCTCGCAGTGACGGTGCGTTTGTGCTGTATTGCGAGGCTGGTTCTGGTCTTGGTCCTGGTGCCTGTCCATCTTGAGGGCTTGATATCGTATCTGCTAGCGATGTTCTTTCAGAACGGAATCGGAGCCAGGTTCATGGATCGAAACATGAACATGCGCCATGACCGGATGTTGCGTGTTACTGAATATGACATACCAAATCGTTAAACTACACCGTCGTCTGTCCTGCCTCGGTGGCCTCGTCCCTCGTATCTGTGTAGGAAGTGGGCTACTGGATCATGAATCCAGCTCCGTACGTCTCTCCCATATCTCCCCGATCTGCACCGGTGGAAGTCGGGAGTCCTGCCTTCGAGATCCCAAGTACAACACCGTCGTAGGTTCAGTACGCGGATGGTGCGTCCTTGCCAATTCGGATTACAGCTCTCCCTGTGCCGGATAGGGTGAGTGTTCGACCTTGCAATCCCTTCATGCATGCATGGCCTTTCGGTGGACAAGGCTCGAGTCGTCAGGGTCGCGGGCTTGATGGATAATACGATATCATGGTGCGATACCCTGAATAGAGGCTATTCCGCCGTCCGCAATAGCCTTCTGAACGTCGTTCTGCACCAAGGGAATAATAGATACTGCATCAGGGGCCAGAATCTGCCAATGTTGGTGCAAAGCCCCCTGGTTCAAAGATGTCGATCGTCGGGAAGCCTTCCCACAACGGATCGAAGCTGGAGATGTCGCCATCAGGAATGAAATGCGCCTCCGGGTCCTGCGTGGAGGCAGCAGCAGTGTTTGGAACGGGTGACCGGTCCAATTCGTCCTGACACTTGCGGACAAGAGAATGCAGTCTGTTCGTTATCACGATTTCCTTGGTTTGCCCCGCCTGTACCGGAAGGAGAGACGCGAGGATGATCTCGTAGTAGACGAGATCCTTGACCTTGGACGCCCGGTGCGACAGACGACGTCTCATCGGCTCCAAAGTGTCGTTGACTGCGTTTATCAGGCTCTCCCTGGTGTATGGCGGGCTCTTCAAGACCGTGGTGCTGGGCGGGAGATCGGGCGACGAAGCGGAGTCTGTCGAGACATTGCCGTTTGAGTGGACGGTTGAGCCTAGATTCTTGATTTCCAGACAGAGACCTAAGGTGGCTTGACCCAGTTCCTGTCTGTAGCAGCTATAGAAGAAATCCCAGTAACCGCGTGGCCTTGGGACGTTCAGCTCAGAATACTGCGGATCGAACAGATCTTGGTAGTTTGCGATCATCAGACAGCTCTGCACGTATCCGGGTCGGAGTTCCCGCTGTACGTCCTCCAGACCTGGGGATAGAACGCCACGTGAATATAGATGCATCAACGGTCTTCGAATACTGATGTCAAGCTCCATTCTGGCCATGAGGCGAGCCGGAGTCTTACTTGCCTCGTCGCCCGAGTAGTTGAAGCGCAACGGAGGGGGCAGCTCCTGGAGGACTTGTTCCAGATACCGAGTGTGTGGGAGGATTTCTTCGGCCGTGACACGGCTGATCTTATCCAATTGTGAACAAGCCGCCACTCGGCGAGGAAATGACTGCGCAAGAAGATACTGACAGAGGCCATCGGTCCAATCGGTCGTTGGTCTCGAAGGAGGTAGAGCCGACATGCCCTCAAAAATCTCCCGATCGTTCACGTTGCGTGGCGGTTTGGACGTGAAAGGGGGGACCAAACAAGGCAGCTTGCACAAGATCGAGAGCATGAGGTCGACTTCAACGATCGTCATCCAATTGCGTCTTCGGAGCTCGCCTTCAAATACGCTGACGTCTTTCAGGCTGGACGGGTCCTGGTCCATCTTCATCACCAGGGCGTCCCTCAGCAGTTCACCATTGAGCCGGAACAGATTGTCGAACGAGTCCAGATTGAGCCACCTGCAGATGAGCACAAGCATCTTCACTTGAAGCGCCGGTAAGCGATACCTTTCGTTGTGGTGTAAACCCCGCAGGAAGTCTTCCATGAAGTATATCGCCTCGGTTGGGTTGATGGTCCTGTACGCGGCGGCTGCTTCACACTCTTCATGTGTGCCCAGGAGAACAGCGATAGCGAGAGCACCCACCAGTTGTGGAACGAAGCCGAACTTGCAGGCGCTCTCGCCCTCGGAGAGCAGAAGGTCCAGCTGGTCCTTGAACTCGGACCAGATCAAGACGCGGAAACAGTGTTCCATGTTGTCAAAGTACAGAACCGCCAGCTTCTTGCAGACGTCAAAAGGAGGTAGCTGTAGAGGATGGCGAGTGGTTGAAGAGGCTGACATTGCGTGACTCCGCTGCGCGTGGTGGTTGGTCTCGACAGAGGAATGGAAGTCTTTGAGGTCCGCTCGCAGCTGGAGTATCTGGGGAGAAGTGCTGGCATCGTGTTGCAACCTGGTCAAAAAGGCACAGGCGTCCTTGAACTGCGAGGATCAGTTCTAAAGCTGTTGAGGAGTCCCTCACCAGGACTGGGAACAAACTCACCTTCGAACTGATATGAACAGACCTTCCCAGACAGTTCGTCTCGTCCACGCTGCTCCTCGATTTGGAAGCAGCCACAGATGGTGGATAGGACGCTGATTCGCCACGTAGCGGCTGATTTTGAGCCAGGAGAGCGCACTCCAGCCGGGCTACTCTTTCCTGAAGATCTTCGACGACGCCGAGCTTCGCCACGACAGAACCTTGCCTGCGAGCATCGATTCTATCCGATGATTCTTCGTCGTCATTGTTGTCGGGGGTGGGGAGAACTCGCGGTCTCTTGTTTGGTGCGGTGTAGGGTGCCGAGTGGTCCAGGTTTGGCTCAGGTTCCTGCCCCTCTTGGTATTGACATCTGCTGGGCCTGCCTATTCTCACACAGTGTTGACATGGATGCGTGCGTGAACATTTCAGCTTCTTCTGTCTGCACACCAGGCACGACACGACGGGCCTTGGTCGTTTGGTCGGCGGGGCTGCCGCTGGATTGATTGAACCGGCATCCGACATTCTGAGCAACCGAGGAGTGTGTCGGTATTCATACTGGTCTATGGTCTGTGGTAGAATTGGGAGTGACGGGAGTCGCTCTGGTCATTGGTCCCTCAACCTCTAGAAGACATACACTAGAACACCCCGGACTTCGTACTGCTGCTCCTCGTCCTGTTCAGGCCGCAATTGCCGGTACCGTCCCCACCAATCAATTCTGACCTCGGCTCCACGCAGCAGGAGATGCAGCAAACGCCTTCCAGTTCGTCCTATGCTGACTGCCGGCTTATTCTGTCACTCCATGTCCACTTCACTGCGGCGTGTCAGACCTTTCAGGAGTATAAAGAGGGCTAAACCCGAAGTCCAAACACTCGCAAGGGCCTCTATCGGCGTCCAGGTACAATATTGTACGAGACGGCAGCACATCGCCAGGCAGCCAAGGATGGATCCCAAGCTCAAGAAGATCCTCGAACTCATCGAGTCCAAGAAAAAGCCCTCGCACCCTTGGAAGCGGCAGGAGAGGTTCGATCAGCCGTACTTTTCCTTCTCGCCGAAGACGTCCTCGTGGCAGGAGGTCAAGCCCTCCCCAAACACCCCAACACAGTCAGAAGCGTCCGCATTCTCAATTCTCTCCTGGAATATCGATTTCATGCTTCCATACACGGACGAGAGGATGCGTCCTGCACTCAAGCACCTTCATTCGCACGTTAGCGGTACTTCATTGCCAACTATCATCATGCTGCAAGAAATGCTCGAGACCGACCTCGCACTTCTGCAAGACCAATCTTGGGTACGTGACAACTACTATCTGACCGACATCGACAACCAATATTGGGAGTCGGGACATTATGGTACCTGCACACTTATTCCTAGAGTTTTGTCCATCACCTCCGTGTTCCGAGTCCACTACGAACAGACCGTCATGGAGAGAGATGGACTGTTCGTGGATGTGAAGTTCAGCAACGGCCAGGTCATCCGCATCTGCAACACCCATCTCGAGTCGCTGGTAGCAGATCCCCCGAAGAGGCCACACCAATTGGCCACGGCAGCAAAATGGATGCACAGTCCAGACGTGAGTGGCAGCGTCTTAGGTGGAGATCTGAACGCCATTCAGCCCTTCGATGAAACCCTCCACTCGGATAATGACCTCCATGATGCGTATCTGACCCTCGGCGGCAAAGAGCACAGCGATGAAGGCTATACCTGGGGCCAGATGGCGCCCACACGGCTGAGAAACATGTTCGGATGCAGCCGGATGGATAAATTGTTCTTCTGTGGCCAACTGAGGGTCGAGAAGTTCGACCGCTTTGGTTATGGCATCGAGGTAGAGGAAGAGAATGTCAAGGAGGCTTTGATCAGGGACGAGGGCCTCGAGGCCGGCTGGGTAACTGATCATCTGGGTGTCAAGGCAGAGTTGAGCCTTGAGAAGTCGTCAGGCTCCAAAATCTGAGCGCCCTCCGTCAGAGCACGCATGTGTTCAGGTTGCGGAAAGCCCTGAACCCAAAGTTGACTTCTCAATGACTCCTTCCATAATACTCCTTCCACTCACAATGCCAGTGGTGCAAATGACAATTTTCTTTCTCTGTCCTGCTTCTTCTAACTTGCGTCCGATAAACCTGAGAGCTGCTATCTCCGCAAAGGTGATACCTCCAACAAACATGACGAAGACAGTCTTCCAGCCGCCAGTGCCTGCCAGAGCAGCTTTCGCTCTCGCTGCTCTCTCATCCGTCGGCTTCTGCACAATGTTGAATAGTGGGCCCCGGGCCGATTTGAGGATGTCTTCGAACCCAGTCCATCCCGTACTCGATGGTGTAAGCGGCAAGGGAGATTTGTGCAACGTCTGGAGATACTGTTTCTGCAATATGCACTGCACAATGCGGATACTTAGGGGTGCGTATCCAGAATATACGTACGCAACATCTCCAGGGTCTTGTTCGTTGTACTCGTCGATGATCAGCCGTAGTTCCTTACGCAAGTATGCGTAGTTTGTTTTTGTGCCCCTATCCGCTTGCCCCGCTGCACCGCCGACCGGGAGAAGCAAAGCTGAAGCGGATGAGCGAGGCTGCAGAAGTTGAATCTCCTCCAGTCTGTCAAGAGTCAGTAGATGCTGGAAGCCGTAGGCATGGAGTATCTGTCGGCGGAAAGACTCCAGGTCTTTGGGACGGAGGCCGCCCGCCACAGTTGATTCGAGGCATAGCAAGCGCAGAATGGTGGAGAGTGGAGCATCGCGGGCAATGAGCTCTTCAACTGCATCATGTTGATAGATTGGATCTGTTCCCGCAGCGATGTTCTGCTGGACTTCCAGTTCGCGATTGAAGGTATCAGAGCGCGTGTACTTGGTCATGTCGTCCGCCAGATTTGTATGGATAGCCAGTGACTGGTGCTCTTGTTGGAAAGTGGGCAGCTTGTTCACAAAGTCTCGCAGCTCATTGATACCACGAGCATTGTGGCGTCCTTCGTAGTCCGACTCCAGGCGTCGAGCTATCTTGTTTAGGTGCGGACCAATGAGCGCGAAATTGGAGGAACGCAGCTGCTCGTATAGTGTGTCGGATGAATCAAGCTGGATCTTTCGCTTAAGGCTTTGTTTGACAGCTGGGAGAGGTGACGTCGACGTGGAACCTGCCTGTGGTCTCTGCTGGGGAGTTGGTCCAATGATGGATGAATCAACCTCTGCGCGGTTATGCTTAATGCCGACAATTTCATCAATGAGGCCTTCGTATGTCAATTGAGTCAACAGGACTGTTGCGAAGTCGATGTCACGATCGATAATGATTAGTTGCTCGACTGATGTACTGGGCAAACTGGTGTACGGCGTAGCAGCTTCATCGGCGTCCAGCTCCTTGCGACCCCTGAGTAACAGGTTGGCAAGCCTCCTCGCATTATCGCCCTTGCCTAGAATTCTCGGAAACAGGCCATGTCGTTGTTGGATATGCATCAACGCTTTCGACGCGAGATATAGAGGTGAAGGGTCATGTCGCTGTCGCAGTGTCAAACAAGCCCCTCATCTGATACGGAGTGGACCATACCAGGTACATATCGTTGAAAGCCTCTTCCAACTCTAATGAGAACATGTCATCCTCGAGTGGGAGGAAGTATATTGGCAACTCCGAGACATTGACATCTCCTAGGACGCCTTCATCTTCCAGAATTTTGTTCGAAACCAGGGTTCTTCGGGGGACCCAGCAGATCGAGACATCATGCTCGACTGACCCGTTCCGCTGAAGTTTCTTGATCTGTTCTGCAGTACAAGTCAGCATTGGCATTCAACTTTGTAGGTTCCGCCGGTTCATAAGATCACCTCTGGCACATACCGGCTACAGCTTGAACCAAACTCGCCTTCTCACCATGGACGAGATAGATGATGTTTCTCTGCGAGGAGTCGGTGTTGCTATTCTCGAGCTCGAACACTTTGTCCACACCGTATTCTTTCAGAGTGGGGAACTGAATGAAGAGGCTGAGCAATCCGGTCAAGTCCTTCCCGATGACCAAATTCTTCTTTCCCCGGACCTGGCACGACGTCAGTGCTGGGACACAGCAATACAGCAACAGGCTCTCCACTCACGCCTTCAAGCACCGCAAGAAGCTCTTTCCTCGCTTTGTTCCGGAGATGCTCCGCTTCTTTGTCTATGTTCGGGGCCATGGCCCTCACACACTCGCCCTGTGGTCTTTAGTCCATAGTCGGGGCCTCGTGAGAGGTTGGCTTTCAATTCTAGCCTTGACCAGGAACCGAGCTGGTTGTTCACTTTGCGACTTGATGCAAGACTCGGAACAGCACCTGATTTGGTGGCCGGCTTGCCAAGACCGACGGCGGACTGGACGCGGAGGAAAGTCAGCCGGAGGCCGACAGGCTGAAGTGAACGAGTCCAGACTCAACAGCACCGCCCCGTCATCCACGCCCACGCCCTCCTGTTTCAGCTCGAGATCCTTCTTCAACTAATAAGATTAATAGTCCCTGCCCTGCCTCGTTGTGCTCTGTGTTTGTCTACCACTCAGGAAGCCATCGTATCCTAGAACTCTCAAGTGCACCCGACCCATCTCTCACCTCTCGCCGCTATGGGGAAATTCAGCCTCAAGCGGGGCGACGACGACGACGGTGACTCTAGCAGACTCGCTCTCTTCGGCTCCAGGTCGAAGAGCAAATCTCCCGCTCCGCCCTCGAATAACCCTTATGCACAAACCGCGATTGCACCCGACCCCTACACAAAGGCCAAGATATCTGCTGGAATTCTTCCCCCACCAGTTCAGGGCGCTGCTCCAGGTCAAGGCAACGTTGGAGGATTACCTGGCCCTGGTCAGCAGAGGCCGCCATACGGTAGAGACAACGCTTATGGCGGAGCCTCATCGGGCAGTTTCGGCGGGGACAGCAAGTATGGTCCTCCGCAAGGGGGATCTCGAGGAGGTAGTGGATACGGTTCAGACAAGTTTGGCAACCAGAACGGATATGGCGGAGGCGGACCCCCTGGTGGCAACCCATATGCCAGCGTTCAACAGACCAGCGGCACGTCACGGCAAGGAGGTTATGGTGGGCTAGGCACCGCCAACCTGTACGACGATGACAGCAATCGTGATGAGCTTTTTGGCAGAGCACAGGAACGACTTGAACAAAAGAAGCAGAATCAACCAGGTGGCCCTCCCGACTACGAATACAGCTCCAACAATCAGCCCGATGCCGGTGACCGCAGCTACGGTGCATATGGCGATCGTCAACTGACAGCCGAAGAGGAGGAGGAAGAAGATATCAATGCCACCAAGCAAGACATCAGGTTCATGAAGCAGCAAGACGTGGCGTCCACCAGAAACGCCCTGCGAATTGCTGCTCAAGCCGAAGAAATGGGCCGGAACACACTTGCCAGACTGGGAGCACAAGGGGAGAGAATGCACAACACTGATCGCAATCTCGATCTCGGAAACAATCATATCAACATTGCTGAGGACAAGACCAAAGAGCTGAAGACCTTGAACCGAAGCATGTTCGCGATCCATGTCAATAACCCCTTCACCGCCGGGGACAGGCGTGCGCGCAGAGACGAGCAGATCATGGACAGGCACCATGCTGAACGAGAAGTTCGTGAGGCCACCCGAGAGGCTGCATTCAAGTCCAGTCAACGAATGAACCAGCATTTCAAGGGGTTCGAGGATACCCCATCTGGCACTAAAACTAAGACGAGTCTGGCTGAAAGAGCGAAATACCAATTCGAGGCTGACAGCGAAGACGATGCCATGGAGGACGAGATTGACCGGAACCTTGACGACCTCTCTGGTGCAGCCAAACGCTTGAACTTACTGGCTCGCGCCACAGGAGAAGAAGTAGAGGCACAGAACAAACTCATTACGACTATTGCTGAGAAGGTACGTCTATTGATCATTTCCCTCCTCCTACCTTGGCTAACCCTGCGGCAGAGCGATCGCTTCGACGATCGGCTACACTTCCAAACCGAGAAACTCAAGAGAATACGGTAGATGGGACGGAGTATTCCCCACGTTCTGTATATATGTGAGCGAAGAGCATCCCGCACCACCTTGAATGGCGCTTGTTCAGAGGATTCGCTCGTGGAACGTTGCCTGATACTTTGACAGCCCCGTCATGGTGGAGATCGTTGTAGAGCCTCTGTTGATCCTGATCTTCAGATCAGCCTCACCCCACCAAATTAGCATTTGATGTTCCTGGTGCTCTTGTCTATCTGCCGCTGGACTCCAGCGAGGATCACCACGTGCTGAACCGCCTACTCGTATGATTCTCAAATCAGTTGCTTCCACGAGAATCACATTGGAACGACGAAAGAACCTCCGAGGCTCGTTGTCCGACTGCCTCCAAAGCTCTCTGTGGTCAGCTGCGACTGAGTCAGAGGCCATGGCCCGGACGAAAGAGCCGGTCCCACACAGGTTGAGAACTCTTTGTGTGTCCCTTTCCCCCACGGAAGATCCGGCATGTACTACGTACTTTACAAGAGTGGGTTTTTGGATTGGCAAATCTAGGCTGGTCGGCGACCTCGTCTATTTGGATCGATCTGGGCGACTGCAGGGTTTACGCTGGCCACAGATGGACAAGGCTCGCCTTTCTTAGGCACAATGCAAGGCTGTTGCTAATGGCGCCAGTGACCGCTTTTGATACCCCCGTCAAATGCGCAATTTCTTTCACCTCCTAACCCATCCCTGACGCGAACTACTACCGGCTACGGACAATAAATTTCGTAAGCGCTTGACGAAAAGAAGCGGGTAGTGCTGGCGCGTCGTTCGCTTGACCCTCCTACAGTAGCTCGGTTGGCTCTTGCTCCAGCTTCCAGGTTGGTCAAAGGTCAGAGCTGTTGTGCTGAAAGGGGCTGGCTCTGCGGAGACTGATGAAAATTGAGCTTCCGCGTTTGGTTGTGTGAAATTGTCCGTGCTGCCGTGATATCGAAGCCAGGATAAGAGAATGTCAAGGCTTAATGGTGGGAAGGCGTTTCCTGGATCTACAATGATCTGCTGGTCTGAACTCTAAAACAACAAGATGAGAGGGAAGAGCAAAGCTTTAGATGGCTGCCAGGAGAACCGTGGATGCAGGAAGAAACTACTTAGATTCAGCGGCAGAAGGGAGTCTCGCCGTCTTCCTTTGTTGCACTAGATGCAGAGACAATGTGATCCTGAGGGACCGAATGAGCTGCAGCTCGATGTCGCATCTGCTATCTGTCGTTACTCCTACTGCTACTCGTATGCAGTAAGCCAGATCGTGACGGCTTGCAAGCACATTCCGTTACGAGCGGAGATTGGTTCTTCTTACGGCCCATGCGCACTTCAGCCTGCATTTGCTCCGAAGTCTAACAAGTCTACCCAGTAGGTTGGTTGAACCTGCGGTCCTCGTTGAAGCTATCGGGGAACCAGCCAGATTCCCAAAATTGAAGTCCAAACGCCACTTCCTCTGGGCTGGTGCCGAAAACGGATAGTGGACAGCAGACCAGACCAACTCGTCCAGGTGCCGGGATCAATCTCTGTCCGCCTCGCCAAGCTCTGGAACTAGCGCATCGCCATCTTCCATCACCTGTGCCTCTTGTCCCGCGCACAGAAGCTCTGGACTTGCATTTGAGACCCTTCCTGCAGGGCACAGAGCCAGAGCTTGAAGCCTCACCGATGATGATATCTTGGGCCAATGAACCATCATCGCCCTCCCCCAAGACACCGAGCATGACGTTGTCTGTTTGACAGACCCTCCCAGATTACAGGTCCGAAGTTGTTCTCCATAACTTAGCGCAGGGTCCAAAGGCAGGGCTCGTTACTCGACCGTATGCGAGCGCCACAGCCGCGACGGCGCCCAACTAAAGCGGGCCGCGCAGGGATATCCCAGCAGCCCAAGCTCCAAGAATGAAACGGCGTCGTTTCAGGTTTGGTCCACCTGGCCCGTTCGGCATGTTGAGGCCGCCGGTGGGAGAGGCGGAGGTTGTTTGGGTGCCACTCGGATACTGAGTCAGACATCGATATTGGCGGGGAGCACTGTCCTTTTGATTGAGATTGCAATCGCTCCAAGCCGCCTTTTGGCACGAAGAGAACTAGAAATCAGGGGACGGTATAAGCATCACTTGGCAGCTTGGGGGGGACGTCATTTCTGCAGCAGGACAACGCCGGCAATGAAGCCTTTGAAGACCCTGCGTCAGGAACATCAAACCCTTTCTCGTGTCCGCTTCCCGGCTTGTCTTGCGCAACGAAAGATGGCAGTGGTCTGCAGGGACTTCACGATCAGCGTCGTTGGGCAGAGAGGCTGAGCAACCCTGGCCGGGGTGCACAACCACCATAAGCGACAGATCCGACTGGAGGCCAAGTTTCACGCTGTTCGGGTACCAAGGCAGCATCACTTTGCAAACACAAGTACAACGCCGCACTTCCCTAGAATGAATCACTTGTAGCCCAGCGACTTGCTGTGCTAGACTTGCACTGGGCAAACCGCGAACACGGGCCCCTTGGCGGTGGCAAATATGCGCAATACTCCGTTGGTTTTGATATTGGGGGAGGTCTATTCGATATTCATCGTAGTGCGTTCTCAATTATACTCGTGACCATGAGACACTGCAAACACTGCTGCAACCATTGCACTTGCAGTCAACAAGACGCGTGGCAAATGGGTACTGGCGGGCAAGTACGAGGAACAGTAACGAAAGTCTTCACGTGCTACTATATTCCCCAGGGATAAACAGATCTGCGATGGATCCCGTCGCTACCCCAGGGCTTTACGTGCATCTCTGCCAATCCGCGGCAAGGCTGCGATATAAAATTCCCGTCAAGCTGTTGTTGATACTTAGCAACAATGATCAAAGCCGAAGAACAGAAATCGGAATTGGGATTTGCTTCCTGGGGAAGCCGTCCGGTATATTGTCCCATGCTGAATAGTGACAGCCGGAAACCGGCACACGGGGCTGATATGGAAGCCGGGACATTTTGGCGACTGGGGCGGTCGCATTCAGCAAAGGCACCTGTCACATTTTCAATTAGGCCTAGCTGTTGAGCCGGATTCGGCAAAGCTACGAGAACACCGAGAGTTGGGGAGGCTTGAAGGCCTGTGGTAAGTGGTGAAGTACTAGGCTCAAAGTGATTGGAATCGGAATCAGAATCGGACAGGGCTCTTAGGCACCTTTCCCACAATTTCTCTGGGCATCAGAGTTTCCCAAGGACGAAAGATGTGTGGCCAGCAAAGCCGCGGCGCATCACAGGTGAAGTCAGTGGCGTTTTAAGGGCACACAGACGTATGAAAACCCCTGCAATCCACCCGGCGGGGGTTCATCACCATTGGATGACCGCTTGGTGGTTGGAACCGGAGGCACTCAACATCGAGTCCAAGCCCTTGGTGTGTGCTGGCACGAAATTTCGCATCCTGGATTTCGCAGTCGCGTTGCGGAATAGCATAGCCAAAGAGAACTAGATAGAAAAGCACGAGCACCAAGTGGCAACGGTCTTCTGAGGTCTGAGCGACCCCCAACTGAAGTCTGCATACAGTACAACTGAACGGGGGCATGGCTCGGGGGCCTCATCGTTGAGCACGAGCTAGAGCCCAAATGGAGCCCAGCTAAGATAAGGAGCGCCAGGAGTGTCTGTTCTAAGCACTGGGCTCGCGATCGCGCATTGGTAGGTCTTTGAAGCCAGTCGCTTGAATCCGATACTGGGTATGTGATTGATGCAGCCTCTTCTCACCGCCTGTACTCCGTATCACGGTGCTTGACTTGATGCGTCCCAGAGCTTTCGCAGCGTGCATGAACGGAATGGTTGAGTCTCGCGCAAATCCTGGGGACACTGCACAGTATCCAGTATGTAGAGCATGCACACGTGAGTACTCCGTCCTTTGTGCTTGAATGTATGGGAGACTAAGGCAACGTATGCCTTATCTTTGCCATCGCTGCCATCACAAGCATCGAATATGCATTCCCCTAGTGGAGGTAACTTCCTGCAGACTTGCCGCCCGCATGCTTGTCTATCGCACTTACGTATCTCTCAATCTTCCATCCTCCATTCCCCTCACTGCCGCGGGTAACGACAAAGCTGCTAGTCTGCTACTGTACGACGCCATATCGAGGAATTCTCCGAAGGGCTCGGAGGGCGAACTTGCACATTGGGGCTCCAGGGCTATGCCGCTTTGGTTGACCGGAGAGTGCCCGTCAATCACAGCGTCGCTTGGCCCAGCCATTTTTCGCCTTTCAAACTCAACTCGCCCGACATTTAGTGCTGCAAGCCTAGCACCAAGTGGGCTTCCCCAGCGTAAGAAGCGGCAGTGGCTAAACGCCACCCGGTAGCTTGAGGCGCTCGGCCAGCGCCAATGGAGAACTACGGTGTATCGCACCAATTGAGACGACTGCCTGTCTGCATCTTCGAATCCTCCTCACGGGGAGCTCGCCCTTCCTCAAAAGTCCTCTGCGAGTCCATCGCAGTGTAAAAGAGTCTCAGGACATGAATCCCACTTCATTGCCTTGTCAGCCGTACGTGTTGCGGTGCAATATACCCCGGACAGTTCCGTGACGACTTTGAGCCCACTGTGTCCTTTGTTATAGTGTCGACAGTTCAACAGAGGCTGGCGACAAACGCCGCCAAAAAGCCACCATCTTCCAATCTGGCATGAAAACGAAGATCCCCACCATCCTCATACCCACATATCCGACATCGATCGTCATATTATCCTGACCCTTGTTTCCCCCTAAGCCTCAATCTGAGCAAGGACCGGGCTTCGAAGCCCACAGACCAAGACAGTTGACGTCGCCCAATGACAGCTGGGTGAGGCCCTCTTCATTCCAACAATCAGAACCAAGTTAGCAAGTGCCAGCATCCCTGCAAAGCTCTCATCTCCCGCCATCCTGCAGCAGGTTGCAAGCTTTCCCCATCATCAACCTCCGGTGTCTTGTGCAAGGATCACTTTGCCAGAAGACGACTCCTCTTTCGGATTCTCCACTCCAAGAACGGAGCTAATCAACCCTGCGTTCAGACACACCCCAGTCGAAGAGAATAAGGGTTCTCTGATGATTGCGATGATGGCAGCCGCCTTCCCTCACCTCCACCGACGTAGTCGCTCTGACCACAAGCCATGAAAACTTGGTGCTTCACAACAACTTTATCTACCCTCACATTCCCCACCCCTCGCAGTTGGACTTGTTTGTTTGAAACCTCTCATCGCACATCTTCAATCTAGCATTCCACCATCTGAGACACAACGGTTTCTACTTGGAAGATACCCGACACTTGCAGCAATACATGAAAGCACTATCAACCACGCAAGGAAAGAGCCACTCGGGCATTATCACTCCCCGCAACTTATTCCAGCCGTCGAAAGCAAATTGCGTGCGCCGGCCAGCACAACTCTCATCTCCAGTCAACCCTGCCGATCTGCCGCTCGCCGAACTGGTTTGAGAACTGCTTGTCTGTGGCAGCAGAGTTATCGCTATCAAGGGAAAGGAGGCATTGCTCAAGGCCGCTATCGACAACTCCAGCAATAGATCAACATCGATCATCTGCGGATCTCCATTGGACCTCCAGATCTCCACATAAGAAGCTACATAACAGTCGCC
This sequence comes from Phialophora macrospora, assembly GCA_000835435.1. NCBI lineage: Eukaryota > Fungi > Ascomycota > Eurotiomycetes > Chaetothyriales > Herpotrichiellaceae > Phialophora > Phialophora macrospora. The sequence goes on from KN846960.1 coordinate 2,285,833, forward strand.
GATCCCCCTCTGTGTGAGAGTTGGATCACCTTCACGTCTCTCAGGAACCAGATCCCATCTTGGCTTCCTCTTCTTGGTGAACCTCAGCCTTCGCCATCGCGAACGCAACAGCACAAAGGCACTTTCTGAGTTGCCCACCAACGACGAATTCTTTCTGTGCTCTTTGCAAATACCGGCTCCATGACGATGGTCATTGACAACCAAGGTCGACAGTACGGCGGCATAAGTTACGATCACATGTATTCCAACATGCATCCCTCTCCACAATTCAGTGATCCGTGGTCTCATCAGACCGGCACTACCTCCAACGCCTCATTTCCAGCGCTGTCCAAGACCGACAGCTCAAGATCTGGAATCTCAATGCCATACTCGCACATGCCTCCAGTCACTGGCTCAATGGCTCAAGGTAGCGCCTATTCTGGCACTGTATTCCCGAGCACGGATATGCTAAGTTATCCTCAAGACGTTCCACGCACCACCTATGCAGAGCAGCCATACTCATCGCCGTCGGCAACTTCATCTTCATACGCGCCGTCGTACTCCTCCCTGAGTTACGCTCAGTCTTTGCACCAACAACAACAGCAACAGCAACAGCAACAGCACAGAAAGCTCTCGGATGCGTAAGGATCCCGGACTACCTTCAATCCCAAGCACCAGTCTAACTTTGAAACAGGGTCGACAATTCGCGAGCCGCTAACGCCAGCTTCGGCGAACTCGATGCCTCCCGAGGCATGTTGGCTCTAAGCCACCAAACCATGCAGGACTTGACGCCTAGGAACATTTACGAAGTTCGAGCTCAGAGAGCATCGACTGATTCTTATGGATTTCCGCAAGCCGCTTCAGCTCACTCCTCCATTTCAAACGAGTCCGGCCGAGGCTTCCCTTACTATGCGCCAAGTTCAGTTGGCTCTGTCAGCGACTCTGCGACGGACTACAGCTCGGCCGCCTCGGACGCGGGTTATGAATCTATGGCTGCTTCTCGCACACTACCTCGCCCGGCTCAGCTTTTGGGCGCGCCTTTGGGCCCCCCTGCGCCTCAGTCAATGATGACGCAGTTCTCGTCCAAGATGTCCGCCAACACGCAGAAGAAGCACAAGTGCAAAGTATGCGACAAGCGCTTCACGCGACCCAGCTCATTGCAGACACACATGTATAGTCACACCGGCGAAAAGCCCTTCGCATGTGACGTGGAAGGATGTGGACGCCATTTCTCGGTTGTGTCCAACCTGCGTCGACACAAGAAAGTGCACAAAGGCGACGCTCAGTCGACGGCCAGCCATTCAGACGTCGAAGAGTGATCAGAGCGGTTGAACCCCTCCAGTCACAAAAAAAGGGAGGCCATTGGATTCGGGGCCTTTGTGGCGATGACGGTTTCCGCATGCCTATTTATATCGCCTCGACCTTCCTCTCTGTACATTATCCTTGAGCGTCGCGCGCAAGACGAGTGCTACGCCCGTGTACAACAACAACAAAGATGGGTGATAGAAGAGATGACACCAAAAACGCCCGGCGCGATAACAACGTGGAAATTGGCATCATCCATGCCCTGGATTTTTATTTTCACGACTTTCGCTTACTACAGACTTTTACCCGTTTATTATTACGACTTGATACCCAGGAATGATGGTTTCCAGCATGACGACTCTGTTCCTGTCTACGAGCGTGCCCGGATTCGAGGTAATGCACCGGTTGATGTTTTGTGTGAGACAGAAATCAACTTCACTTGAGGAGGACAAAAGTTGCCGTGCGGTATTATTGCGAGGATATCATGGCGCGCAATTAGAAAGTCAGCTCTGCACTCGAGGTGGTGGCAGAGGGTACTGTCAATGGATATTGTGTGTATGGGAAGTAGAAGCGTGGTGTCCTGAGTGACCATGAACCTATAAGGTATGAAGAGCTGGATTTGCCGCCGCATTTGCACAGTTCAGCTGGACAGCTGGGAAGCAGATGGAGCTTATTCCGTACAGTGGAAGGATTAAACAAGCAGTCGCCCTCCGAAATGGCGAATTCAAAATGCAAAAGATCATGATCACTGAAACGCTTTCTTGTCTAACGACAGTACTTGGAACTACGAGTAATCATTCCAAGAGCAATCTACTGTGTGAGGCGGGCCAGGGTGTGGGAGCAAGAATGAACGCTTGTGGACACGAGCACTGATTCAGATCGAGTATGACATCGTCCTTTGACTTTTCACGTCACTGCCCAAAGCAGGGATATCTGGACATAGTCAAGAGTGAAGTGAGGGAGGGGGCGTGGTCAACACCATGATTGAACAAATCTACACAAGGATTCGGATTCGTGGTGGTGCTACGCTACTAAGGTTGTCCCACAGACTCGCTCACGTCAATGATGTCTTTTGCATACGTCGCACTCGCCGCCATTCCACCACAGCTTAGCCGTGTCCGTCCTACATACGTGGAAACCCCACGGCGCGGTATCAGTAACGCAGTGGACTGGACAAGAGCTTGAATTGATCTTGGTCGCAAGGCCCAAGTGAGGGACTCGAGTGGATCGCAGCCTTCCAACCCACACATTGCATACACCCACACGCATGAACAATGGCGTAGGTGGCTTTTTCATCGCTGCCGCTCATTGCACAGTTGCCCTGGCCCGACGTGCCCGACCTACCAGCCCGCTCCACTCACACTCAAGGGGGGTCCGCCTTCCATCGCATCTCTGCCGAAATGCACTGCACGGACCATTCAATACGAGGAGGAATAGCAGTCCTGGGGACTCAAAACTGGGTACACAAGATCAGTGATGCACCGCACTCAACCAGCTGACGATATGGCCAATGGTGGGCTCCGGCGCCGTGTCTCCGAAGCCTATTTGCTTGTCTGCTGTTTGCCGGTTGTTTGAGCTTCCTGTCGGCTGTGCCCACCATGCCGTCCTGACACCCAAGATGCTACATAACTAAGTTTAATTAAACTCCTGTCTACGAGGTACTCCGCACTCCTACGCGTAGCGGTGATGCTGACTGCCCTGCGTCCCCTCCGGAGTCGCAGGCGGCGCAACGAAGCAGCGAGCACCCAAACACCGACGAAAGTTCTGTAACTCGTACTCGCCCAAATCAACGGGAGGGGGTCCCATAGTCCACCAGCCCTGGCCGAACGCCAGGTCAGCAAGCTCCGATGCATCATTGGGCGGCGCATGCATCCCTCGCTTGGCAACGATGTAATCTCACGGGTTTGACCCCGGACCGATAAATGCAGCATTCCATCATTCCATCATTCCAACCCTATCATGGTGACGGGCCGAAATCTCAGCCTACGTAGTGTGGTTATTACTGTTGGTAATCCTCCATTTTTTTATTATCGTGTACCGTACCCTGCGTGCGTGCCCTGTCTTTGCGGGGACCTCCCAGCTCCGGTGCCTACATACTTCGCACTCGTACCATTCCAGGAGGGAGGGAGCACACATTCCTGTCCCGAGGACACAGGAACAAACAAGGGGAACTTGCACGAGTAGTGTGATTGGCGCCAAACAGAGCATGACCCAAACGGTCATCCCGATCCAGTGTCCCAGCCCGCATATCTTGACACGACGCTAAACTGTAAAGTTTACCGCCGCGGGCAAACGGTTTGGTTTGGGCAAAGTCCCTCAACGGCGTCCAGCGCCTGCCCTGTGACAGCACCAGTGCCAGGGTGCGACGAGCAACTTGACTGGGCATTTCAACTCATACAGAAGGAACATGGAACCGTCGAAAACAGAAATAAGAAAAGGCCGAAAACCATCCCATCCACTCCACTCCACTCCACTCCGCTCCATCCCTTCCTTTGTTCGATCCTTTACCTCGGGATCAATGACATAGTTATGTACTACATACAGCACGGGTGAACGTACTTAGTCGCCCAGTATGGAATCCGTACGAGGTACAGCTATGGGGTATTATCTCCGTAGGTAGGGTAGGTTGGTGCTCTTACTCGTACGTTCTGACACCGACGCGCCGACACCGACACCCAAACGGATCCTTCGCCGGGGTATCGTGGGCTTCTGCGATCCTGCGCGACGGAAAGTATGACATCGATGCTCGTAGCACGCGCTGCACACGGCACGGCGCCACCCCGTGACATGACCATGACCATGACCATGACAATGACATACCAGACCACAAGACAACACAATGACCATGAATGTTGCTGAACGTTCCAAGAGAGTTAGAGTTTCCCTTGGATGTTGCGTCTGTGCTCGCGGTCGATTTTCCTATTCCTCGAAATGAAGATTCGTCGTCGCCGGCATCCCATGCTAGCTTGAGTGCATTGGTTGCTTAGGTTGGGATCGTTGTTGTTTTGTCATCGCCGATGGACCCTCCCCTCCTGTGCCTACAGAGCTGTATTGGTGTGGAATGGCGTGGTATGCCGACGTGGTTGTAGAAACCGTATCGTCCACGATCGTGAACGAGATCGTGTATTCCTGCCAGCATGGTCCTGATCCATTGTCTGTGTTGTGCTGTCGTAGGATACAGTAACAACTTGTGTCGTAGACAGCGGCACCTCGTCAAGATCTATCTCACTCGTACCAAGACATATTAAGTACTTGCCGTCGTACTCGTGGATTTGCGATTGAGACTGACTGACTGCCCCTGTCTGTGCTGGGCCTGGGATACAGTGCTAGTGGTCATAAGTAGGAACGCTACATGGACAGAAGAGCAGAGCAGATCGAGAACGAAATGGAAAATGATACATGGTCCTACTGCTGCTACAGCTCGTGGGAACTCGTCCTACTACCCTACTGCTACTGCTATGCTACTCTTATTCGTTGTACCGTGCAAAGGCAGAGGCGTCTTCTCATCTCGTCGTCGCATGCACAGTATGCAAGGGGTGAACAAACACGACTAAGGAGGACCCAGATGTGAACTTTGTCTGCCTTGAAGTTGCTCCAATAGCCACTCCGCTGCTCGTGACGCTGGCTAAGCCACAGCGATTGTGCCGTTGCACTTGTGATATATTCGATGTCCTATGGACTAACCGTTGTCACCGGTCAACGTCAGCTCGTCGTGGTCCGTGGTTGCTAGGATGAGCGGTGGGAAGAGTCAATATCGGACGGATGGCCGCCAAATTCCATCTTGAGTATGCTGTGGCCCAGCTGGCCGTGATCTTCAAGGTCATGTCATTAAGAGAAAGGCATAGGCCTCATGTCGAAATGATCCCTGCACTCGGCTTCTATTGCAATCACCACACCATCAGAGCCAGGAGGATGCTCGGACATGGCGAATTCCATCCACAACGAACGATCGCGTCAATTGAAACCGCGATCTCCGGTCACCTCTACCGGGTTTCTCTGTCAATATGCATGTCCTCTTCCATTATCCTGTCCAACATTTTGACATCGCGCATATCTTTGGGTGTTGTTTCGCGATGAAAGCCATCACGGTGCCACTCCGGACCACCTCCCAGAGGCCCTTCTTCTGGTGGTTGCGGCAGGTCGTGCCAGTGACAAAGGATGGATCGCTCCAACACATGGTCATAGAATTCTTTCTGTTCTCCGGTGGCCAAGAAGTCTTCAGGTCGGTTATTGATTGGATTCGCCTGCGCCGGGTCTTGATGAAGTGGACACCTACGGTTAGCTTCGATGGCCTGTCATAGTGGGTAAAAGAATCAGTCTCTAATGAAGCGTAGGTTTTTCGGCATTTGTTCATACCACTTCCACGTCACTCAGGATACAGACTGGACACCTTAACCCATCGGGGAGCCTTCGGCAGCTGCCAACGAACTGATAATGTATACAGATACCCAGACTGCGACATCTCTGTCGACACGGGAACTGTACAAAGAAGATGCAAGGCTCCAGCATCCTCAGGGAGGCCTGTCTCTTCTCTGGAAAGGGTGGTCGTTTGATCGCCGCCGGGGGGGCAGATGAGATGTGCTCCGGTCGGATGATGTGAAAGAGCTCTCCTTGCGGGTAATCGGCATTCTGTAGGAAGAAAGCTGCGGTTGGTAGGCTTGTGAGTTGCGCCGGTTCCTCTTTCGCAGCCAGATGCGTGCTGTCTGACATGGCTGGCAGTCTCTGCGACATGGCTGGCCGTCAAGGATAGAGGCTGCTGTCGCTGGTAGTTGTTTGAGTGCGGCCACTGATGTGTGGCGGTGATGTTTCCCTTCTAACATATGAGGTGCGAGGTATCAAACGGAAAACTCAGGACATGGTGAGTGGCAGACACACGGGCTTAAATACCAAGTGTCCTGCTGCCCTTGCTCCGACCAGTATCGTAACATATCAGGCCAGGAAATGAATCCATCACGCCCGGCAAGGGAATACTCGATCTGGATCTTGTCAAACACAGGCCGAAGTCATGATCCGCAAAGGAAATTCCATGCTGTATGGAATTGGTCCCAGGTCATGACTATATCCCTTCCTTCATTGTATTGGGAGTATCCAGTCATGGGCACGACAAGGCACTTATCCCGACTCTCGGGCGACTACACAGCCAGGATGAGAAGCCGGAGCAGCTCTCCTTCCACATCTGAGCCGCGGGGCTTGAAACAACACACTCAGTGAAGTGAGTGGCAATCCAATCAAGGTGCTGACAGCCAGTCATACAATGCAACCTGCACAACTCAGTCAGTGATGGTGTGTCTCAGCCGATGGTTGGTCACGGGAAGATTGAACAACAGACATTGAATATGGTCTGAGCTGTCATGTAGGCAGACGCACAACGGATAGAACGGCGACAGCACACGTGCCGAAAGTGGCTTTGCATGGAGGGCGAGTTCTCCGTGAGCTAGGATAGCGCTCCATGAGACTTTCAGAAGTTGTTCGGAGCTTCTCTGATAAAATTGGGCGACGTGGCCAAGAACGGCAGATGATGAACTTTGTCTGACAAACTCAACACTCTTTCTTTTTGACCCTCCACTGCTTCTCTCAATGGCCATCTTCCTGTCGCGCACAATCGAGGCGGAAGTTGATATGCATGTCAAAAGTTGTTCACTTTGTTTAGGCAAGTGGAGCAGTTCCCTTCTCTTGCACCGTCCTCCTCGAAGCTAGGGTAATGATTGGGCACAGCACCTGGTCGGCGGGCAGGTTGCAGTTGACAGAGGTTTTTGTGGCGTCCATGGCGGTGGCTTATTGGCTCAACTCAGGTCAGGTCAACGAGGCACCGCTCGCGACTTTTTTGGGCAGCAGCCTCATGAAAGGTCTTAACGAAGGGATGCACCGAGTGATGGCTGATCCACGGATCTATTTATGCTCGGCTTGCCCCAGGGCGCTCGAGTTTTCTACGCTGTTTGTCGAACTTTCTGGCAGCGTAAGGTTGGCACCATCGCCAGTCTTGGCGATTGACTTGAGAGCGTCAGGCTGTGAGCATGGCTTTGAACGATGACCTCGATATCACCATATATGACCACTCCGGTATCCTTGAGGATGGCTTCCTCCCTAGCAATCCAATCTCGGTTGAACACATCGACAATTTCGACAGCAGCATGGGTCAGGAGGCCATTTTTGTCAGCACGCTGGAGCATCCAGGAACCCGTCAACCCCCCCTGCGTCAGAGAAGGTCAACAATACCAAATGCCGTCTGGGAACCCCTCAAATCCACCATTGAAGAGCTGTACATCCGTCAAGATCTCCAACTCACGGATGTGATGGCACGGATGAAACAGGACTATGGGTTCGACGCTAGGTAAGTCGACCGCTTCGGCCCGAGTCGACCAGCGACTGAGGCTATATTAGTGATAAAATGTACAAGAAGCGCCTGCGAGACTGGAAGATGAGGAAGAACTACACCCAAGCCATGAAGCAAGAACTCATCAGTAAACTCACCCGGGAAGAAACTATACCAGACACTTCGCCCCTTTTAGGTCCCAATGGAAAGCCGTTACAGGCCCAACGACTGTTACGAAACGTTCAGCGGAAGGGAGCCAGAGTCCCACTGGTTGATCGTCGGACCTACGAGATACTGCGACGAAAACATCTCGCCTCCGGCCGAGCGAACACTATATGTCATGTCCAGCTCCAGCAATCGCCCGAATGTCAGCATGTTGAAATTGTTCTCAGATCGGCTCAAACGTATTACTCATGGTACCTCACTCAGAGAGTCACCAAAGCACGGTACACGCTCACTTGCAGCCTCTGTTGGGTTTTCGGGGACATTTCATCTGCTCCGAATTTGTTGAGAGCCAATTCTGTTCGTCGGGGATTTGCCCTCTTGAATAGGGCCTGCTCCGGCTTTGCTGTGCTTCTGAAAGAACAGCCGTTCCAACTGTTGCAGGAATTGATCCGAGAGTTTACCCAAAGTTCGTGGGGGAGCCATTGCGACGTTCGGAGGTTGGTCTTGAAGATGGTGGCTTCATGCGCAGATGGCATCTTGGGAACTAGACATCCCATCAAGAGCTTAGTGTCATCACTTATTGAGATGGGGCAAGAACACCTCCATGATCTGTTGTGCAAATATGCTGACCTCTTGACGGATACGGTGATGAACGTCCCTGACACTTATATCTCAACTGACTTTCTGTTAGAGTTAGCCGAAATGTACCTCTGCTATGGAGAACTCGACAAGGCTTCGAAATTGTGCGAACCTCTATGGGATGCAGCGCAACCAATATTATCGCCTCCAAACAGGCTGCAGACAAAGCTTATTATGCTAAAGGCTAACATCTCACGTCTGCGGAAGGACTACCCGGTCGCTGAGAAAGTCCTCACACTCGGTATCCGCTTGGTCGCGAAGGCTGCTGGCAAACCGAACGGCAACAGCGGTGGCGTCTGCTTGTGCGGCGGTATTGCAGCTCTCTACGAAGAAATGGGACGGCTTTCGGACAGTGAAGAGTTCTACCGAATGGTTCTCGAAGCGGCTCCACTCTTGGGCGAGGGCCGTGCAACCATCATTTACAAGATCTTGAATCGACTTGAAATGATCCTGGAAGAGCAGGGAAAGGTTGAAGAGTTAGCTCAGTTACGGGATCAGTACGGTGGCCCCTGGGCGGAGCTGGAAACATGGGAACTCCATCCCGATCCTGACAGCCACCAGCAAGACGGGCAAATATAATGAGGTGCGGGACCCTCATCATCAATGTTTTGGAGTCCTGGAAAGCGCCCCAGGGGGCTGGTCGGGGGGGCTGCATGGGGGGG